>CM063501.1:37144408-37186908 GCA_032207245.1 Pardosa pseudoannulata | reverse complement strand
ATTTGGAAAATTCAACAAACCGTATGCATTTATATATATACATCTGCAAAAGTTCACGTTTTTTAAATAATTATTATCAAATGAAAAATTTTATCGAGACAATTGAAATTTCAAATGCATTTTCCTTTGTAAATGCATGGGTTAAAATCTCGAGATTGGGAAATAAGTAAGTTCACTTTGATTATTACAATAAAATAAATAAAATTACTACTGTAAAAAAGAAATGATTGATTGGTATTCTTGTTAACAATTGTTATTATAGAAAATTATATTATGATATTATTATCTTACAATTTAACGGAACAGAATACCGTTCGAGATCCAAAGTATAAACTTAACCTATTTGTGATTAACATTGTATATATTTATATATTTATTTATTTGTACTTTTTTATTTTATTTATTTGTATTTAATTTAAATTCAACATAAAATGAAATTTTATTTACCCGCAGAATAACTTTTGAAATTTGGAACTAATTTTTTATTTCAAATAGAATCCAATTATCTTTTTATTATGTGAAAAATAATTGTATCAATAGAAGCGATGCATTTTATTTTATAGTATAATAAATGCTAATTTTTTTAACGCTTTCAATCTTTTAACGGTTTTTAATTTAAAAAAATATGTTGTTTTAATGCCACTTGGACGAGCCAGAGGCTACACCAATTAAAGAAGAATGCGTGTTTCGTTTTGATTGGTTAGTTGGAGTTGCTTGAAACTACATCCTCCTTGAAAAATTGCTAAGCTCAATGTAATAATACTAAAAAGTTTAACTGGGCTAGGTAATTCAGCCTTTCATCATTTCAGTGGGTACACAAACTGAGGACCAAGCATGATTGGGAACTAAACACCAGGGGTTCCGTTTAAACGTTGATTACCTGACCGGGACATATGCTTCGCACCCCAGGGAACTTGGTCACGTAAAACAGAGATTGGCATCGTATGCCATGACTCCACGCAAGCTGTAGAGCCGAGGAGTTTAGTTTTGTTTAGTTCAATAGTACATAATTTGAAAATAACACAACAGAGAGTTATCTTACATCGCTTTCCAAGAGTTTCTCCCATTTGGGCGACAAATAGTACTTAATTCCATCTAGAGATCCTTCCAGGGTGACACCTCTACAAAGTAGAATGAAGAGGACGACATAAGGCATCGTGGCTGTGAACCATACAACCTGGAAAAAACGTATTAATGATGTAAATTCTGTAAATGATGGGAAGTGGAGAACTTTGTCTGAACTACAGATAAATTACTGTTTACTCTTAGCATTCAGAGAACAAAGAAAGTTGTTTTACAGATTCTTAGTAATCTTCAGTAATCTTTTGCTTGTTGGATTGATGTCAACAGTTGAAAAGATTAAGGAGGTACAAGACATTTGAATTAGGGAAAATACCAATAAATATATTCAGTTTCTAATTACTATAGTTCTAATAAAATGAAAAAAGAAATTTTATATATATCTTACTTATGTAGTTTAATTTATAATATATAGGAAACAAAATTTATTCCTATGAAATAATATTAAAAATAAAGTTTTTACATACTCTACAACAAATAAAAAAGTAAAAACCCACTCATCATAAAACTAAAGAATATTCTTATATATGAAAATATGCGGTCAAAATACATTAATAAAATACTTCCTTTTAAATTAAACCCAAAATATATACAGAAAGTTATATATTAATTCAAAACTTAAAATAAAGGTTGAAAATTTAATAAAAGTATTTAAATTCTGCTCACATTTTTCAATTGTAAAAATATATTCATAAAAAATTCAAAGAACAAAGGAAGCTGTTTTTCAGATTTATTAAGTAGTAGTTTTCTAATTACTTATTTTTAATAATGAATTTTATAATATATATAACTTTAATTTATAAATGTATTGCTTACAATAATTATTAAAATTAAAGGTTTTGATGTCAACAATTTAAGAAATTAAAGAGTTGCAGGAAATTTAAATTCGGGTTAAAATATCGATAAATATGATCTGTTTCTAATCATTACATTTCTAATAAAAGGAATAAGAAATTTTATATATATCTTATTTATATACTTTAATTTATAATATATAGAAAAACAAATCTTATGCCTACGAAATAATATTAAGATTAAAAATTTTAAATACGCTACAATAAATAATAAAAACCCACTCATCATAAAATTAAAAAATATGCTTATATATGAAAAAATACTGTCAAACTGCATTAATAAAATAATTAACTTTAAATTAAACTCATACCATATAAAGTTATATATGAATTCAAAAGTTACAATAGGGATTGAAAATCTAGTAAAAGTATTTACATTCTGCTATTACATTTCTCAATTGTAGAAAAAAAATATGCATAAAAAATTGATATACTTTAATTTTATTAAAAAACAGAGTATAAAGAAATAAATATATGGTTAAAAATTTTAAAACGCTACAATAAATTAAAAACTCATCATAAAATTAAAAAAATATGCTTAATTGAAAAAATCTGATTTAAAATAATTAATTAATGGATTGCAGCCATATAGAAAGTATTGTAATTTAGATATTACTATGAATTTTTAATGGGATTTCTTGTTAAATGTACAGAGATGTTTTTAAGTGTTTTGAATATGTTGAAAATTAAAATTTGAATTTTTTATGCTTTAAAAATCCTGTATACACTTAATACGTATAGGGGAGCTATACCCTTTTATGTTAGAATTATCACATACTGAAAGTATCTTATTCGTTTGAATACTAGAAGAAAAGGAAACTAATTTTAGAAACTTTTAATAAATTTACTTATTTTAATTTGTATTTCAACAAAACTATCCGGTATTTAAATAACAATTCCTTATTTTGCTACACATTTTTCTACCTTAATACTGCTCTTACCATAATGTATGCGGGACACGTACTAGTACGTTTTCTGACGATTGATACTTGACTATTGATACTGCTAAATTTACACGCAAAACGCCCTCTCTCGGTGCTAATAGAAATGTGTTAATAGAATTTTTAAATAGTGGTACATAATTTAAAAAAAAATTTCTAAAGTTCAATTTTTGTTCCCTCCCTTTTCTTTGTTTAAAATTAGAATAACTCATAGTTCCAGCAAAAAGTTCGCAAAATAGATATTTGTTAAATAAAAGTTCGATTTTGTCCACAAATTATTTTTTAACTGTCCTTCAAATGAGACACTAAGCATAAATGGGTTAACAGTGTCTTTGTATTGAAGAGGATACCGACACATTTTAATTTAAAAGAGGAACAGTAATTTCCAACAAAACTCTAGCGAATTTGAGAATAACAAAATACGTTAAGGAGAAGTAAACAATCTTCTGTGCAAAAGGCGCTGATTTATAATTCCCAGATTTTGCCAGATTATAAACTTGGTCATGAACATTTAGTTTTTTTGAGTAACGTTGCAAAAAATATTTTAACACCATTCTTATCCAAGATGCTCTATAAAGGTGTCATTTGGATATCAGGTAAGAACACTTAAAATCCATTTCTTAACTACTATTTCTAGCAAATTCCAATTCAAGGTTTTAAGTAAACTTCACCAGGGAAGCTCATTTTGTAAAACTACAAAGCTGAGTCTTAAAAGTATCTCAAGAAATACACGTTAGTATAATTTGTATAAAAAATAAGCCCTTATCACTAACTAAACATGAATAAATTCTTGAAAAAAAAGCCACATTTTTAATATATTATTTAATTATTATTATTTAATTTTTTTTCATTGTACAGATATTTCATTAGAAACAGAAAAATTTCGCAATACTACTTTTTTTTCTGTACTAGGGATGGACAGTAAAAACGTTGTTGCAATTGCCTTAAAAGTAACTTGTTAAAATTTCAAAAGTATAGAATGATATTTAATTCACTTGCATTATTGTATTATAGTCGATGACCGGCAGAGTTAACATTCTTTATATTGAAAATATTCGTTACATAGAGTACAGATATTGCAAAAAGCCCTTTCTTTGATTTTTAGTAGAAAACACGTGTAAAGCATTATCTGGTGATGTGACTGCTTCCGAAATTGAGTGCAAAATAACAAAACCCAATTTAAAAGCTGCAAAAGGTATAGCTAGAATTAAATATTAACTAGATACTAATAAATGAAACACTTAAAAAATATATGTACAATTGTACGAAGTAAGCTTAAATAAATAAAGTTAATTTCTTTGTCCCAAAAGCATCTTTACAAAAATACTTAAAAAGAATATTAATCAAACTGTTAAGAACATGATACATTTAATTCAAAATTTTAATCAATAAACCATACAAAAGAATACTACAAAGATATTAACTTCAGTAGAGCAATCAAACAGTTACACCAAAAGTATCTTAACACATTGTATGCGGGACACGTACTAGTAAGTTTCCTGAAGACTGATACTTGAGCGCAGAACACGTACTATTATGGGTGAGTGTAACAACATAGTTTCTGTGTGGGTACAAAAATAACGGTATATACAGGAAAACGTAGCCGAATGTTCTTGTCTACTACATAGATTCTTGAAAAATTTAGGCAAAAACTAGTTTTTACATCAGTCGATGCGGAACCACAGAACGGGAAAAAATTCAAACTATATACTACTATTTCTATTTGATTTTTCATATTTACGATACTATTATAAATTTATCCACTAAAAAATATATTTTTTGTCTACAAAAATGTTATGGCTATTATTTATATATTTATATATTTGTTTATATATTTTGATATAAAATACGAAAAGTTGGTTAAAAAATTTAATAATTTTCGAACTATTGAGATTTAGCTGAATAACTAATTTTACGAACAAAACGCCCGCTCAACAGAATTCCGCTGGGAAATGTACCCGCACACAGTATGTTAACTCTGTTCTTTTTTTTGGAAAATAATCGAAGCAAATATACTAAACTGAACATTATCTTATAAATAAGGTGTAAATGTATAGAATAAAGATGTAACATACAAAAATATAACATTATAAACATACTAAAATATTTTTAAGTTTTCGGTCAAAAGGGCAAAATATAATTAGATGCTATATTTTATAAATTTTATTTTTTCAAAAAGAACATACTGCCTTGTTGAGAAAAGATAACATACAAATGTATAATTTCTATAAATTTCAGTAATGCTTGTACTAGAAAACGAAAATTTGAGGTTTCTAACCAAAATAAGGCTTGTGTTTAGCGTCTTACTATTTACTGACATCAAGACAGCATACTTTTCACAGGAAATTCCGTGAAAGGGATAGTCTGGATGATACATCATTCTAATGATACACTGTCACATTAAAACACGCTTTTGAAACTATCCGTTTTCAGACTACCTTTCCATAACGCTGTGTGGTCTGTGCCGTTTTTGAAGCCTGAAAACTGTTGCATGGCATTTAAATGAATAGGTATTTTTAGAGTAATAAATGTTAAATATATTTAAGGAGAAATAGTACCTTTCGAGATTTAAAATATTCTTTATTATAGTCTTTTTAGATTCATCATAAAATAAAAAGTTTTGCTTCCTTTAGAATCATTTTTCAAAGTTCTTTAACGACACTCTGTCTTAAAAAAATTATTTGTTTTGTTGAAGCATAATGAAGAGCCGCAGATCGCAAAACACATTTTATTAAAGATACTAAAATAATAATAATGATGATGATAATAAAAGATAAAAATCATCATCTTTCCGTATAAAGGGTAATCTTCGGAGCACCTCGCCCGGTTGGGCATAAAAGATAAAAATCTTTCCGTATAAAGGGTAATCTTCGGAGCACCTCGCCCGGTAGGGCATATCTCCAGTAAGCAAGGTAAGAAATTTAGAATGGGAGCGGTTCATAATGAATATTTTGTATATCAAGATGCCAGTTACAGTAACGTTATAAAACAATAGTAAAAAGGAAAATATATACATATATACATAAAAAGTAAATATAAATTAAAAAAGAAGTTAAAGAAGGTCGTTAAGTAAAAATAACAAAAGTGGTTAAATATGAAAAAATGTGAGAAAATATGATTAAAAAGAAATAAAAATGTCTAAAGTAATGAAAAAACAATAATAATAAGAGAATCGTACAGAAACAAAATTATAAATATGGCAAAAGAAAATTGCATATAAAAGTAACATTGAAGAGTTGCATATAAAAGTAACATTGTAATGCAGTGGCCCTAGTCCAAAACATAGAGAACTGTAGTGATGGGTAGACAAAAGTATTTAGCTTAGATATTAATGTGTTTAAAGCATACAAGTGCCTAAAATAGTCATAAAATAAAAGAAAAATGAAAAAGTATTTGAAGAAAGAAAGAATTTAAATGAGTAAAGAAGCCCTAGGTCTGCTTCTGAACTCCGGATCCGCGAAATCATAGTCCGGCAGCTCAGCAACAATTTCATTAGGAATATTATTTAAAGTATTAAAAAATCTTTGTGAGAGTTTAAGAAAATGCTCTTTAATGGTTGGTAAGTTAAGAAAGATAAAAATACGAGGTACATCGGGCTTTTATAGTTTTATAATGATCCTGCTCTCAGCCAATCAAATTACAGTCACAAGGCAAAACTAATCAAACATAACCAATGAAAACAAAAAAGGATCAACTCAAGAAAACCTCATACGTCCGAGAAAGCTATTACTGAAATAATAATAAACAGCCAAGTAGCCCAGTATGAGTGCGATTACATATTTCAACAAGTTTTACCATTTCAAAGAGTATGTTTTAAAAACATTATAAAAATATAGAAGAATTTATGAAAATGAAATTCATTTACCCAGATAACTTAAAATATTAATATATTTGAAACTAAATTTTTCCATCAAATTGAAATAAAATATCTGTCTAATTCTGTAAACTAAAACTGTGAAGGTAAATAAAAGAAAAAAAAATGTACAAAACATTTAAGAAATAGAAAATAAAAATTAGCGTTCAATATCTTATACAATAAAATGTATTTCTTTTATTAATATTATTGAGGTTCATAAAACAAAGACAATAGTTAGCTTCTAAGTGATATAAAAAATTAGTTTCTAATTTATAAATTTCAAAAACATTTTTTTTTCTGAGGATAAATTTTTATTTTTTAAATTGGATTTATATATTTTATGTTTTTAAAAATGTATTGTTTTATATAAAATTAAGTAATTTTTATAAAGTTAGATTCTATTAATTGTTATTTTAAATAGAGAAGTTTATATTTTATAAGTAATCACATAGACTGTTATAATAAGGAATTCATATTAGTTCGAAAGGTGCGATGTCGTAGTATGATTAGTACACAATTGTTTAGACATACAAACTTTCAAATAAAAGAAGTTATGTAAGTGCTCTCACCTTTCCTGAACTTTTGACACCTTTCCACAGGGAAAAATAGACTAGTACAAATACAGCCATGAGACATAGAGACAGAGACCATTTTACGGGTCCTACGTTGTCGATTCCATCAGACCTGTGTATCTCTAGAACGCTACGCCTACAAAAGAAATTACAAGGTTATTTTGTAACTAATCTTACATCTTTTCATCAGTTGTTGCTAGATTTATAGGGCTGAGATAAAATGCAATTTTGACTGGACTTAGCTTTGTTGTCAACCCCTTGACATACAATGACGTCTGGGAGACATCATTCATCTCGTGTGCCAAAGTAGATTTTGACGTCTCCGAAAGGTTGATAGCTGTCAACGATAGACGTCGTGCGGCATTATATTAAATCATAATTTTATACTGTTACGTAATTGTATATTAGCATCATATATAAACCCCATTAAATCCTACACAGAAATGCAATTATCAAAATAAAACGTTCTTGTTCTTAAATTTCCCAAAATTGTTCAGATGAGTCAGAACTAAATAGTATATTTCGGACAAATCAGATTCCCTTTTACTTGTAAGTCAAGGGGTTAAGAGTGCTGGGAAAAACCATGCATAATATTTGAATCAAATAACACAGAGGTCAACGTTTCTGCCTTTGGTTAGTGTAAGTATAGAAGCATTTAAATAGAACTTTATAAGTTAAAGTTTAAAGTTATCCTTGAACATATATATGTAAGTTTAAAGAGCGAACAATATCTTTAATAATAAGTAACGTATTTCTTTGATAAATAGTGAAATATTAAGAGAAGGATCCTTAAGAACATCATTTGACTATATTTTGACAGTCAAAACAAATGATAATTAAAGGCAAAGAAAACCCCAATATTTGACTGACAAATGGCGAAACATTGGCGAACATCTTCTACCATCAAACTGGCTGTGTTTTTATAACTTATGCTAAAGTGAACAGAAAATTTTTAAGAAATTTTCCAGTTCATTCGACCTTTAGTTATTTCAATTTCTTATTTATTTTATGTAATTATACTTTGAATGCATAATAAAAGAACTTATTTGTTATGTTACGTGTAAAATATAAATAATGACTTACGGCGGTATATATTTATGATGTAGAAGAAAAATTTTAGTAAATAACAAATTTTTAGTAAATACAACCTAAAATATTTATAAAAGATGACTATCAATTTATAGCAATTATTCTGCAAGATATAAATTATTCTACAAGCTACATACTGTCTATTTTTATTGTAATATATCTAGCAACAGCCAGAATAAAAGAACTCTGTATTAATTGGAATCTGGCAACACCAGATAGATAGAGAGAAAAAGAAGATAATTCTGTTTTTGGGTTAAGAACATTAGAACAATAAGTTCAAGCTTAAAATGTATATATAACGTGATTTGTGATTTGTGAATAAATATGTTTTCGTGAACATCTGCATCTTATATTAAGGCCCCCAAAACACTACAGTTTCCCTCACTGTTTGACTTGCCTGTCCAAATTCAAGCAATCTTTTAATAATTATTCACATCTTCCTCCCTAAAGTTTATACTTCAATATGATTTCATGCCAGCTCAATCTCATTGGAGTTTGTGCATCAATCATTAACAGTAACTCCTGAACTAGTGGGCTTGGCCCAGAAAGTTCAGTTGTTAATGAGGAATTTGCACATGTGGGGGATTCGAACAACTTAGTGTTTTTCTGGTAATTTCAGACTCGTAGATTCCAAAAATGTTCTCAAAAATGTAAAAAACTGGGTCCATCATTTAAAAAATTAATTTTAAAGTTAAGCGAAAATCACGTGACATCAAAAAGCTCCGTGATTGGTTGTGATGTCATCGTTCATGCAGACCAATATTTTTGTATTGCTTTTAAGCGCGCACTATTTTCCGATTTTGTTTTTGCAAGTTCTTGAAATTTTCTAGCTATCAAAATTTATTTTTATTTAAACCTGAAGGTTCATTTTATCGATCTAGATAGCTTAGTTATCTCAATTTGTCATAAATGTCTCTTCTACCTGGATTTACCAATCAGACAACCTCCCGAAAATTGACAGCATGTCAATGTTTTCTTTCTTGGCAAAAAACCTGGATTTTATGGGAGCAGAAATACGAGGAATTAAAACCCAAAGGTGTGTAAAATCATTTATATTTTTTTTTCCAATTTTACTTAACATGTATTAATACTTTATTCATGCTAAACACAGCTCTTTTGTTTGTAAACACAAACAAGTCAAATAAATATACATATATCATATACATACACATTTGTAGTTGCATCGTTTTTTATAAATAGAGACGGATGTAATATTAAAATAAAAATTAGAGGAGGTATTTTTTGTGAGACCGGTCTCATTAGCCTTCGTGTTGCAAAAAGTAGACCGTAGCATTCCAAAACCAAACCAAAACAAAATAAATTCTTAGATATTTTAAATATGATGAAAAGAAATTTAAAATATTTAAATAACTTTACTTAATTATTTATACATTTTTAAATAGCAATACAATTTTATTGCCTTTAATATTAATGTCAAATTAAAAAATGTATAAAATTTCTCAAATTAAATTTAATTTTTAAAGTAATATAATTATTAAGTATTTTAAAAATATTATACTTTTTTTTTCAAATTAGTCACCAATTTAATCGAAAAATATCACTGTTACATTTGATACATAAGAAAGTATGCATCTCTGAAGAAAATATTTATAATACCTTGAAAATACATAACTTTCCCCTCCCCCGAGTTATTTATTAGATAATTATATGCTTTAGATATTTATATGTTTTTCGATATTTATATGCTTTATAAAATATTTATTGTACTTGAACTCTGTGATAATACTCGAAAATTAGCAGTTTTAAAAGTTAAATAGCAGTGGTTAATCAACAATCCTTTTAAAGGTATAGATGTATTTTATATACTTTAATTGTTCTAAAATAGTAATATTTAAACAAATGCAAGCATTTATTTACCGAAAAATGGTCTTCACAAACCCATAGAGATGATTTATATGATAATTTGAGGTTTAATTTCTCATCCCTTTTCATCTCAGTTGTCCTGATTTTACGTGTATGTGGGTCTTTTGGGACGCTGAAAAATATCTTCTCATTGCAATTAGTTGTTGTATTTTTACAGAGTGGCACAATACAATATTTAGAGTATGATTTTTTAATGCCAGACATAACAAAAAAATGCTATTATATGCGATACTTTACACAAAAAACAAATTTAAAAGTCGCCTTTTAACATGTAAACAGCATAGGATCTCGGTGTTTACATGAACGATGACGTCACAAACTCGGCGGAGATAAAGTAGCGTTTTTGAGAGACGTTAAAGAGTCCGCTATAAAACCCATTAGAAATCACTCATTAGGCCCCCAAATGAAAAAAAAAATAGCTACTGTCCTGCTTACTTTTTTGTCTTCTATCGTTTAAAATCAAAATTAGAAAACGTGAAAATTCCTCATTCTTCCTGTGAGATCGTAAAACCTTTTAAGAGGAAAAATAGACTAATACGAAAACAGCCATGATGGATAAAAGCAGAGACCATTTTACCGGTACTATGTTGTCGATTCCATCAGACCTGTGTATCTCTAGAACGCTACGCCTATAAAAGAAATTATAAGGTAATTTTGTAACTAATCTTTTCACCAGTTGTTGCTAGATTTATAGGACTGAGATAAATGCAATTTTGATTGTACTTAGCATCGTGTTTTAGAGGGCTCGGCAAGATGATGCAGAATGATTGAATCAAATAACACAGAGGTCGACAAAGAGGTCAACGTTTCTGGCTTTGGTTTAAATGTAAGTATAAAGCATTTAAATAAAACTTTATAAGCTAAAGCTTAAAGTTATCCTTGAAGATATATATGCAAGTTTAAAGAGAAAATAATAACATCTTTAGTAGTAAGTAATATATTTCTATAAAGAATAGAGTCTCTGATGAAATATTAAGAAAAAGATGCTTCAGAACATCATTTGATTATATTTTGACAGTCTAAAAGAATGATAGTTAAACGCAAAGGAAACCCCAATATTTGACCGACTGTTGGCTAAACATTCGAACTTCTATCATCAAACTGGTTGTGTTTTTATAACTAATCCTGAAGTGAAAGGAAAAATTTTAAGAAATTTTTCAGTTCACTCGACCTTTACTTATTTCCATTACTTATTTATTTTATGTAACTATATTTTGAATTCATAATAAAGGAACTTATTTGTTATGTTACATGTAAGATATAAATAATAGTTTAAGGCGGCATATATTTATGATGTAAATGAAAATTTTTAGTAAATAAATAATACAACTTAAAATATTTATAAAGGATGAACATCAATTTATAGCAATTATTCTACAGGATATAAATTATTATATAACCTACATACTGTCTATTTGTGTTTCCCTCACTGTTTGACTTGCCTGTCCAAACTCAAGTAACCTTTTAATAATTATTCACCTTTCCCTCACTAAAGTTTGTCGAACGACGGCCGTTTGGTTAGTGTGCTGGCCTTCGATACCACAGTTCATGCGTTCGAATCCCACTGTGGCATGGATGTTCGTAGCCGTTCGGAATCGGCTTTAAGCTGTAGGTCCCGGTCTCATTAGCCCTCGTGTTGCTAAAAAGTAGACCATAGTACTCCAAACCAAACTTCACTAAAGTTTATACTTCAACATAATGTCCTGCCTACTCAATCTCATTTGTGTTTGTGTATCATTAACAGTAGCTGCTCAACTAGAGGGCTTGGCCCAGGAAGTTCATTTGTTAATTCTTCCTGTGAGATTTATAAGCTTTTAAACATTTCAAGAGGGGAAAAATAGACTAAAGCGAAAACAGCCATGATGGATAAAAATAGAGCCCATTTTAGGGGTTCGATGTTGTCGATTCCATCAACCTGAGTATCTCTAAAATGCTATGTCTATAAAAAAATTAGAAAATCATTTTGCAATTAATCCTATTTCTCATATTGTCGCTGGGTTGATAGGGAATAAAATGCAATTTCTACTGAAGTTACGTCGTATTCGAGCGCGTGTGGCAGGATGGGCCATAATCATTAAATCAAGTAACACAGATGTCAATGTTTCTGCGTTTGATTTAAATTAACAGATTTGGTTTAAATGTAAGCGTAGGAACATTTAAATAAAAACTTTATGTGTGGAAGCTTTCTTATCCTTGAAGAAATAATGCGATTTTGAGGAGTGAATAATAATATATTTAATATCAGGTAGTATATATCTTTAATATTTAGTGTTTTTGATGAAATATTAAGAGAAAGATCAATACTGAAAAGTGTTTTGTTTAGTATTTTTCCTCGGAACCGTAGGTTTCTGGAACGACTTTCCATTAGTTTCTTGAAAAAATTTTTAAACACCATGAAATTTTAAAATAAAATCTTAAATTTCTGTTACCATTTGCAACGATCTATATTTTCAAAACAGCCTTTTCAGTATATTCCTAAACACCGGACTATGTTGGATGCAGAACATGATACCAATAAAATTTTCTTCAACACAACTAAATTTTAAAGACTTTTATGACAGTCAAATTCAAAGCTATTTATACCATTAATATTTTTGATGCATAGTTCTATTAAAACAATTCTCGTTTCCACGTCACCTTTTGTATGAATTATCTATTTTGTACGCATAGTAATAAGCCTTTAGCTTCTCCTTAAGTAATATTTATTCAGGGGTTTCTTGTTATGTATGTGCTAAGAAAAGTATTCCGTGAGAGAAAAAGTTTGATAATCATCGCTTTAGAACATCATTTAATTACATTTTGATACCCAAAAAGAATGATAGTTGAAGGCAAAGGATTTGCCCACTAGTTGACTAAACTTTTAAACTTTGTTTATAAAACTGGCTGTTTTTCGATAGCTGACTCTAAAGTGGATAGAAAACTCTTATGAAATTTTTAAATTTATTCACTTTTAAACAATTTTGATTATTTATTTCCTTTTATTTCTATATTTTGAATATCTAAACTTATTTGTTATATTACATGTAAAATATAAGTAATATCTGACGGTGGTATAAATGTATATAAACGAATATTCACCTTTTAACTATTTCAATTATTTATTTCCTTTGTGTTTCTATATTTTGAATATCTAATACAGAAACTTATTTGTTACATTACATATAAAATATAAGTAATATCTGACGGCTGTAAACATTTATATAAACGAATATTCACCTTTTAACTATTTCGATTATTTATTTCCTTTGTGTTTCTATATTTTGAATATCTCATACAGAAACTTATTTGTTATATTACATGTAAAATATAAGTAATATCTGACGGTGGTATAAATGTATATAAACGAATATTCACTTTTTGACTATTTATTTCCTTTGTGTTTCTATATTTTGAATATCTAATACAGAAACTTATTTGTTACATTACATATAAAATATAAGTAATATCTGACGGCGGTATAAGTTTATATAAACTAATATTTTTAATAATTAAAACCACTGAAAAATATTTGTAAAGCAAGATTATCAGTTTATATTTCATTATATTTTGAATTTCTAATAAATAAAGGTATTTGTTATGCTACATTGCCGCATAAAGAAACTTTGCTAACCAGCCCAGTGGCCGAATGATCAAAGCACGCGATCCAGACCCGAAGCTTGAGGGTTCGATGCTCGACATGACGGTTGACCCAAAGTGTGGGTTTTTAATTTAAAAATGTTATTTATTGTTGCCTTATGTTCTCGAACATTCTAGATCTTTCTTTATTATGTAAATTAGTTATTTCTCGAATATTCTGTTTGGGTATAAAAGCTGATACCCACTAGTTGTAGGCAATTTCTCGATCTTGCAAGGTTGCGAGTTACTACTTAGCTTCAATAAATTCGTCTGTTAAGTTAAACGGTGTGTTCATTCGAATCTTCGTGACATTATGTAAAATGAAGGTAATATCTTATGGAGATATAAATTTACGTAAAGAAATTTTTTAATAAATAAATAATATTATTTTAAAGTATTTATATAGCATGATTATCACTTTATAGCAATTATTTCCAAAATATGAAGTCTTGAAAAGGAAGAATTAATTTTCCCAATGAATGTTTAGACAAAAAATAATTCAACTTTTAAACTGAACCTTAAGGGTCTTGTTATTTGTTAATAATAGACTACTTGAAGAAAAGAATGAATTCTCGACGGAATACTTAAAAATCACCCGCATAGTAGAATTATTAGAAGCCCAACTTATTCAGTGAGTCTTGAGGTATTTTTTTATTCCTAAATAAAATTAACCGCAGCCCTCCTTCATAAACGCGACCGGAAAACCTTCCTAAAAGAAAGTCCTTAGGTGACACTTCAAGCTTGGAATAAATAACCAAGGTCGTGGCAACAAAGAGGTGACATATGACACTTATCTAACTTTCGCCCCCCGCTGGCCCCCTATCGATGAGGAGAAAGGAATCGATTGTCTCATTAAATCGCCGACATACGGCTAAATAGCTTCACTATCGTCGTCCTGATAACGAGTAATGCCTTCTAACTCCTCGGCTATAAGAGCAGGCCTGAAAGTTGTTGCCACACTCGGGAAGAAATATGGTCAATGCGATAGTGGGGAAAGTTTTCCAAAAAGCTATGGATCACTTATGAAAAGGCTCATCTTCTCTCGAGCACATAAAGGATTCTCCTTCGATGCAAGTAGCAAAGAGGAAAAAAAAATGTTTTATTTTGGTTAATAGAATGGAACTTTCATTCTTATAGTTTATTTTTTAAAAATTAATTTTCTACATCAAACAATGAAATGTTAATTTAATATTAAAATAATTTTGTCTGTCCTTTGTGTAAAGCCATTGACGGAGAAAGGCTGTAAGACAGACTATGTATACAGAGGGAAGACGTTGTTTTGCCGTAACATTCCTTCTTATAATTCATTTCTTCATTTTAAAAGTAATTGTAGCGAAGAATTTTGAGAATATATGTTTCACAGTACAAATATTGGAGATTGAAAATTTTTAAATAAGTTTCTTAGCGTTTTAATTCCAAGTAGAAGAAACGTATGCCATAGCTCTTGCAGAATTCTTCACTTCAGATGCAAAGTTTCTGTTCTAACATTTGAAACGATCATTTACATTACCTGGTATCTCTATTTTCGGATATTCCATAGTTATACTTTATATATATATATATATATATATATATATATATATATATATATATATATATATATATATATATATATATATATATATATATATATATGCGTGTGTGTGTGTGTGTGTGTGTGTGTGTGTATGTGTGTATGTGTGTGTGTGTCTAAAAAAGGGGTAGTTGGAAATTACGTGAGTTATAAACGATTTTGAAAAGAGAACTCTTTTATAATAATAAAATAAATGAAAAAGACCCACGCTGGCGTAAGCTTTTAAGATAACCCGGTCAGGCGGAAGCATTTTGGAGGAATTTCATGAGTTTGCAAACAGATAAGAGTCAGTTAGAGCATGGACATGGAGCTGTCAACACAATCTATGCGTGTCTTCGACAAATAAATGAAAATGGCACAAATTTTGCTTCAACGAAAAGATGATTTAATAAACTTATTGTTATGAAGAAAGACTGTTTCTCATTCGCCTTAACACTGGATGTTTCATATTATATATATATATATATATATATATCATTTACAAATCCAATGTTAAAACGGAGGTGAAATACTACTCCCAATGGCTTTAAAAAGGAGATAAATTTGCATCTGAAGAGAACTTTCATTCTTATAGTTTTTAAAAACTAATTTAACTGCTTAAATAAATGAAATGTTAATTTAATATTAAAATAATTTTCAGTGTTCTTTGTGTAAGCTATTGAGTGAGAAAGGCTACAAAACAGAGCATGCGTGTATAGATGTTTTGCCATAACATATCTTGTTATAATTCATTTCTGTTGTATATGTTAGGATGTCAATATGTAATATTAATACTGAATATGTAATTTTAATTGCTAATAAAGCATTTTTCTACATATTTGAATATTTATCGTTTAATACCAAAGTCTTAGAGTTTAGATTGATCTTTCTTAGAGTATTGAATGTTGTATCACCCACTAGATACAAACTGCTCTGGATTATGTATTATTATAAATAATGGCTTATAATTATTATATATGCTTTGTGAAAGTAAATTCTATAGTTTTAAAAGAATTTTGAGAATATATGTTTTTCAGTACAAATATTAGAGATAATTACACATTTTTAAATACATCTTTAGCGTTTTTATTCCTAGTAGAAATTTACATCTATAGCTCCTGCAGATTTCTTCATTAAGTAAACGAAAAATTTTGTTTTTTATTGTGCAATGAGCTATTGCACTAACTCGGATATCTATTTCGGGCTATTGCGCAAACAAAGCATTTCAGTTGTTTTGTTTATATATATAGATGCATGATCTACAATTTAAATGTTAAAACGAAGGTGAAATACTGCTCTCAATGGCTTTAGAAAGGAGATGAATTTGCATCTGATGAAAACTTTTATTCTTACAGTTTTTTAAAAAGTAATTTACTACTTAAATAAATGAAATGTTAATTTAAGATTAAAATAATTTTCCGGGTTTTTTCTGTCAGCTATTGAGTGAGAAAGGCTACAAAAACATAGAATGTATGTACAGGAAAAATACTCAGATGTTTTGCCATAACATTTTTTGTTATAATTCATTTCAGTTTGATATGTTAGGCTATAAATGTAATATTTATGAAGATGTAATATTGATTGCTAATAAAGCATCATTTTCCTACATCATTGAATATTGTTTAATACCTAAGTCAGAGTTTAGATTCATGTTTCTTAGCGTATTGGAATATTGTATCACCACCAGATACAAATTGCTTTAGATTATGTATTTTTATAAATAATTACTTATAATTATTACACAGGATTTGTGAAAGTAAATTCTTTAGTTTCAAAAGCAATTTTAGCGAAGAGTTTTGAGAGTATATGTTTTGCAGTACAAATATTAGAGATAATTACAAATTTTCAAATACATCTCTAGCTTTTTTATTCCAAGTAGTAGAAATTTACTTCTATAACTCCTGCAGATTTCTTCATTTCGTGAACGAAAAATTTTGTTTTTTTATTGTGAAATGAGCGATTACATTAACTCGGATATCTATTTCGGGCTATTGCGTAAACAAAGCATTTCGGAATCAGTGGTTATTTTGTTTATATGTATAGATGCATCATTTACAATTTAAATGTTAAAACGAAGGTGAAGTACTGCCCTCAATGGCATAGCTTTAGAAAGGAGTTAAAGCAGCATTTGATCAGAGAAACCAGTTGCTGTTTGCTTCACACTATAATTAATTCTTTTTATTGTTTAAAAGAGAATAATAATTTTGTTCACACTTTCGTCATTTCTATTTGAATGTGTCATTTATGGAATGAAGGTTAGAATTATTCTATCGCCTGTGAAGCATGAAGAAAGTGATTTAATGTGAATTCATTAATAACTGAAGTGGAACCAACTTTTATACTTTTTCAATCGACAGCTAATAAAAGTACATGTTTTTAATTTTTATACATAGAGTTCAAGTGTATCTGTTTTTATTTATTATAGTGTTAGTAACTATTGCATTTAAATTAGGTATTTCCGGGTTTAAAAGTAAAAGCTAAAAATGCGTAAAAATGACTAAGTGCAGGAAATAGTTTATTTCAAGAGAAAAAAAATTATGTTACGATATTCACTGATGAGGTAAAACGTCTCCCGTAAAATAACTTGTTCCTTCAAGTGGAAACTGGAAGATGTATTTTGTTTCTACTGAATAGTTACAAGAAAGTTAAATGTTCAATTAATCTGTGTATTTAAAAATTTGTTTCATCTTTAAATTACCTACTTACACATTTTCGCCATTTTTTTTACTGTATTACAATTATGGTGCTTGTGAAGAACAATTTCGGTTTTAAACAGTTAATAAAAAATTAAGAAGTACAACTTATATCAAACACTTTCAGTTTAATATAATCACGTAAGTAAAATGCTTGAAGTACTTTAGAGCATATTTTTCAGCTTATTTTATTTTAGATTGTGTAACAAAAGTGTTTAGTACAATTTCGGATTGTATTCAGTACAATTTCGGTTTTAAAACAATTGAAAAAATTAAGAAGTATAATTTATACCGACCATTTTTAGTTTTATATTATCACGTAAGTAAAATGAAGAACTTTTGAACACATTTTTCAACTTATTCTATTTTAGATTGTGTGATAAAAGTGTGTAGTACAATTTCGGATTGTGTGCAGTACAATTTCGGTTTTAAAACAAATGAAAAAATTTAAGCAGTACAATTTATACCGCACTGTTTCAGTTTAATACAATCTCTCAAGTAAAATGCTTGAAATACTTTTGAACACATTTTTCAACTTATTCTATTTTAGATTGTGTGACAAAAGTGTGCAGTACAATTTCGGTTTTAAAACAAATGAAAAAATTAAGAAGTATAATTTATACCGAATACTTCCAGTTTAATATAATCACATAAGTGAAATGCTTGAAGTACTTTAAAACATATTTTTCAACTTATTCTATTTTAGATTGTGTGACGAAAGTGTGTAGTACAATTTCGGATTGTGTGCAGTACAATTTCGGTTTTAAAACAAATGAAAATATTCAGAAGTATAATTTTTACCGAACACTTTCAGTGTAATATAATCACGTAAGTAAAATGCTTGAAGTACTTTAGAGCACATTTTTGTTCTATTTTAGATTGTGTAACAAAAATAAGAGTAGATAAAATAAAGCACATTAAATGGTTCATTTGTTCTATTGTGGTTCATGATATCTAAAATTTATAAAGATACCTAAATGTCGTGAATCACATGACTTTAGATGTCGTGTGGTTGACGATATCTAAATGAGATTAATTTCTTCTCATTTTATACGGTCAAACCTGGTTGATTCAATATTTTATATAAATTGAATTATAAAAATTCAACTTTAATTTACTATTGTCGACGCGGAACAATAACACAAACAAACCGTAGACAATAACATTTGCGTGCGGCCATCACTCAAAAAATTCTCCCTTAAACTAAACTACAAAAAGTGTTGCCACAAAAATGCAACTAAATTATACTACAAAAATAAAACATAACACACGGAGCATAAAACATAACAGTACAAAATGTAACACATTGAGCTCGAGGAAAAACAACAAAACAAAATACAAAACATTAATAAATGATTCAAACAACTATATCATATAATGTTAATTCTAAGCGCTCCATTGGCTCCACTACGGAGTCATCCGACATTTGTTCCGCAGGCTGCGCTGCTGAGCCAAATGTTTTTAGCATGTCTACACTTAAGACACTGCAGTATCGTCGGCTTTGGCATTTGTTATCTGTAGTTAAAACTTGCTCAGTCTCTGAACTGTTATGATTAAATCATTGTTTTAACTTTTTTATGGTTATCAACATGGAGAAAAATAATTATGATGATGATAATTTAGAAATGAGTGGTAGTGAAGAAGTGTTTGATTTTCAAGAGTTAAAAGATATTACGAAAGACAAATGTTGATTATAATTCTGATACTTTTAAAGTAGAAATTCCGAAATTATACTACCCAAGTAAACTCAGGATGCATATGGGATGTTGTTTCCAATGATATCACACCATGGTGAATTGCAAAATTTAAAATTTATCTTTCATTTGCAAGAAGAAAGTGCATATGTATAAAATAAACAAAATCAAAAACATTTACAAGCTCGTGTGATTCTTCTCACTTAAAATAAGACTGCGTTTTACTAGTTCCGCTGCGAAAATGTACCGGAGTTGCTGGTAGGTAGTGGTACAAAAATGTGCGGAGCGCTAAGGGTTAAAATCACGTGGTTAATTCTAAAAAATTCAAAAATCTTTTGTCAAATTGAAATCAGAGAATATCTTCTATTCTCCTAGAATTCGCAAGTTTTTACTAGAATTATAACTTCAAATAGTCCTAATCCGTTTCCATTTAATGGTGATAAGCTTTACATAGAATAAAAAAAACAACGAGAAGGTGATAAAGTTTCCCAGTGCAAATTGTTTTGATGTGTAATGATAAAGATAGTGAAGAAGAAGAATTATATTGGAAGTTCTGGTTATATTACAAAAAATATGATTGGTTGGAAAATAAAATAACATTACAGATACTGTTTTGAAGTATATCAATTAACTTTCAGATTACGTATATTGCTTGAAGCAAGTGAAAATTATACATTTTTTATATAAGAAAAATACCTATGTTTTCTTCATTTTTATACCTTTTACATAATATATTACGTAAGTAATCTGTCACATTTTAGCATAATTGGATAGTTTGAGTTTTGAATAGTTCGAAATGTTTTGCCTCTCCTTGAAATTCAAATTAACCAAACCACACTCTATTTAACTTATAAGTTCTACATAAATAAAATTACAGTTTTCTTTTGATGAACTTAGGGTCATAAGTGACGTAACAATAATGCTTATTTGTTTTTCTTTTGCTATTTTTACAATATTTTGGAAGGGTTCCCAACATTATTCTATTTCTATCCTTTAATACGTTTAGTCGATTGGCCTAACTATATTAAAAATGTTTTACAGCCATTTAACCAGAACATGTTAAGCGAACATTAGGATTGAACACTATTAAAAAAAATTAAACACTATTGAAATAAATCTCTTTAAATATCAAGATATGTAAAAGAGTAGTTACTAAAAACTTTCCCAAATTTATGATAACAGTTATTATCAAACACGAAAACACGGTGAAAAAATAATTTTTTTTTTTTTTGCTAAAATTCTCTAATTCTATTTTTCTAAATAAAAGCTTAGCGTAATTTTGTAATGGCGTCTTTGTCATTCGTTTCAACAACTCTCTTCATTCTCCCAAGTTATAGCGCAAGTCTTCCATTTTTTAAGAAAACTTTATTTTCTGTGTTAGGTTTTAACGATAGCTGTAACTCTCAAGTACCAACGTTCGAGTGAGTTACTCCTTTTTTTTTCAAGCCACTGAATAATATTCTCTTTTTTTTTCAATTTTCAACAGCCACTGGTCACATATCAATGAAACATAGAGAAGTACAGTAAAGAATGCAATTAATCCATACCTAACCGCTGTTTTTTTTTTTAACCGTCGGTGGTAAACAGCTTTTCCTAAGAACTAGGCTTTGAAATGTTTACCACGAAAGCCCTTAGGGGAGGCTGTTTACCACCAAGGGTTAAAAAAAACTTTTTCTCTATGTTTCATTGAGATGTGACCCGTGGCTGTTGTTGAAAATTGAAAAAAGAAGAGAGTATTATTCAGTGACATGAGAAAAAAAAAGGAGTAACAAACTCAAACAAGTGAGTCACCAACATTCGAGTGAGTTACTCCTAACCACTAGTTACTTAATCATCTAATCATATGCACACAATTAAATCAGATAATTGATCTGACCTCCTTACACAGTTTTTATTTATACTATTGGGTGCACTAGAAATGTGCATGCATGCTGTGCACATCTATATTAGTCAGGTGTTGCTTGCCATTACTACTCTTATATGATGATTACAGCATGCAAAAGCAAATCATTCCGTGTATAATGCAGATCTTGAGTTTTCCCTTAAAGTTTAAAAAATGTACTTAATGCACAAGTAAATACAGTAAATTATTAGAGAAAAATGTTTTTAATGTATTATCCTCCTTTTGCGCTATAAAGGGAAAGTGTTATGAATAAGTGATTCATAATTACTCGAAGTACTCTTGAGCAGGACTCTTGGATTCATTGGATGAATTGATGCTCCTCTGGGCTAGAGTCAGGCAGTTGGGTGTATTCCAGGCGTTGTCGCACCGCGTCCAAGGCAGTTCCGAATTGAAGGAGGCGAAAAGATAATAGAAGGCCCACGCGATGATGGTGTTGTAGTACATCCCCATGTAGAGGTCGATGAAGCAGATGGCATAGCCGATGCCTGTTGATGATCAACAAAAATATAACATGATTTTAGGTTAATGCATTACAACTAGGTAACTCTTGCTGATGATTTAACTATTACAGTCTGTTCCAAAAAGAGAGTGTTGCTAATAACTGTGTCATTTAGATAGCGCGTAGATACCGGCTTAATTGCACGTGTTCAAACATTAGAGAAGAATGCTTTATGGTTATATTATTTATTAGATTTGTTTTGCTGTGTTTAAATCGACAATTCTAAAATAAGTGCTGCGTATGCCAGCCGTTTTGAGGCAGTGTTTCTGTGTAACCATCCAAAAGGACTAAAAATGTCTTGTGCAGTTGCAGCCCGGTACATGAGAAAGTCGGTGTCGTTCGTCAACAAGAGGGTAACACGTTATAAAGCGGTACAAAATGTTGACGACCTACCGGAACGGGGTAAAAGCCACTCAAAGTGAAAATTTAATGATAAAGTGATTCTTGCCTAAGAGATAATGGGGACTGGACAGCTTATTAGGTAAAATGCATTTCAGTTTAATATGTATTCTACACGGTTCAAATGCATTTTTAACTAATTCGTTTGTATTTTCAGTGAAATAGACGACACGCCCTTATGGAACAGACTGTACTAACAAATAAGATTTATCTAAATAATGTCTAAATGTGCCTTATCAGCTGTAACTTTAAACACACATTGAAGACATTGTGAGACGTTTAACCGTTCTTGACAAGCTACAGAATTGAAATTTTGTAAATTATTTAAATATAAAAACATTTTTAATTGTGTTTCCCACAATAAAAAAACTAAAGCACAGTTGCTTATCTTAAACAAGCAAAAGAACATGTTACTCAAATCAGAGATCGCTATAAACATGAGCTAGCATATTTCAAATAGAGGAATTGGACGAATTAGGTTAGACAGAAGAAGTTGTTTCTCAGGATAAAAATTAACTTTGGTCATACTAGAACTATGGGAATATATATATATATTTTCAATTACACAATTCTAGAGAGGAAATTATGGGCCTTTCAACCATGACAGACCGTACCGAATAGAAAAAGTACGGAAATGAACAGGATATTTAAAAATCCGCTCCGTAAACATGTTTAAAAATCGACCTTTCGAAAAAATTCGTAAAAAAATAGTGAAAATTCATTATTTAAAAATATACATACATTGTGAGGTGGAGAAATAATCAAACTATAAGATTCAGCCCATATATTTACTCTAACTCCTGCTAAAGAAAACAGATAGAAATTTTAAAATGTCCAAAATGTTTTCCAAGCATCTTCACGCGAACCGTTTCGCTGAGAGTCGCTGGATAGTTCGCTTTTAAGGATAAAGAAGTTAGCGCTTTGAAGGTTTTAACACATTGGCGACAATAGAAAAAACTGAAGTTCAAAAATTAACACTATATTTTTTTTGTAATTTTTAGAATATTAGAATAATTTTACTCTTTCTGCTTAAATGGACTTAATTTTGATTAATTCAGCACCTTTAATTAGGTTGCGGCTATAACTATTATGGAGCCAGCGGACTATGGACACTAAATGGGACGACGGCGGCTATAACAGCAAAGATTTAAAAACGTAAATGACAGGTTTAATGATTTTTGTGGGCAACAAAGTACTTTTGGGGAGTTTTAATCGAAATGTTAGTTCATAATCAAACAAAAATAAATAAATGACAAAAAAATTTATTATAATTTTATAATTATTACACATTATTTTCGGTGTGGAAAACGAAATTCAACCTAAAAAATTGTTTCCAAAACATAACACTAGGCTTCTACTTGTATGCTGGTAAATGCAGATTTGTGCCGCTATAGCCGTAGACTCTAAAAACGACCGTTTCGTTTTGGACGGCTATTGCCGTCGTGCTACATAGTTAACTTCGCTTTGAGGGCTATAGACGCAAGTGTCCGTCAATTTGTAAACTAATATTTCCGTTAAAAGTCCCAGAGAAATTTCAAGTAGAAAGAGGCCTTCTTTTTGCCAGGAAAGTTTAGTGTGCAAAATTTCATCGAGATCAGAAAAAAGGTATCTAGACGAAGTACAAAACATAAGACACATAAATATACCGGTACTTTTTTTATTTATTTTTTATACTTTTATATTTAAGTATTGATTATTAGTAAGCATCTGAAAACATTATTATTGTTATCTAAGTTATTGCTATACAAATTATGGAATCCAGCTAATTTAAATAAAGTTTTGATTGAATGTGAAACATCTTATTTGCCAACCTGTTACCATGTTACTGATGACTAATTTAACATTTAGTTTGAAAGGGACAGACGTTTTTGAGTTAACTCCCTTCTTCAAAGATTTATACAGGGTATCTGCCAAAATAAAATTTTTCAAATCCATGAAAAATGACTTTTCATGACCCTGATTTAGCAGATCATTTTCCATGACTTTAAAAAGCTTTCGTTAAAGTATATATGAATAAAACTTCTGATGTACATACAAATAAAATATATGCTTTTAGGGAAATTACAGGAATTTTATCATAAAAAAACTATAAACTTACTTTATAAGTGTTAATAAACTCACATAAAAATAAACTGTTGTATCTACATACCTAAGTTTAATCAAAGAGCAATTTTTCAATCAAATTGTTTCCAATTTGAATTCAGGGTACTTTGGTATTATCCAGGTGACCATGAATAATATCCAAATATAACCCTATAATGTTTATATACAATATCCCTAGAGATAAACTTATATTTTGTGCAAAAAGCTTAATTAATTTTTATTAAAAAATTATTATTATAGTAATAAAATTTTAATCTACAATTCAAGAAAAAACGAGAATAATATTTATTTACCCACCCATTAAGCTTTCTTGCTTTGAGTTTCCTTGGTGAACAAATTTTACTTGGCAATATGGTCAATAAGATAATGCATAAATACCAAACTCAGTAACTTCAGTCAAATGACAAGTAAAAATAGAATTAAACAATTCAATGCATTTTTTTAATCGGTAGTTTAGCGGATCCATGACTTTCCATGACTTTTACTCATTTTACTTGAAAAATCAAGACTTTCCATGACAAAATTAATCCATTGTCTAAATCCATGATTTTCCATGAATTTCCCTGACTTTCCAGGTGCGCGGAAACCTTGTTTATACATCATAATTATTTTTTTATATTCAAGGTTAGAAATATTTAGTAAGATCATTTTTAAGTAACACATTGCTTAAATTTTACTTTAAACACTGTTTTATACTTCATCTTTTTTTTTTACACTAAGGCAGCAAATGTAAGCCAATTTTGAAAATCTCATGCATTGCATATCTGATGTATTCTTCTTCAGCAGCGCTACAGGTTGGTGCAGGTCAAGGCTTTATCTGTCTGCTTCCTCCAAACGGCACGACTTTTTGCAAAGTTTCTCCATCTATTAATACCCAAGATATCCAAATCTTTCTCCACACAATCCAACCACCTTGTTGCTGGTCTGCCTCTTCTTCTTGTAACCCCCAATCTTTGAAAAAGTTAATTTTTTAACTGGGTCCGAATCTGTTCGTCTGAAAACATATCCCAGCCATCTCATTCTGTTGGACTTAATAACTCTCAAGATGTTAGGTTGTCTCTATTTAGTATATAATTCATGGTTATATAAACCTCTCCATGTATTATTTTCCTTTACTGCTCCAAATATTGACCGAAGGATTTTTCTTTCAAAAATGAGCAGCCTATTTTCTTCTGTTTTGTTAATTGCCCATGTCTCACTGCCATATAAAATGATCGGTCTTATAAGGGTTTTGTATAGGTTTATTTTTGTATTGATGCAGAGGAGTTTAGATTTTATTTGGCTCTCTAAACCAGAATAGCACCTATTTGCCATCAAAATTCAGTTTCTAATTTCAGTCTTTATCTCATTTCTACTGGTAATAAGTGTGCCCAAGTATTTAAACTGGGTGACTCCTTCAAAAATATAGTTTCCAATATTAAGCGATTGTACATCATGTATTCTTAGTTTTTTCCTTGTTTACTGCTAAGCCCATATCCCTAGCAGCACTCTCAAGGGCAATAAATGCCTCAACCACATCCTGTTTTCTTCGCCCAACAATATCAATATCATCTGCATATGCAAGTACCTGAATAGAATCTGATGTATTGCACATCACAAATAATGTAATATCAAATTATACAAAATATGAATACACGTCGTACAAATAGAAAGTTTTGCAAAATTTATAATATTGCCGCATAAAGAAGATTAGCCAACGAGCTCAGTGGCCGAATTGTCAAAGCGCTAGATCCAGACCCGAAGATTGTGGGTTCGATGCTTGCCATGGCAGTTGATCCAAAGTACGGATTTTTAATTTAAAAATGTTATTTATTGTTTCCTTATGTTCTCGAACATTCTAGATCTTTCTTTAATATGTAAATTAGTTATTTCTCGAATATTCTGTTCGGGTATAAAAGCTGATACCCACTAGCTGTAGGCAACTTCTCGATCTTGTAAAGTTGCGAGTTGCTACTTAGCTTCAATAAATTCTTCTGTTAAGTTAAACGGTGTGTTCATTCGAATCTTCGTGACAATATTTTAATCAATTTTGTCACATGTACTACTTATATCGTACACATTTAATCAAAAGTTGTTAGCATAATGCACTCATTTTAAAATAAATGAACACTTATTCGATTTCTTAATGTTGCTTTTAGACACTTTAATATACTTTTAATATCTTGTGTTCCAACAAGCATATAGAAAACATTTAGCAAAACGTTAAATAATGAAAAGTTTTTTAAATCTTTACCTAACTACTGTAAAAGAGCAATTAAATACCTTCCTATTTATCCAAAAATACCAACTAAAAGTAATTAATTCTTGTTTACAACTCCGTAGTGATAAACAAAGACTAAAAAAAGTATGACATCCAAATAGTAGCTCAGTCCGTTTTATTTGTTCCAGTATGACATAATCAGCTGCTAATGACATGTTGAATGATAAATTAATTATTGTCCTTTCTGATTCAGATGAATTTTGTTGTTTGTATTTTATTAAAATAATTCAAATGAAATCAGTTTAATTATTTACATCATGTAGAATTATTTTTTATGAACACTTTTAAATGAATTTTGGAGGATAAAATTCAGGTAAAAATAAAGTTATTGCGTAAGGACTGTTGAAAACAATCAGACTAATTCGCACATGGCTAAAAATGTCTTTATCTTATCTAGAGTTATTACGCTGATACATGTTAAATGAAAAACAACCTCTTAAAAATTTGACATTTAAATGAGTTACATTGAAAATCGTTATCACTCAATTCATTAACCAAAACAAGATACAAATACACAACATAATTTCCCGAGAATGCTAAAATTTTCAAAAATGTTCTCTACTTTCCAAAAGCTTGGAGAGAAAACACACAGCAGCATTGGGAAAAAAAAGGAACAGTTTAATGTTCGGTCTCGATTTTGTTTTTCCTTGCTTTAATTTTTACTTTTTTTTTTTTTTTTTGCTTAAGTCCCTCCCAGAAACAAAATGAAATCGTTTCACATTCTACAATTTTTTTTTCTTCCAACTCAGACAGATTTGACACTTTTTTAAGGCAAGACCATCACCATAGCAGCACATTCCGGAGGGCTTGATTAAATCCTCCTCAGTCGAGACGAAACTTCAGTTTTTACTTTTTTACTTTTTTTTTATCTCTCGGTGTGTGCGTGTGTCAGGTTTGAAAGATTCTTTGGACGTTTTATTCACGTGTCTCTTTCACTTCTTTTATTCCCCCTCCCTTAACGTATGTTTTTGATTTTTTTCATTATTGAGGCTGTAGAAACAAGAAACCGAATGTTAAATTAAGATATTCGCCGGCAGAATGATTGTCGTTTGATGAAATGACAAGTATTTGATATCGCGGAACTTAATAAAATCGTTATTTAAAAGCGTCACGATAAAAAAGAGAATAACTGGTGTTGGTGAAAATTGATAATTAGTTCATAGCATTGAAAGAAGATCAATGTTTATAATTTCTTTTCTTTTTCAGACATGCAAAACGTTCAGGCACCTCTGTCAAGAGCAACATTACTTTAGGATTTAAAATTTAACGTGCTACGGGTGTACTTTTGCATGCACAATGTACACCTGTATGAAATTTACTTATATAACAAACAAAACAAATAAATCAAACAAATTAAGCATAATTACATATTTTATAGGTTTTTAAATTAAATTAAGCAAATTAAATTAAAATAAACACACAGCAGTAAATTATAAAGGGTAAATTAAAATTTATATATTTAATAATGTATGTGTAGCTTTTTAGCTTTAAGAACTTACATAACAAACAAAACAAAAACAAATAAATTAAACATAATTACATATTTTATAGGTTTTTAAATTAAATCAAGAAAATTAAATTAAAATAAATACACAGTAGTAAATTATAAAGGGTAAATTAAAATTTATATATTTAATGTATAAGTAGCTTTTTTGGCTTTAACAACTTTTTCAGAAATTTTTTTACTTATATAAGAAACAAAACAAACAAAACCCAAAAAAATTAAACATAATTACATATTTTATTAGTTTTTAAATTAAATCAAGCCAATTAAATTAAAATAAACACACAGTAGTAAATTATAAAGGGTAAATTAAAATTTATATATTTAATAATGTATGAGTAGCTTTTTAGCTTAAAAACATATAACAAATAAAACAAAAAAAAAACCCAAACAAATTAAACATAATTACATATTTTATTAGTATTTAAATTAAATTAAAATAAGCACAGAGTAGTAAATTATAAAAGGTAAATTAAAATTTATATATTTCATAATGTATAAGTAGCTTTTTAGTTTTAACAACTTCTTTTTCAGAAATTTTTTACTTACATAACAAACAAAACAAAAAAACCAAACAAATTAAACATAATTACATATTTTACTGTTTTTAAATTAAATTAAAATAAACACACAGTAGTAAATTATAAAGGGTAAATTAAAATTTATGTATTTAATAATTTATAAGTAACTTTTTAGCTTTAACAACTTCTTTTTCAAAATTTTTTTACTTATATAACAAACAAAACAAAACCCAAACAAATTAAACATAGTTACATATTTTATTGGTTTTTAAATTAATTCAAGCAAATCAAATTAAAATAAACACACAGTAGTAAATTATAAAGAGTAAATTAAAATTTACGTATTTGATAATGTATAAGCAGCTTTTTAGCTTTAAGAACTTCTTTTTCAGAAATTTTTACTTATATAACAAAGAAAACAAAAAAACCCAAACAAATTAAACATAATTACATATTTTATTGGTTTTTAAAATTAATCAAGCAATTTAAATTAAAATAAATACACAGTAGTAAATTATAAAGGGTAAATTAAAATTTATATATTTAATAATGTATGGGCAGTTTTTTAGCTTTAAGAACTTATATAACGAATAAAACAAAAAAACCCAAACAAATTAAACATAATTACATATTTTATTTGTTTTTAAGTTAAATCAAGCAAATTAAATTAAAATAAATACACAGTAGTAAATTATAAATGGTAAATTAAAATTTATATATTTAATAATGTATGTGTAGCTTTTTAGCTTTAAGAACTTATATAACAAACAAAAAAAAAACCCAAACAAATTAAACATAATTACATATTTTATTGGTTTTTAAATTAAATCAGGCAAATTAAATTGAAATAAACACACAGTATTAAATTAAAAAGGGTAAATTAAAATTTATATATTTAACAATGTATAAGTAGCTTTTCAGCTTTAACAACTTCTTTTTCAGAAATTTTTTTACTTATATAACAAAAAAAAAAAAAAAAGAAAAAAAACATAATTACATATTTTATGGGTTTTAAAATTAAATCAAGCAATTTAAATTAAAATAAACACACAGTAGTAAATTATAAAGGATAAATTAAAATTTATATCTTTAATAATGTATGAGCAGTTTTTTAGCTTTAAGAACTTATATAACGAATAAAACAAAAAAAACCCAAACAAATTAAACATAATTACATATTTTATTGGTTTTTAAATTAAATAAAGCAAATTAAATTAAAATAAACACACAGTAAATTATAAAGGGTAAATAAAACTTATGTATTTAATAATGTATAAATAACTTTTTAGCTTTAACAACTTTTTCAGAAATGTTTTACGTATATAACAAAACAAAAAAACCCAAACAAATTAAACACAATTACATATTTTATTGGTTTTTAAATTAAATCAAGCAAATTAAAATAAATACAGCAGTAAATTATAAAGGGTATAAATATAAATTATTAAATACATAAATTTTAATAATTTATGTTTTTAATAATTTATAAGTAGCTTTTTAGCTTTAACATCTTTTTCAGAAATTTTTTACTTATATAACAAAAAGAAATTAAACATGATTACACATTTTATTGGTTTTTAAATTAAATCAAGCCATAAACACAGAGTAGTAAATTATAAAGGGTAACTTAAAATTTATGTATTTAATAATGTATAAGTAGATTTTAAGCTTTAACAATTTCTTTTTCATAATTTTTTCCTGTATCACATTGACCCTGATTAAAATATTTATATTTTTTATCATCAGGGATTCTAGAGTTTGTCTACTCAAATCTGACGTAAATTCAGTTTGGTTTTTCTGCACAGTACTGAAAACTCTTTAACATACAGCATTACTGTGTGGAAAGAGTAATATTTTTTGCAAGACTTTGTATTTGATTGCTCAATTGGGATTTTTCAGTTGTTCAAAACTTTTCATATTTTTCGGAGCAATCTGAGGAGTTTCAGGAATTATGAAATTCACTCACTTCTCCCGAGCAACTCCGAAGTAGTTGGCATGCCTGCTATTTGTGCTAAATTTTTTGCTTTTTTTCAATGTGTGATAGTATCGTATACATTCAATATCATGAGTTTGTTCACTTGTCGTATAACTTTTACGCTATAAGTTAAAAATTTTTATTAAAATTTAATATAGGAAAAATTACTAAAATAAACTGTTATTTTTTTACATTGAAAAATAGATAATGCTTTGTATAGAAGTTAATGAGACAGGTGAAATTGAGAGCGGTATTTTAAACGCGGCACGATGAAAAAGAAAACTGATAATTAGTCCATAATATTAAAAGAAAGTCAATGTTTATAGTTTGTTTCCCGCTTGTTCTAAAATTTATAAGTCTAAAATGCTTTATAAATTTAATTCAGGAAAAATTATTAAAATAAATTTTTTTTTATTTTGTAAAGCACATAAAGTTTTATAATGAAGTTAATGAGACAGGTGAAATAAAGAGCGGTATTTTAAAAGCGTCATGATAAAAAAGAGAACTGATAATTAGTCCATAGTAATAAAAGAAAATCAATGATTATAATTTATTTTCCGTTTGTACTAACATTTTTGCTTTCTTTGATTGTGTGATAATCTTGTATAGATTCAATGTTATGAGTTTGTTCGCTTATCGTATTACTTTTTCACTATCCTAGTAAGTCTAAAATGTTTTTTAAATTTAATATAAGAAAAGTTATTAAAATAAATAATTCCTTTTTTTTTACTTTTGAAAGCACATAAAGTTTTATAAAGAAGTTAATGAGGCAGGTGAAATAAAGAGCGGTATTTTAAAAGCGACACGATAAAAAAGTGAACTGATAATTAGTCCATAGTATTGAAAGGAAGTGAATGATTATAATTTATTTTCCGTTTGTACTAGCATTTTTGCTTTCTTTGATTGTGTGATAATCTTGTATAGATTCAATGTTATGAATTTGTTCACTTATCGCATTACTTTTTTTAGTATTCTAATAAGCCTAAAATGTTTTTAAATATGATATAGAAAAAATTATTAAAATAAATAATTCTTGTTTTACTTTGAAAAACACATAACGCTTTCTAAAGAAGTTAATGAGACAGGTTAAATTAAGAGCGGTATTTTAAACGCGGCACGATAAAAAAGAGAACTGATAATTAATCCATAGTATTAAAAGAAAGTCAATGATTATAACTTATTTTCCGTTTGTACTAAAATTTTTGCTTTCTTTGATTGTGTGATAATTTTGTATATATTCGGTGTTATGATTTGTTCGCTTATCGTATTACTTTTTCACTATCCTAATAAGTCTAAAATGTTTTTTTTAAATTTAATACAGGAAAAATTATTAAAATAAATGAATTGTTCTTTTTTTACTTTGAAAAGCACAAAAAGCTTTATAAAAAAGTTAATGTATAGCTTTGAAGATATATAATATCAGAGGCTTATGATTATTTTAGAAGACTAGGGAAATGGGAAGTGGTCCTTTTCAAAGCTTTCATATTTGAAAACTAATTAGAGGAGTACACTTCATAAAATTGATCTCATGTGATAAAGCGATAACCCATATTGGACTTTGAACTACAGACCGGTGTTTTGAACTTTAGTTATCATCCGAATGCTGTCGAAAAAACGCATACCATGAATTGCACATCAAAAGTTTATATTTCTAAAATGGAATTTTCCTTGTACAATTTTACTTACTTAAAAACTTAAAAAAGCTAAGAATGCTTTTTGAATTTATTATATTTAAACTAATTTTTAGATTATATTTAAAAAGTACTAAACATGGTGGTAAAAAAGTGTCAATTTTAACATTATAAATTTTATATTTCTAAAATGGAATTTTCCTTGTACAATTTTACTTACTTAACAAACTTAAACTTTACTTTACAAACTTAAAAAAGCTAAGAATACTTTTTGAATTTATTATATTTAATCTATTTTTTAGATTATATTTAAAAAGTACTATACATGGTGGTAAAAAGTGTCAATTTTAACATTATAAATATATTTACGAAATGCATAATTTTTTTATGCCCTGTTGGGGAAACAGATATTTAGTACGTAAGGATTATTGTTTTCCCCTTTCTAAAAACTATCATGGAAGCTCAGTTGGCAAAGATGTTGATCTAACAACTGGAAAGTTGTGGGGTTGAGGATACCGCAGCCTAAAGATTCACCGTGTTCAGAAATGGCGGCTGGGGCACGTAAAATAAGTTCGTGGGTGCAATGTTCTCTCAGTTCCCAAATGATACCTCTGAAGAAGGCAGGCAAGCTTCAGGGGTCTTCTGATTGGTACCTGATCCAAAGTTACAAGGGCCCACTTTGTTTGATCTGTTCTAGGGAGTAATGTTGACCCTTTTATGGTGCTCCCGTCATAAAAGGGTCAACAAATTACGCTGTGTCGTATGGGAGAATGCATGTTGACTGCCATGGAGGTGACCGGTAAGCGGCACTCGACTTGGCTACAGCGCCGTATGTGCCACTGGTGACCGGCGAATAATAAAAATACATAATTATAGTAAATATGGATACTGATAAATTTTTCAATAATACCATTGTTATTATAATGGTTTGAAGAAATTATAGTTATACAGAACATAAAAAAATATTTTAATTGGTATATAGAAAATATATATTTTAACAGTGCATATTGCGATAAGTCAGATTGAACCATTCGATGCAAAGGAAGGGGGAATCAACGCAATCGAAACAATATGTCACCACTTTTTTAGACAAATACTTTGCTCTAGTTTTTCCTAGTTGCTTTGAATGATAAAGAATGAGAGTAATAATTTAGCAATCGAAGCACGATTGTTTTTAAAAAAGTCCTAAATCCGACTTATGTTCGTAATAAAGGAGTTTTATACATACCTTTTAACAAACAACTTAAAAATGTTTATTTAACTTGAGTATTTTATTAAGGATCCCGATAAAAGAGTTTGAGCGTGTTAGAATTAAATACGTTTTATTTCTTCATTTTGCTACCCTTGGTTTGTATCCTGCAACTCAGATGTGATATTTTTGTCAGCTGCTAACCTAAAATCACAACTTTGTTACTTGTACACTTTTATAGCTTAGTTCTTATTTTAGAGATGAAAGACAGTTTGCGAAAGTTAAATCCAAAGCTGCTAGTATCGTTCATTATAGTGAATGATTTAATATAGGTTTTGTTGTAGTTAGATTGCATATAAATTTGCCATTAGAGATTTAACACGTTGTCTGCCATGGGGGGGGGGTCACAGGTGACCAGCACTCGACTTGGCTACAGCGCCGTGGGGACGACTGGTGACCAGCGATACAGCAAATAATAAAATTACATAATTATAGTAAATATGAATACTGATAAATTTTTCAATAATACCATTGTTCTTATAATGGTTTGAAGAAATTAATGCAATATAGAACATACAAAATTAATTTTATTAGTACAAAAAATATACATTTTATCAGTGTATATTGCGATGAGTCACATTTGAGCCATTCAAGGAAAAGAAAAGGGGAATCGACTCAATCGGAACAATATGTCACCACGTTTTTAGTCAAATTCTTTGCTCTAGCAGTTCCAAGCTGCTTTGAATGATAAAGAATGAGAGTAATCACTAAGCAATCGAAGCACGATTGATTGAAAATAAGTCCTAAGTCCGACTTATGTTCGTAATAAAGGAGTTTTATACATACCTTTTAACAAACAACTTAAAAATGTTTATTTAACTTGAGTATTTTATTAAGGATCCCGATAAAAGAGTTTGAGCGTGTTAGAATTAAATACGTTTTATTTCTTCATTTTGCTACCCTTGGTTTGTATCCTGCAACTCAGATGTGATATTTTTGTCAGCTGCTAACCTAAAATCACAACTTTGTTACTTGTACACTTTTATAGCTTAGTTCTTATTTTAGAGATGAAAGACAGTTTGCGAAAGTTAAATCCAAAGCTGCTAGTATCGTTCATTATAGTGAATGATTTAATATAGTTTTGTTGTAGTTAGATTGCATATAAATTTTCCATTAGAGATTTAACACGTTGACTGTCATGGGGGTCACCGGTGACTGGCACTCGACTTGGCTACAGCACCGTGGGGACGACCAGCTATGCAGCAAATAATAAAAATATATAATTGTAGTAAATTTGGATACTAACAAATTTTTCAATAACACCACTGCTATTGTAATAGTTCGAAGAAATTAATGCGATATAGAACATACAAAAATAATTTTATTAGTACATGAAAATTATACATTTGATCAATGCATATTGCGATGAGTCAACATTCAAGGCAAAGAAAAGGTGAATCAACGCAATAGAACCATATATCATCACTTTTTCTATCCAAATTCTTTGCTTTAGTTCTTTCTAGATGCTTTGAATGCTAAAGAATGAGAGTAATCACTTAGCATTCGAAGCACAATTGTTTGAAAAAAAAGGACGATCGTAACAATTGCCTACCGCACCGTGAAAGTCACCGGTGACCCATACTACGAAAACTTCCCCAGGTGTGATTTTATATGTCATTTTATCTGCTGCAAATATTTCAGCATATTGCATAAAGAAAAGTTCACGTCGGCGCCTTGGTAAAACCATCGAAAATGCGTCTGGCAGTCAACGTGTTAACAGGCATGTACCCCCTCGTCAATAATAAAAAAAAAGGTTTTCAGAACTGACATTTAATCCAATGCATACCAAGTATTGCATACCAAAAATTCGTTACGATAAAAGTCATTAAACAGCTATATATGAATGCAAAAAATTACGATATGCATTAACAGAACAATAATGAGGGTGTATGTTCACGGCAAAAACTAAATAACTATAGTCACAATATTCACCGATATAAGACACTAAGAGGAAATATATATGCAAATTTATGCAAATCAGGCATTCAAGATAACACTTCAAATCATACGCATTCACTGTCTCATGTGATGTGACTCATATTAGTTCTTCAATACCATGTCGTGAAGGTCATCTATTGATTTAATAAAACTCCTGAGTGGAGAGTTATCCTCCTATTGTCTTTTGCCAAACGCCTCATTTACATAGTTCTTTTTCGTTATGAATAAATAATTACTCTTTCAGCTTCTACCTATTCAAACCATATTTTTTTTTATAATCATTTGCGTCTTTTCAACTTATTACAGGCCATATATGCGTAAACGTAACTTTTCAAACTAAACTTTTCAAGAACACGGGCAATAACTAGCACTTCTGGCCTTACAACATTGTTTGACATTTTAAGAGTTTATAAGATATTAGTAGGAGTGACGTATATAGACTACTTTCAAAGGAGAGAGGAAGGGTTTTAGAAATTTTTGTATGTGATTTTGTTAAATTATAATTTAATTCAAATGCGTATCGTATTATTATGTGACAAAAATATAATATAAAATTCAAAATATAATAAAGATATTTATGCTAAAAATTAAAATTTTGTCAACTTCTTTCTTTAGTCATCAGTTTATAAGGGTTTGAACCTCCTAACTTCTTTCTCCCTAGTGCAACTGCAGTAATAATTAGCTTTATAATACGCGGAGACTAATAATCCAAACAAAAATTTCGATTCTGCAAAAGTAACAAAATTTATCAATGTAAGAATTACATATTAGTGTCCAGCAGAAGTACATATAAACTTACTTTAAATGCTAACATCGTTATCGTTTGAAAAAGTATTTAGGATACGTGAGTAATAGTTTTGTTTGTAGATACTTTTATTCTCTTCAAATGATCCAACAAAACATTTAGGCGGTTTTAATCCATGCAAGGGTAAATTGCTAAATATCGCCAAATATAATTATTTTGTTTCTTAAAATTATATCTTACAATGGAAATTAAATGTAAGTGAATGCGTTATTTGTTTTACGATAATGTGTTGTTTTAATATCGAAACTGCTTTTATTATTAGCGTAATATAATCTAAGAACTAATCTGAATTTTGAAATAAATATAACGTTCCACTATAAACCTTAATTACAAAGGAATTTCTCGTAGCATTTAGTCAATTATAAATTTTTTATTAAATATAATTCGCGGAACAATAACCGAATGGGTAGGGTGTTGTTTATCGGTATCGGAATTCATGGGTTTGGATCTCATCATTGGCATTGTGGCAGCTGGTCACAAGAGAACGAGAGAGGGTCGGTCATTCTCAGGACCCATGAGTAGTTTTTCCCCTGAAAAAAGCAGGAGTTCCAGACCAGAGATGTTTCTGATTTTTATGTCCCTGCATACATCTGTGTGGAATGCCGGCTATCATTGAGGAGTCCGGTCCACTGACCACTCCCTTGCTCTTAGCCCTTTTTCTCTCCCCCCCCTCTTTTTGAGAGGGATATTTCAAGAACCAGGCAGTGACTGTCGGGGGCTTGAGAGGGGAGAAGGTTGTTTCTCTCTCCCAAACGATGTTGTTTTATATCATGTATATATTGTAGATAGTCGAGATAATAAAGTCTAGGACTTTAAGCAATTGTTTTTACTAAGCCCCCATTAACACAGAGGTGTATGTGTGTTGCGACGTTACAGCATAAATGTTTGTAGTCATTCGGACTCACTTAATCAGTACGTCCCTGTCTCATTAGCCCTCATGGGACAAAAAGGTAGATTGTATCACTCCCAACAACTCATAAATCAATTCATTTAAGTAAACATTGATTGTCTAATAGCTGTTATCGTCTCTCATTACACATATGAGGATGCGTTGGGGACTTTGTGGTAAAAACCTCGGCTTCCACGCTGGCTGTTTGAATTTAATTTCTGTTTATAGATGAGTGTAGCTTTGGTTTTTTGGACCAGAGTTGGAAATTTGTTTTTAAGAAAGGATGGGATCAAAACATGCAGTTGAATTCTGCACACAGTAATTTAGTCAAACATCATAAACTTTCTCATCAATATCAACTATCGTTGCCAAATTTATTTTAAAAATTATGGGAATAGAATATGCGGATGAATCCTCCACTTTTGTGGTTGAATGTCGAAAACTGGCCCATCAATATCAACCATCTCTGTGAAATTTATTTTAAAAGAATTATAGGAACAGAACATGGGGAGGAATCCTATGCTTACAATCGTTAAATGACATAAACCATCTCATCAAATTCAACCACCGTTGTGAAATTTATTTTAAAAAATGATGGGATTAAAAGATGTAAATGAATTCTGCACATAGTACTTTGGTTAAATGTCATAAAAGTTCTCATCAATATCAACCAACGTTGTGAAATTTATTTAAAAAATTATGGGAACAGAACATGTAGATTAATCCTACTCTTATTTTGGTTAAATGACGTAAACTGTCTCATGAATGTCAACAAGTATTAACCAACGTTGTGAAATTTATTTTAAAAAGTGACGGGGGGAAAACATGCGGAGAAATCCCAAACACAGAATTTTGGTTATACGTTGAAATCTTCTCCTTCATAAGTTTATTACTGAATGAATAGAACTTATAAATATATTATATAATGTAAAGCTTTAAACAACAACAGTAAAAATATTTGTGAAATAAAACTTTATAGGAAATGTCGGATTCTTAAATTTCGAAGCTACTAACTTGAGAAAGCTAACTACAATTCAGATTCATATCGAAAGATTTACTGAGAGTTTCCAGTATTATTTTTAAAGCTCTGCCAACTAAACTTAATTTCATATCTAAATTTAATGCATTGATAAAAGCTTTCATCGTTACGATAATGAAATGTAGTGATAAAATACTGCATTCATGTATGAAGAGATATGGAGATAAAACAAATAAATATAACAGATTAGCAAATATAAATAGGATAACATTTTCTATTTTAAAGTGTTTACAAACAAACAAAGGGGAATGTAATTAAATCCTAATTAAGCGTATTTCTTCTTTTGTGATTTTTGCAGAAAGAAAACAAGGTTGTTATTGAAAATAAATTGAAATAATTTTGATTGTTTTAAAGTGATTTATAAAATTTGGGCATTCTTTAGAATTAAAAAAAAATAATTTCAGTAATTATTTATGACAATCAACTCTTATTTGAAATAAAATTTTAAAGGTTTGTCATACAAAAGGTGTTTAGAAGCTGACGTAATTTAAAATTTTCAAGTAAAACTCCTCAAGAATTTGTTTGCCCCCCCCTTTTTCTTGTGTGTGTGTATTGAATTAGTTTGAAGGTTACTGTCATTAAAACAGTGTTTTAGTGTATTTTTGAGACATAATAGATAAACTTTTTACAAGCATTAATAAAAATGGAAATTGGTTTTGTCAATAATAAGCTGAGTTACGAATAATAATTAACTTATTTTAATTTTAAAAAATTTTTAAACTTGTTGTTTCTATAACAATTTAAATATCAAAATAGCATTTTTAGTACACAAATTTCGAATTAAAATATAAAATTACAGTTTTTGTCGATAGCTATTTAAATCTTTTATTAAACGAATTCTCGAAGTTTCAATCAAGACTCTTTCTTGTATCCTTTACAATCTACTATATTATATTGCCTCATAAAGAGACTTTTCCAACGAGCTCAGGCCGAACTATGGCCGATTGGTTAGGGTGCTGGCCTTCGGTACCGGAGTTCGTGGGTTCGAGTCCCACAGAGGCATGGATGTTCGTGGCCGTTCGGAATCGGCTTTAAGCTGTAGGTCCCGGTCTCATTAGCCCTCGTGTTGCAAAAAGTAGACCGTAGCACCCCAAACCAAACCAAACCAAACCAACGAGCTCAGTGTGCCGAATGGTCAAAGCTCGAGATCCAGACCCAAAGTTTGTGGATTCGATTCTCACCGTGGCGATTGATCCAAAATATGGATTTTTAATTTTGAAGATGTTATTTATTGTTGCCTAATGTTCTCGAACATTCCAGATCTTTTTTTATTATGTAAATTAGTTATTTCTCGAATATTCTGTTCGGGTATAAAAGCTGATGCTAGTTGTAGGCAACTTCTCGAACTTGTAAAGTTGCGAGTTGCTACTTTGCTTCAATAATCAATAAATTCGTCTGTTAAGCCAAACGGTGTGTTCATTCGAATATTCGTACAATATAATAAATAATGACTTTATTTTGAGTACAAAAATATATGAATGCTATCTGCATTTTCATTACATTATAAAATTTAATATTAGTTTTTTTGTGCCTCAAAGTAATTATTGAAATAAAAAGTACAAATTTGAATAAAATATTTTCAGTCTGAACAAAAGAACTTTTCCTTAACAGCACCGAAGAAAATTTTAAAAGCATATGAGTTCAAACATCTACTTTTTAATTGGAATTCTTCACATGATTTTATTTTTTAAATCATAATTTTATTGTCTTTTGTGCAATTTCAATAACATTTTTAAAGTTTTGTGATATAATTTTAAATATTTTCAGTACAAAGAGATCTTTGAGAAAGGTTTAAGGCATTATAAAAGCCAACATTATACATAATTTAATATAAATCAATATATATACCAAAAATCCTTTTTGTGCAAAATTTCTTTCGTAATTAACATGCACGAACTTATAAATATTTAATATCATTGGATTTATCTCGATGCATACACTTTTTGCAACTAAAGGAATATGTGCTGAATTTCTTATAGTCTATAAGAATAAGAAATCTTAATATAAATCAATATATATAAACCATAGGTCTCTTTTCTTACAAATCGTTTTCCAGAACTAACGTTCAGGAACCTGTAAATTTTTGGCATCATTAGATTTATCTCGATGGATACAGGTACTACAACTTAAGGAATTTGTGCTGAATTTCTTACAGTCTACAGGAGTAGGAATCTTAATATAAATCAATGTATAAAGACCATAGGTCATTTTTTTTTGTAAATAAGTCTTTCTTAAGTAACATGCAGGAACCTATAAATGTGTGGTATCATTAAATTTATTTCGATGCATACATGTTCTACAACTTAAATTTTTTCTATATTTCTTATAGTCTATAGAAGCAGGAAATCTTATATGGAAATTTTATCCGTCAAAGAACTAGTTATAACATTGTAACTGTGGTGCTTTGGAGCTAAAAACCTTAGCACATGTGCACCTGTACTCGTCGAAAAAGCAATGGTTTCATGACTGTTTACGACTTCTTTTCCTTAATTTCTTATAGCCTATAGAAGCAGGAAATCTTATAGGAAAATTTTACTCGTCAAAGAGCCAGTTGTAATATCGTTACTGTGGTGCTTTGAACACTAAAGACTTAGCACATGTCAACCTGTACTCGTTGAATAAGCAACGTATTCACGACTTTTTATGGTTTCTTTTCCCGATGAAGAACGCGAGAATCTTGTGTTATAGCCAACCGATTATTTTGGTTCAGATTAACATAGAGTCTTAAATCAGTTAAAAACTATTCGCTTTCACACTAGAAATCCACGCTTTCTTCGATAGAAATGAAATCGGATACTGAATCCATTACTTTCTCAACGCATACTGGTTGATATGTGATAGGGCCTTAAGAATTCTGTTTAGAAAACTTAACCTTATATATTTTAACCTTCTAGCCTCGCGTAATTTTTTTTTATTTTGTTTGAACTGGTGAGCAAATCATGGCTTTATACCTAGAATATAATGTGGTTATAGCATAACCTATAAATTTGTTGAAGGAATTCTGAATAGTATTTCTCCGTTCACCGAGGTAAGAAGGATAAAACACTTTGAGGATGAACCATGACCGAATGGGTATTGCATTCCTCCTCAGTATCTTAGTTCAATAGAACAAATCTCACTGCTGGCATGGATGTTTACACCCGTTTGGAATCGGCTTTAAGTTGTAGTCCCAAAATCTTATTAGTCCTCGAGTAGCAAAAGTATAGACCGTAGTTCTCTAAACACCACAACAATAACGAAATTATCTGATAATTGAAAACCATTTAGTACTGAAAACCATTTTTTAACACGTCTGGTTTAAAAATTGGGTTAGTCTAGTATTCCAGAAAGTTAAGCATGTATTGGGATGTTATATACTTAATTATTCTGCAGCAAAAATACTAATGTGTGTGGCTTTAATAAAACTTATATGTTAACTTGAGGCTTACATTAAAAACAATCTAAGATCTTCTTTTTTCTACTGAAAAATACTAAATATTTATCAAGAGATATTTCCGATACATTACTGGTAGATCAAGTCAAGATAATAATATTCTGTAAACATTAAAGAAAAGAGCGAAATAGAGAGAAGGAGAGAAAATATTTCTAAATTTTCAACCAGGGACGAAAAAGAAGCATTTTCCCGCTTCATTTGAGATAGAATTAACTTTCAATGTAAAATTCGAGACATAACTGTAAGATTAATCCGTTTCCCTTAAACATCTGCGAAACACATTAAATTTACACAGGTGTTTTTTATTTTAACAGATAATTTTAAAAATTAGATAGCTGATACAATGGAAAGACTAGAAATTAAAAATTATTCTTTTATTTAAATTTTCTTTTTACAGGTCCAGTTCTTGGTTCAATGAAGCTGCTTTGCCTTTACAGGAATCTTGTGAATTTCAAGGGATTTTACTTGATTATCTAATTATCTGATTATCTAATTATCTAATTATCTGATTATCTAATTATC
>CM063501.1:37111908-37139408 GCA_032207245.1 Pardosa pseudoannulata | reverse complement strand
AGACCTCCAGGGTTGCCCTTTTCCAGCCCCCATTAATAAACACAACAGATCTTTAGTTGGCTGGATCTTTGGCCTTACAACCCTCCAATTACGAGATCGTTGCCACTGTTGATAGATCTACCACAGCTCATTCAGTACTACGTATCTCGCATAACTCAAATTCTCTCTAGAAGGTCGAAAAATGGTATTTTAGACTGCTATAAAGTTTAATTGTACATATCTACTTTTGTTTGCTATCTACATACTATATAACGAAAAATTTCAATATAACGTTATATGTTCTACAGCGAATAACCAAAAAGCATTTAACAATAAAATGTAGTTATCTTGTGTTTAGGATTAAAGTCACTGAAGAAGAAGAGACCATGAATGAATGCACCGTTTCCGGTGCATTCATGTTTACTTACACTAACACTTCCTTTTATTTTTATAGATATATAATGTGATAAAATAGGAAAATTTAAGTCATATTGATTGAGAAGTGTTATAGTAATACTTCTTTATACAATGAATTATAAAATTATAAAACCACATAAAAACCACATTTCGCAACTAAAAAGCCTTAATACAAATTTCAAAATACAGTAGAACCTCGATTATCCGAGTTAATTGGGACCGCTAGTACCTCGGATATAGGAAATCTTGGTTAATAGAAATCATGTATAAAAATCTTCCGTGCTTTAGAAACATTAGAACGTTCTTTAAATGATAAAAATAAACATATATGAATTTATGTTTCACAGCTAAAAATATTTAAAAAGGGTGTAATATTTCTTGGAAAGTGAGTGCTTTTGTGGGGATAAAGTGCCTTTAACACGGATAACGAACTAAAATGTGCATAATTTTTTTCAAGCTCATTTTGGAAAGGAGGAAAAAAAATTAGACTCCCTTATTGACTTGGTTAACAGAAACCTCGATTAATCGAAGCTTGGTTAATCGAGGTTCTACTGTAGGTTGATTAGAATTTAGAGTTGATTAAGTTTAGAAAAGAAGAATAGGTCGAATTCCTTTTTCATCCCTAATGATTTTCCGGAATTACTGTGTTACATTAAATTAACACTTAAAATATTTTTTTTAGTATTGCAGCGATTTAGTGCTAATTTATAAGGTTAATTGTAATTTAATCTACCTGGAAAGGTTAAAATATGGAAAAGATAGTATACACTAGTAAATGAGAGGGAGTGTTTGATTTATTAGTTGAATTTATTTTTAATATAATTTGGTGAGTGATTATTTGATATGAGTGAACAGTCTGAAGTGGAAGTTTGTAAAGTTTGGCTTTACAGTGGAAAAACAAAATTAAACCTGAAATAAAAAAATTTTTTCAATTTTTCTGAACCCGATATTTACGATACTTTATGTAAAATAGAATATTATGGAATGCAAAATGATTCAGGCTGCAAAACAACACTATCATGTAGCAAAATTTGGTGAAAATGGGAAAATTTTGCACCATACAATGAAAAAATACAAGTCAAATCGTAAAATATCATAAGAGACAAATTAAGAAGTATTTTCTATAATTGTACAACGAGTTTGAAATTAAATTCTTTTGTTGATTTTTGGAATCTAATTAAAAAAAATCACAAATGATGAAATGAATTAGGCGGAGTTTTTCATGTTCTGAAACTCTTAATAGAAAAGTATATTATTTTTGAGGAAAAATATGATTTTAGTTAATCCAAGTGGACAAGATAAGTGAAAAATCTTATACATTTTATACTAGAAGCATTGTTGGACTGAGAGATACAGTTTCAAGCACTTCCTTGTATGCATTCTTATATTATATCACCGTACTGTTACAAGAGACACTTGTTGACATACTTATTGAGTTATTTTACGAATCAATAGCAATTTCTTTTCTGTAAGCTGAAAAATGTACTCATTTAATTGATTTTTTAATTGATAACACAAGTTTCAAATCCTGATTAATTTTGAATTTCATAATTTTCTTTTTTATTCAATTCATCGTAAATATTAGTTTTAGAACCATTGAAAGCCATTTATTACACGTGTAGACTTTACTTTTCTGTAATAGAACCAAACTTTTCCCATTTCTACATCATTTAATCTACTTTAAAGATATGTTTTACTAATCAATCAAAAATTTCCATTCATTTTCTAATTAATGTCAACCATTATTTTCTTTTTACGAGCCTTTCTGGATAGATTTTGTTACAGTTAGATTCAAAGCTTAACACAAAATCACTGCATTAATTAAAAAAAAAACGAAAACTGTACTTTTTTTATATAACACTGTGATTCCAGAAAATTCCTAGGTTCAAACAATATATATACCTTTTTTTTCACTTAGCTGAATCAACTCAAAAAAAAAAATTTTTTTTTTTAAATTTTTTTTTCTTTCAAATTTGCATTAATCTTTGAATCGCATGTATCAAAAATTTGCGCCATCTTATAATTTTGTAATGTACTTTACTCTACTCGTTTACTCCCAAATTTTAAAAGAAGGTAGGATAGTAAAAGAATAGTATTTTTAAAGTAACAAGTTTTCTTACACTAAACAATGCAATAGATAGTTAACCAAAGCTAAATATTTACTCAGGTTCTCACACAAACATAATCACATTATATCATTGCTTTCTTAAATTTCGTTATTTTTCAGAAGATAATGAAAATTTACTCATTCTGAAATGAGATTTAATGTTTGATTCCTAAAACAAAAGTTGTGATCTACTTTAATCATTGATTTTTATCGTACTACAATTTCCTTAGTTATATTTAGTTTGTAACTGATCAAAATGATCGAAAAGAATCCGGCTACAAAAAAACTCTATCAAGTACCGAAATCTAATACAAATAGGCAAAATTTGCAGCTTGCAACGAGATTTAAATTAAGGCAGGATAATAGAAAAAGAGCAATAAACATAGATAATAGAAAAGAGCATTTTAGAAAGTATCAAGTTACTTCTCAATTCAATCGATATTTAACCAACGCTAAATACTTACTCGTGTTCTCAAACAAACATAATCACAACGTATCCTTACTTACATAAATTTCATTATTTTTTTAAAGCTATTGAAAACTTCATTCTGAAATTCGATATTAATATGTTTACTTCCTAAAACAAAAGTTGTGATATGAATTTAATCACTGAGTTTTATCGTAGTCCACTTTCCTTAGTTATATTTAGTTTGTAACGTTAGTTTACAACGAAATTTTAAAAGAAGGCTGGATGATAGAAAAAGGGTAGTATTTATAAAGTAACAAATTTTCTTATACTTCTCAATTCAATTGATATTTAACCAACGGTAAATATTTACTCGTGTTCTCAAACAAACATAATCACAATGTATCCTTACTTACATAAATTTCATTATTTTTTTAAAGCTATTGAAAACTTCATTCTGAAATTCGATATTAATATGTTTACTTCCTAAAACAAAAGCTGTGATATGCATTTAATCATTGAGTTTTATCGCAGTCCATTTTCCTTACTTATATTTAGTTTGTAATGTTAGCTTACGACGAAATTTTAAAAGAAATCAGGGTGACAGATAAAGGGTAGTATTTATTAAGTAGCAAACTTTTTATGCTTCTCAATTCAATCGATATTTAACCAACGCTAAGTATTAACTCGTTTTCAAACAAACATAATCTCAACGTATCATTACTCAAATAAATTTCATTACTTTTTTAAAGCTATTGGAAATTTCTTCATTCTGAAATTCGATATTAATATGTTTGCTTCCTAAAACAAAAGTTATGCTATACATTTAATCACTGAGTTTTATCGTAGTCCAATTTCCTTAGTTATATTTGGTTTGTAACGTTAGTTTACAACGAAGTTTTAAAAGAAGGCAATATGATAGAAAGAGAGTAATATTTATAAAGTAACAAATTTTCTTATACTTCTCAATTCAATTGATATTTAACTAATGGTAAGTATTTACTCATGTTATCAAACGAACATAACCACCGCGTATCATTACTTTCAAAAATTTAGTTATTTTTCGAAAGATAATGAAAATTTACTCATTCTGAAATTTAATATTAATATGTTTGATTCGTAAAACAAAAGTCTTGATATGCATTTAATCATTGGGTATTATCGTACTCCAATTTCCTTAGTTATATTTAGTTTGTAACGTTAGTTTACAACGAAGTTTTAAAAGAAGTCAGGATGGTAGAAAAAGAGGAGCATGTATAAATTAACAAATTTTGTTATATTTCTCAATTCAATTTATATTTACCAACGGTAAATATTTACTCATGTTCTCAAACGAACATAACCACCGCGTATAATTACTTTCTACAATTTAGTTATTTTTCGAAAGATAATGAAAATTTACTCATTCTGAAATTTAATATTAATATGTTTGATTCGCAAAACAAAAGTCGTGATATGCATTTAATCATTGGTTATTATCGTACTCCAATTTCCTTAGTTATATTTAGTTTGTAACATTAGTTTACAACGAAGTTTTAAAAGAAGTCAGGATGGTAGAAAAGGAGGAGTATTTATAAAGTAACAAATTTTCTTATACTTCGCAATTCAATTGATAATTAACCAACGGGAAATATTTGTCATGTAGTCCTCGTTATATATTTAAGTATCAACCTGTGATGAAATGTATAGTGGGATTTATTTTAAATTGCGTTGTGTTAAATATTTTTTTACAACAATTTAACCACAGGTTCTGAGAAACTACAGACATAAATATGAAGAATAAACTAACCGCTAAAATGATAGCAAGCAAGACTAGCTTAATATAAAAAAAAGTAAATTTATTATAAAATATTTATACATCTATTTACAAAACCAGTAAAATAAGTAAGCTTAGTCAATATCTTCAGGATCAGTTCTGACAAAATTTTATACACTTAGGTAAATTTTGTAAGTAGAGAGAGGACCTAATCTCGATTTCAAAATGTAATGCAAAATGAGTACCTTTGTGGGTCTGCAATTGTTGGGCCCGGAACACTTCTGGTTGGAGGGTATCAATAGCTGATCAGGAGAGGGAATCTTTACATCATCCGTTGAACTGTTACAGACATCGTCAGGGGCTTTCTCCTGAATCTTTGGGGTACTTTGTGCAGGAAACTTTCTGGCGGACTTGGCTGGACTATCGAGCACCTTCTTTTTGGGACCTCCGAACCAATCTCTTCTGGGACCTTCGAACCAAACTACCCTGGGACATCCTAATCCATCTCTCTGGAACCTTCTAATCCATCTCTCTGGGACCTTTTAATCCATCTCCTCCTTTTTTAGATTTTTCATATTTTATTATCTCAAACTTTGTCCCCTCCTCCTTCTTGTCTTCCAATCGGGATAGTTGCCAGAATTTCATTGGTCTGACCAAACCCCGCCCTGAGACCACCAACGTGAACAACCTTATCCCTTCTAATTGGGCACTGTCCCTTAGGGACTCATAAATACTCCACAAAGGTACATTCTTATTTAATGTCAAGTACGGAGACGGGATTCTTATCTGGGACTGGAATCAGAACCCCGCTTAATACAACCGTACAAGACTACAATATCCGTTAAATGTAAATAAAGGTCCTCTATGTCCTTACAAAGATGTGATAAGGTCAGATTTAGATCCCGAACATTTTACTTCTTTTATGAATGAAACAATTATATATCAGATCTAAATCGCCTCATCACAATATTTGCTCATGTTCTCAAACAAGCATAATCACAGCGTAGAACAAAAGTTGTGATATTCATTTAATCATTGATTTTTATCGTACTCTAATTTCCTCAGTTATAGTTAGTTCGTAAAGTTACCTTTTCTGTTATTCTCCGAACTAGTCTGATGTCTTACATTTATACCAGCAAACATAGGTACTAAGTGTTCATGTTCCCGCATTTCAGAAACAAATAAATCCCAATGCAAACAATTTTGTTAACAATGATAGAAAAGAAGCACATTACTTCGGGGAACTCTTACTTTTATTAAATCTGACTACCTTATAGGAAATCAAATTCGTACTCACATGTTGTGTAATTAATTACATACACTACAAACAGAAAAGTATCTTCTTCATATACATTATTTACTTCACTTCCGAGTCCATTTATATACACATTTACTCTTACTAGCTCCTATCACTTTTCTTCTTTCCCATTGTTTATAGACAGCTTATGAAAACCAAACCTCATTCCAGAAAGTTTATAGGAGTCTAGGATAGAAAGTTATTGCGTCATGTTCTCACTATTGTGTACGATTAATTTGTTTACAATCATTATACTTTATAGGTTTAACTAAAAATATACTTAAGTATTTCATTTAGACATTAAGTATATTCATTCATGTTTGGTAAAAAATTTCATATATATTAAGAAATTAACTTTATATGTGTAAGTATTAAAGATAAACAAAAATTCAGAAAAATAAATGACAGTAGGGCTTTTATTATAGCTTTAAAAGATTAGCAAGATATTTCATATTTTACTGTTCTATAACAACATTAATGTTAACTCTATTAATTATAATTTGATTACATTACCAGATTCGTTTTGAGGAAAATAACTAATTGCATGACATTCTCATATAATTATTAACAGAACAAATTTCTATTTAATTTTAATTTCATTAACTAATTAGTATAATTAAATAACACTTCATTAACTGGGATGTCACTCACATGATGTTAATAAGTTAGTGCCGCCAATAGGTTAATTTAGCTTAGAGGGAGAAATTTTGTTTAAAGAGGTATATAAGTTATACAATTATATTCTTGTACATTTTATCTGTTCAATAATAACAAATTTGTAATAAATGGCCAGTTAATCAGTTTTTGAGAGGATGAAATAACATTAACTCAATTGCATATTATTTTAAACGTTACTCAGCTATCAAAATCAACTGCTTTAAAATGATATTGATTTAAGTAAGTGGGGAATAGTTTCAGGTTACTAAATCAATGCTGTCCTTCAGTGCATGATTTCAAAGTGTAAATGAATTTCGGAATCATAAAAATTATTTTTTTATTGAAAGGGGATAAAATTTTCTATGTTCTCTGATTTTAGAATGAAAATTAATAAAGTCTTGATTTATTAGCATGAAAAATAATTATACAAATATGTTTAACACTTAAATTCTATCACAGGAAAATTGTGTTTTGATTTTATTGCTTACTCTGCATTTTCCAGATTTCTAAAAATGAAATAGGTGGTTTCGAATATAAAATCATTCTCTAGGTTCACCAGAAAGAAGACAAAAACACAAACGTAGGAAATTTATAACACTGACTTTAAATTTAGAGATAAGTGTTTAAAATTTAAGTGAAGCAACCTGGAAATTCAAATTTAAATGTAGAATAATTTAAGATATGAGTTTTTAAGTTCGGGAGAGATAGAAATTAATTATTAACTATATATATAACAAAATTATGAAACTTGAAAAAAGGCGACCAAATATTTTCTAAGAAAAGAAGAATATTATTTACTTAAAGCTTCGACAAACAAACATTAGAAAAGCCGTTAAACTAATTTATAGTTTTAATTGTTCTCATCTCTCACTACCTGAGCTAATTAAACACCTGTATCAAGCTTAACTTTTATTATCGATTCAGATAATTTAAAGTTTGTTTTAAGAATATGTACATAGTGACCTATGTTTTAGGAGATTCTAGACTATTTATAAGACAGTCGAAGACAGACATTACGGAACAAAATATTCTTTAAACTATTACTGGTGTAGTAAAAGAAAATAGTGTTTAGATAATTCTATAAAAAATACAATCATTGATTCAGTAATTGTGTTTATCTTACTAGATCGCTTGGACATAGTTACAATAGAGGGATTCAAACTCAACCATAAAATTAGCCTCTAAAATCGTGGTTGAAACATAAACAGGACTACCTTACGAGATAACTTGACTGTGTTGAGGAAATAGTGAAAATAAGCATCACGTATGATCAAGACCAGCTGAAAAAGTGATGGACCTGTACTAAACTGCAGTGCACAACATGATGAAACTATTATATTATTTTCCGTTTATATTTTTAGCGATTTCAATATGAACACAAATGAAAGATATAAGGAAAAGATGACAAATGTTTGCAAACGACAAGATTTTTCTAAGTGACATTTTATGGTACTCGGACTGAATGAATTTTTTTAAATGCTCTTGGATGTATATGTTTTTCTACTCTTCAGTTTACAAGTACAAGAAAAGCATTAAGATTTTTTACGAACAAATAGCATTAACTCTCGAACATTATATAAATTAATTTAATCTGAGATTACAATGAACATATGCTCTATTTCTATATGCTTTTACTCCTAAATATTAAGTAGCATAGCTGCATTTCTTATTAATTATACTACATTACTATTTACTATGATACTTACTTAATATCTCCTATACAATAATAGCCAAAGTTATCTGTCCGTCTGTCCTCGAATTTATCAAGCGGTTGTACCTGGAATGTATACAGGCATCCATATTGGTTTTTGATAAGTTAGGGTTAAAAAATATAAAAAGCAAACGTTCAAAATCCACCACTTCCCACCTTTTCTATCGTTTAATGCCATTATTTCAAGCCCTATATTTCCCGGTTAAGAGCAGACGATTAAATTTATCAATTTATCACATAATAAATAAGTAAAAATAACATTTTTTTCTAGCATTATGACGTCATTCTTTTAACCATCTCATTTAATCATTTCTTATTTTAAATTGTTTGAATATCATCAGCATTATTTTCATGCGTTTTATCACTGAACTTAGATGTTACGTAAATAACTTTCTTTTATATTTGCCTTAAATAAAAGATTAGGTACATATGTGATAATATTAAATTTAACCCTCCAAGTGGAACACATCTATGGGAAAAAGGCTCCAAAAATACGTTGAAGGTTTACTGCGTCAGTGGCTAAAGCGTTCTATGATTTTTCCTTCACCCTTTGTCGACTAGAACGGAATACGGGAAACCCACCCTGGTTATTGTCCCTTTACTTCCGGTTATAAATAGATATATAAAGAGATAGTACAGGTTGTTAATTTTTAATACGCATAAAGCTCATCAAGTCTCGAAGATCATCCCATCAACAATAATGGATTATAAAAGTGCAAATAAAAATAATCTTTGAGACACTTATTTATATTTTTTTACGAAAGTCATCCAAGATATTTAAGGGGTGATATTAAAGGTACATCTATTATCGCAAACGAACAACTTCGAAATAGAGATTTACAAAGCTATGAAAAGTTATCAGCGTCTTTCTGCCTCAGGGGGTAGGGGTGCATCCCTCAGTAAATGTCAGTCAAACAGGGGTGCAGTTCCTAAACAATCGACCTGATCCTCCTACCGCAAAACTCCATGGGATAAAGCACTGGCAGAAATGTACATTACATCCCTTTTCAGGGCGTTTTTGGAGGTCGAAAATTGTACGTCTTGAAGACATAATCGGTTTGGCGGAATTGTACGTGCGAACCGCTTAGAGGGTCAATCATCGATTATTTTTTGTTGCAATGAAAGTTTTATCACAGTATTAACAAAAAATTCTTTTATAAAAGTCTAGGAATCTATTTCACGGACTAATAAATATCTAGCGTTTTATTTAAATATCTTTGAATATTAAGAAGTTTGTTCGTTGGTGTGTTTGTTTTTTATACATAACCACACGGTTTGACTAAATGAATTCAAGGTGATTCTAAACTGCATTCACAGTATCGGGAGACTTTAGAGAAGTATGAAGATAAAAAATTATTGAGCGTGTACCAGATAATTCTCAGCCAAAAAACAAACCATTTTTTTACCTTCCTCATAGGGTACTTTACAATTCTGGAAAATTAAAAATTTTACTGATTCAGTCATATGACGGGCTATATGCTAGTTGGCTAATAATCATTAATGCCTATTGTTTCTTTTCAGAGACAGTTAAAAAATAGTTTGCAGAATTTTTATGCTTTTTTAAACAATTTTTCATTTTTAGTGAAAATAGATGGTTATTCTATACTAGCATGTAGCCCGTCATATGACGGGGTCAGTAAAATTTTTAATTTTCTAGAATGGTAAAGTACCCTATCAGGCAGGTAAAAAAAAAAAATGGTTTGTGTTTTGGCTGAGAATTATCTAGTACACGCTCAATAATTTGTTTATCTTTACTGACCGCATGTTAACTGCCAACTTTATCTTGTCATATTAAGTGATAGGATGGAGAGCAGAGGTTTTAATATTGACAGTGATTATTTGGCGGTATATACGAATGACGTCCAAAATTTAGCGAATCGTTTGCAAGCCGTGTGGTTATGTATAAAAAACAAACCCACACGCGAACACACTTCTTAATTTTCAAAGATATATAACTTAAACATTATATTTATCAGTCCGTGAAATACACTCCTAGATTTTTATGAAAATAATTTGTTAATACCGGTGACAAAATTTTCAATCCAACAAAAAATAATCGATGATTAAATTTAAAATTAGGACATATGTACTTAATCTGTTATTTAATACAAATATAAAAGAAAATTATTTACGTCATATCTAAGTTCAGTGATAAAACGTATGAAAATAATTCCGACGATATTTAAATAGTTTAAAATAAGAAATGATTAAAGGAATGACGTCATATTGTTAGAAAAAATGTTATTTTTACCTATTTATTATGTGATAAATTGATAAATTTAATGTTCTTCTCTTAACCGGGGACAACAGAGCTTGAAATAATGGCATTAAACACTCAAAAAGGGGTGGATTTCGAACGTTTTCGAACTCTATTTGAATTTTGCTAACCCTAACTCATAAAAAAAAACATGGATGCCTGTATCCATTCCAGGTACAACCGCTTCATAAATTCGCGGACAGACAACTTAGGCTATTATTATATAGGGGATACTGTAAACAGTTTTTGAAATTTTTAAATTTCTGCTATTATTTTTAATTCTATCATTTGGATAGACATTTTATATTTTTCAAGCCTCTCACAGGAACTTAACTTTTCTACAAGTACTTAAGTGAAATCCAGTCGAATAGCTAAATCTATAATCCAACTTCCTTTACAGCATAGTTATTTGCTATAATAGCAAAGAGATCTCTTATCACAAAATTTTCTGTTTCATACATAACATTCTATCTTTATATATAAATTCTTCTATCTTTGTGTTTGTAATAGAACTCCTCCTAAACGGCTGGACTGATTTTGATGAAATTTTGTGTATGTAATTATGTTGATTCGAGAATGGTTTAGATTCACAATTTGATCCGATAGAAAGCACTTTTTATTACAAATCAATAATTACATACTTATTGAGATTATTATAATGCCGCTTGAAACCTTTCGCTAGCTGCGTATCTGTGACACACTGGACAGCGCAACGGGCTACAGTACGAAAGGTTCCAAGATCGAATCCCCGTCTAATCTATGCGGGAATTTTAACTTAATCTAAATACTTCTGTGGTAGCTTCAAGTTTTTAAAGTAATTTTTTTCTTTACATTTCCATCAAAACGGTCCAATGTATAATTTATTTTTAAAAAATTTACAATTTTAAGATTTATAACGTTAGTGTCAGGTGTTCTAGTGATATTTAAAATTTCAGTACATGACAAATAGGTCGGGCTGTATTATTAACAGTTTCTTAAATTTCATATTTTGTTCTATCCCATGAGTACACAATTGCTTCGATTTAAGACATTCGTCAATACATATTTGCTAGAAATATTTTTGGAATTAAGTTGTTAATACTACACGATTGGAGATGCTTCATCTTTTCTATAATGCAACGGTATTGAAATCATTTTTTAATCTCTCTTTAAAATATAAATACATTTTATAGCCGTGATGTCGCCAGATGTAACCTGCTCTTTTGCTCAAATACTTCAAATTGTTACTTTGTTGATAGATTACCTTCACCTCTGAACTCAAAAACAGAGAACAAGAAAAAATCATAATCCACATATTACATCAATCCCCTATATAATAACAGTCTAAGTTATCTGTCTGTCTGTCCTCGAATTTATGAAGCGGTTGTACCTGGAATGGATAGAGGCATCCATATTGAATTCTTGATGAGTTAGGGTTAACAAAGTTCCAAATCCACCCCTTCTCTCCTTTTCTAGCCTTTAATGATATTATTTCAAACCCTATTTTCCCCTGTTAAGTTATATTTAAATATCGCCTGCATTATTCTCATATGTTTTATCAATGAACTTAGATATTACGTAAATAATTTTCTTTTATATTTGGCTTAAAAAATTATTAAGTTTATGTGTGATAATTTTAATTTTAATCATCAGTTATTTTTTTGTTGCAATGGAAATTTTATCACCGGTATTAACAACAAATTCTATATACCTCTAGGATGTAGTGGAAATGATAGTTTCATTCCTTTACTTCCATTAATTACTGTAGTTAAAATTTTTTGGAAGATTTTAACGATGATTTTGAAGTAGCTAAGAAAACTTTCTAAATGAATTCAACATGGTTCTAAACTGCATTCACAGTATCGGGAGACTTTACAGGAGTGTGAAGAAAAACAAATTATTGAGCATGTACTAGATTATTCTCAGCCAAAAAACAAACCATTTTTATCTGCCTTGTAGGGTACTTTATAATTCTGGAAAATTAAAAGTTTTAATGATCCCGTCGTATGACGTGTTATATACTAGTACATATTTAGGAATGAAGAACTGTTACATATGCTAGTACTTAGAATATTTAGGAATAAAGAACTGTTACATCAAATTCCAAATGTAATGAAGAGACAGCAAACAAGTGACGCTTTATCCTTTACTTGCGACTATATACATGAATTATATTAACGTTATGGGGATATAACGTAAAGAATAAGACAGAAGACTATAAAAATATTATTTGCATAAGTAAATAATTTATGTTACTCATATACTCATATATCTAGATCCAATAAACATTCTATGTGTGCAATGCAATCAATATCTACGGCGTGATTGTACCTAGCTTAAATTGATTTCTCCCCGAAGTTAGTCGAGCCGAACCGAGTATACCCGAATGAGCATTTCGACTGAGAAAATGACGAGTCAAATTTATTCATTGCACAGGAATACGTTTCACCTGTTTAAATATAACTGTGACTAAAGATGTTTTTACTTGAAAAGTTGAAAAAAACATTTTACTTTGAGTTCAAATAATATAACAAACCTAAAATATTCAGTTTGCAACCCATTACGATTATCAACTAACTATATGGTAACACAATGCTTTAAAACATTTAGAAAAAAAAATACCGGTACAAATGCAGAAAAAAAAATTAGTTTGGCAAACGTAAAAAGATGTTCTTTTATACGGCGGAAGTACATATTTTATGGCTATAACGTACACGAATAAGATCTGATCGTAAGATACAGTCATGCTTTTGTTTAAATAACTTTTCTTACCTTTTATTAAACAATAGTAGATATACTATGTGATAACATGTCTTTTTATCTAATGGAATTCAATAATATAACATAAAAATATTCAGTCTGCAACCCATTACGATTATCTAACTATATGTACCATGGTTAAAACATTTAGAGTACTACAATTGCGAAAAAAAATTAGTTTGGCAAACGTAAAAAGATGTTCTTTTATACGGCAGAAGTACATTTGTGGCTTGAGAACAATGAATATTTATCGTGCGGGAGATAAGTCACTGTTTAATAACTTTTCTTACCTTTTATTAAAAAAGTAAATTTATACTATGTGATAACAGTCTTTTACTTTGAGTTCAAATAATATAACAAACCTAAAATATTCAGTTTGCAACCCATTACGATTATCAACTAACTATATGGTAACACAATGCTTTAAAACATTTAGAAAAAAAAATACCGGTACAATTGCAGAAAAAAAAATTAGTTTGGGAAACGTAAAAAGTTGTTATTTTATACGGCAGAAGTACGGGGATTTATGGCTTGCAGGTAACGTACACGACTATTGATCTGATCGTGCGGGTAAGATACCAGTCATGCTTTTGTTTACAATACACTTTTCTTACCGGTTTCTATTAAAGCAATAGTAGAATTTATACTATGGAATAACATGTCTTTTTATCTGGGAATGGAAATTCAAATAATATAACAAACCTAAAATATTGAGTCTGCAACTCATTACGATTATCAACTTACTATATGGTAACACAATGCTTAAAACATTTAGAAAAAAAATACCGGTACAATTGCAGAAAAAATTAGTTTGGCAAACTTAAAAAGTTGTTCTTTATACGAGAAGTACGGGGATTTTGTGTCTTGCAGGTAACGTATATGACTATTGATCTGATCGTGCGTGTAAGATACCAGTCATGCTTTTGTTTACAATACACTTTTCTTACCGGCTTTTATTAAAACAATAGTAGAATTTATACTATGGAATAACATGTCTTTTTATCTGGGAATGGAAATTCAAATAATATAACAAACCTAAAATATTGAGTCTGCAACTCATTACGATTATCAACTTACTATATGGTAACACAATGCGTTAAAACATTTTGAAAGAAAAGTACCGGTACAATTGCAGAAAAAAAATCCGTTTGGCAAACGTAAAAAGTTGCTCTTTTATACGGCGGAAGTACGGGAATTTGTGTCTTGCAGGTAACGTATATGACTATTGATCAGATCGTGCCGGTAAGATACCAGTCATGCTTTTGTTTACAATACACTTTTCTTACCGGCTTTTATTAAAACAATAGTAGAATTTATACTATGGAATAACATGTCTTTTTATCTGGGAATGGAAATTCAAATAATATAACAAACCTAAAATATTCAGTTTGCAACCCATTACGATAATCAACTAACTATATGGTAACACAATGCGTTAAAACATTTTGAAAAAAAAGTACCGGTACAATTGCAGAACAAAAATCAGTTTGGCTAACGTAAAAATTTGTTCTTTTATACGGCGGAAGTACGGGGATTTGTGGCTTGCAGGTAACGTACACCACTATTGATCTGATCGTGCGGGTAAGATACCAGTCATGCTTTTGTTTACAATACACTTTTCTTACCGGCTTTTATTAAAACAATAGTAGAATTTATACTATGGGATAACATGTCTTTTTATCAGGGAATGAAAATTATATTTAGGATTTTTCATAATAATTATAGTTTTTAAATAAATTATTATACAATTAAATTATTAAATAAATAAATTATTAAATAAATTTGATAAAAAACTAAAATTTTAAAAATTCTTTAACCATTGTTATCATAGAATGTAAAGTCTGCACTTAATAAAAAAAGATTGGAGAAATTTCAAATGTTTTATAATTGATTTAACATAAGTTGTAAAAATTACGGGGAAAATTGAATATAAAATTTGTGGCTAAAAAGTATTTTTTTAAATCGCTTTTACTCAACAAATAAAATACAAAAATTAAAAATGCACTGAAAAGTACAAAACAATTTTAAAGCAGCGAATGAAAGAAAAATTGCATAAAAACTTCTACATGTCAACTGTAATGCTCTATATAGAGAAATTGCTTGAGGAACTCGAGGCTATAGGATAAGTACTAGATGTTATGCTAGGTTATGAGACTAAAAATAAAAACGCTGTTAGAATCAGCGTAAAAGTAACATTTCCATTAGAGGTTTAATTGTATAAGTGAATATTTATATTAAAATACTAATGTGATAATGAACTCTTATATGGTGAGTTCCCCACGCTTTAGCAATAACATTAAAAAATTCAGTTCTATAAGTATCTACAAAATTAGTGTTTGTAAAAAGATTAGGTGTACCCTTAATGTACAGTCTTTTTGAAAAAGGCTGGCCAAAAAAAATCAATCTTTTTAATGTGAAAAATACAATTTAAAACGTTGTCTTGCGAAAAAAAATTACAAAAATACAAAAATAATCAAAATTTTTATTGCAATTTTGGATTTTGATAACATTGCAGAAAATAGTCGAATATTGTAATATTACATGCACATCCACTTTTTTTTTTTATCTTTCTTTTAGAATACCGATTTCAGAATAAACATTGTTATCAGTAAAAATACTTATTTAACAATACTAGTATTTATAAAATTAATCGAAATTTTCTTTTGTGTGATGTATTAAATAAATTCGTTAAAAAACCTAAAATTTAAAATTTTTTTTAACCATTGTTATCCTAGAATGTAAAGTCTACACTTAATAAAAAAATAATTTGAGAAATTTTAAATGTCTGATAATTGATTTAACATAAGTTGTAAAAATTACGGAGGAAAATTGAATATAAAATTTGTGACTAAAAAGTTCGAAAATAAAATTAATATAAAAAGTATTTTTTAATCGCTTTTACTTAACAAATAAAATACAAAAATTAAAAATGCACTGAAATGTACAAAACTATTTTAAAGCAGCGAATGAAAGAAAAATTTCTCGATAAACGCCTACAGGACAACTGTAATGGTTTAATATAGAGAAACTGCTTGAGGAACTCGAGGCTATAGGATAAGAACTAGATGTTATGACGGGTTATGTAACTAAAAATAAAAACGCAGTTAGAATCAGCGTCAAAATAACATTTCCATTAGAGGTTTAATTGTATAAGTGAATATTTCTATTAAAATACTAATGTGATAATGAAATCTTATATGGTGAGTTCCCCACGCTTTAGCAATAACATTAAAAAATTCAGTTCTATAAGTATTTACAAAATTAATGTTTGTAAAAAAAATTAGGTTAACCCCTTAATGCACAGATTTTTTTTAAAAGGCCGGCCAAAAAATTCAATTTTTTTAAAAGTAAAAAACACAATTTAGAATTTTTATTGCAATTTTGGATTTTGATAACATTGTAGAAAATAGTCTAATATTGTAATATTACATGCACATCCACTTTTTTATCTTTCTTTTAGAGTTTCCATTTCAGAATAAACATTATTATTAGTAAAAATACTTATTTAATAATACTAGTATTTATAAAATTAATCAGAATTTTCTTTCGTGTGATATATTTCGAAACAAGGTGAACAAGAAAGAAATAAGTCGTAAGTGATAAGTAGAAAAAAAATATTTTTTATACTTGAGTAAGTAAGTGTTATAGCTTACAATCATATGTAAATGAAAAATATCGATAAAACGATTGTTTTGTTTTTGCTTTCACATTGTTATTTTCACTTCTCGATTGCCTTCTAGTGTGAAAAATTATAGCAACATAAAGTACAACGCTGCTCGAATTATCTAGAGTGTGCACAGTTTGGCCAGTTGAGCGCGCTCGAGTTAACCTGAGCATGCACTTTAAGGGGTTAATAGGGAGTGCTTAAAAAAAAGTTCACGTGGAAAATATGAAAATATAAAATAAGAACCTCACGTTGCAGCTGGAGATTAGCTTTCGAAAGAAGGAAAATATTTACACATCGGATTATTTTAAAATGCCTATATATAGTCCAAATTGTGCATTTAAAACTATTTATCGTAGTCACGTACGCAGTTTTCTTCTGGAAAATTGGTTCAAAACCGCTTTTGATGCTTAAAATATAAATTTCAGTAAAACACACACAAAAAAAATCAGATTTGGTTTGTTACGGTCTACTTTTTGCAACACAAAGGCTAATATGACCGGGATCTACTACTTAAAGCCGATTCCGAACGGCTACGATCATCCATGCCATAATGGGATTCGAGCCCATGAACCCCGGTTCCGAAGGCCAGCACCCTAACCACTCGGCCATCGTGAAAAAAAAAAGAAAATCAGGTTTGACTGTATTCCTGAGTGTTCCACAGCATCTTCAAAATATATGAACGTTATCAAGATATAGCCACAGGCAATAATGAAACCCTACTTCTAGCTTTCTGAAAAATAGAAATAAAATGCAGAAACTGCATGTATACCACTTTTTTTATATTCTTCCAGAGTTTCCTGATGTGTCAACAATAGAATATTACGTTTTTTGAGTATTAAAAGTATTTCCAAACTCACGCTTAAAACAGTGTGCGGGAACACAATCGAAAGGATGAAAAATCTAATATTACTCACAATATTTAAAAAATCCTTCTACGTCAGAAATAGAGGTGTAGAATGATACATTATAAATATCTAAAAAAGAATAAGAGTTTCTTATAGAACACATTGGTTATGTAGCTTTTTAATCTTTCTAGAAATGTTTTAGCAGCCTTTGTATGGTACAAGACAACACTAGTGATGTTTAGTTTGCATAAAATAAAAATTTAATGTGTATAATGCAGAAGAAAAAGTGTTGTAGAATAAATAATTTTCATATGGTATCATCTACATGATTTTGTCTCAATTTATCTGTGTCTATAGTTTGTGTACTAAGCAAAATTTAATTAGAATAAGGTCACCCTATTTGATATTTAAATTGTAAGAATATAGTACATAAAATATCGTGATCCTTTGTTTTTCGAGGTCAATGGGGACCAGAACCTTCCACGAAATCTGAAAAACCGAGCAGTAGGATTCGCCCCTAGGAATTTTTATGTATGCGGGTACCCGAATGTTTTAAATATGTAAACAGTATTTATACTTTACACATTTAAGACAAAAAATACAACAGTAAACGAATTTACTTAAACGTGTCAGTGCTAATTAATAAGTTTAATTACATAACCTTAAAGAGTAAACATTAATCAACATTGCTTTCTGAGATAGGCGAAGAGTCTTATGTTGCTGAAAGAGAGGTTCTCACTTGACTCGTAGAAGTTTTAGGCTCACAATGAGACTCTTCTGTTGGAGGAGCCAGGGGGCTTTACCTTGGAGAGAAACATGGTGATAAGTAGTTGTTGTCTTTGTTTTACCTTTTCCTTCAAAATTCCCCTGCACAAGGACATAACCCAGTCAGCGCGATTGCTGAACTCGACAGCTCGAGCCATATTGTCGTCAATGTCTTGTGCAAAATCGTGCCATGTTGCGCAATTGTTACAGATTCTCCAGGGTAAAGCCACGCTTTTCAGCTTGTTCTTCGTCTTCCTCTTCATTTTCTTCTTCACTTTCACACTTTGTCATCTCAATTGCCCGTGGTGTGTAACTCTGAGTCAACTCATCTCTTTGTTTGACATGCAGGGATACTTCTCTCTCGCGCATCAACATGAAACAACGCTCCTTTCCGGAAAGTGGCTACCGACATGGTAATTTTTTCATTTTTATCTTTTGATGGATATTTTGGAAAAAACCTACGAAGCACTGACGCCGCAAAACATGAAGCGCGAAGTGGTGAGGAAACACTGTAATTTATAATTTCTATTTATAAATGTGACCGCCCAGTGGCGTTGGGGTAGCGTTTCGCGCTCCCACGACACAGGTCTGAGGTTCGATCCCCGGGCTGGGCAAGGTTGACTTAGACTTTCATTCCTTCAGTGGGTAGAGAAATTGAGGACCAAGCGTGCTTGGGAACTAAACACTGGGGATTCCGCGTAAGATTGACCACCTAACCGGAACTTCGCACCCCCAGGGCCTTTGGTCACGCAAACGGAGATTGGCACCGTAAGCCTTGGCCCCATAGGGGCTGTTGCGCATTTTTAATCAATTTATAAATGTAGAAATTCCTTTAGCACACAGTCGGACAATTCCTCTGATAGAATGAATGTATGTAGCTGTATAATATTAGATGCTAACCTCTTCTATCCAGCTTATGGTCTAGATACACATAATTAGTGGCGTGATATTGTGTTCTGATAATAGTTTCATGAACTGTTTTAACTTCGTATAAATTATTATGTTGACATACTTAGTGACTTATCCATGTATTTTCCCTAACGTAAAAAAATGGCTTTTGTATGTTATAATCACATTTAATTATTCCGCTGCTTCTTATAAAACAAATAAAAAATTTCAACACAGGCCAGTTTAAGTCATAAAAAGATTTGAAAGTATTAGCAGAATAAGTGTAGCATATTTTACCAATCATTAAGAATTTAATGAGTCAGCTAAACTTCCATTTAAGCAGTTGATTTGGCACAATTTTTATTATAGTAAACGTTTTTCTTTGATTTATGAATATCTTAAAGCAAAACAAAAAAAATTCTAAACACGTTGTAAACAATTTTATATTCAGATATATTATTGGCTGATAAGTTACGAATTATATATTTCTTTTCACTCGATAAAATGAAATAAAATCCATGGACTGTTATTTGTCCTCGGCCGGCAACGCCAATGTCCGCTATAATATCATATCACTTGAGAGAGTAAAAGGAAATTGTTTTAATACATAGTGTCCGTCTGAAGGTATCAAAAAATATCTATCCAAAATATGAGCCTCCAAGACAAACGCTGTGCATTTATATTAAAGTCATACGAAAGGATGCCCTATTTTACACATTTAGATTGATTTTAATCAATACATTCTAGTACCTTTGTGTTGTCAAACATAAATAGCCGTATAATTACGGTCTTTTACATCTCCATAAAGTTAATATCTGTTGATAAAATGTATTAATAATCTATAAAAACGGACGCTTTTTTTATTATATAGATTGCCTTTAATACATCGAATTATCTAAGTTATTATTTTACACGCGGTTGAATGAATGAAATAAAATTCATTCACTGCTAACTGTCGTCAATCTCATGTCCGGTATCAAACAATGTCTATAGAAAATGTTGGCGATTCTACAACAAGCGTTGTGAATTTACATAAAAGACAAACAAATGGATATTTTCTTTTATGCATTTAGATTAATTTTAATCAGCACATTCAATTGTTATTGGGGGCCGCGGTAGCCTGTGTTACAATATGGTTTTGCAACAAAATGGAAATGAAGTCACGGGGACTATAACAAGTACAATGCGTTGTGAAGAGTAAACTTATAAACTAAATTTCACGCTATGGTAAATATATACCAACTCAAAAGGGCTCAGCGACTCTCCAACTCAGCGAGAGAAATAAATATTGAAAGTATTTTATTAGACATAAATGAGTTGGCCAAATCAATATATTAAGAATATACATACTCACATATCATCAGGATACCTAACAGCCTGTTCGAGGTGGGGTCATTTTAAGTTCAGTCATGTTCACTGACTCAACACCAAAGCGTGCTCCCTTAAATAGGTGCACTCATTTCGAGCCACTAGGATTGCCAAGGCAAAACCGTGTATAGATACAGTGCCAATTGTAGACTCGACAGCAATGTCCTGTAGCAGCAGAGACATTCCTTAGAGTAACCATAAAGGGGCTCCTACAATGCATCTTGACTACAGAAAACGGGAAGGTCAAAAGGTGACAAAAAAAAAAAGGCTGCACTAAAGCAGTACCTTCTGACATTCAAACTATTCTGAGGAGTCATATACCATAAAATGTTGCGAACAACCTTTTACTTCGCAACAGCCTGGTTGATACAGCGTCAGTCTGGTAACCGAAAAGTGGCGAGTTCTGTCCTCGTCTCGGCTGTTGCTAATGGCAGTTGGGGCACGTTAAATATGCCGTGACTGCAAAGTCCTCCAAGTTCACATAACAAATTATACCTCTGGGGGTATGGAATCAGGGATGAGTCGGTCTCTGGTTTGGATCTAAATTCTGACTTGCGGATGGATGAATGAGTTCGACCGGCCCCTAAAAAGGATGTGTTGTGTGTGTTCTAGCAAAGTTGTACTTTCACCTTAACGGCGCTCGTTAACAACGAAAGACGCACACTTCTGCATTAATTCGAAAGAGCAGCCCTCATTCGGACTTGGTATGACCAACTTGCATTAGACCCCCCACACACACACCCCATTGTTATTGGCCTTCGTGTTGTCAAGCAAATTAACCGTAGACTTTTATGTCAGCATAAAGTTAATTTCTCTATATGAAATGTATTATTAATACAGACACACTTTTTTATAGATGGCATAGATATTTTATAGATTGACTTTAATATATCTAATTATCTACCTTTTATTCACATCGGGAAAAGCATTAAAGTTCATGTACTGCCACATCTCGTCGACCGGCAATGTGAATATCCGCCATTATGTCATTAGGTTTTAATGCCTACGGTGTTACAATAATGTCATCAAAAAATTCCTGATCAAAATCTGGTGACTCAACAACAATCGTTGTGGATTCGTACAAAAGACATACAGATACTCTCTTTTATTCAATTAGATTGATTTTAATCAGAACATTCAAATATGACTTCGTTGTCAAACAAATAAACCGTAGCGCTACGAACTTTTACGTCCGCATAAAGTTATTTTCTGTATATAAAATGTATTACTAATACACCCACGGATGCTTTTTTATTATATAAATTGACTTTATTCAGTGCATCCCAATTTTTTAGCCTTTGTAAAGTTAAATGAATTAACCGTAGCTTTGCTAATTTTTACATTGCATAAAGTTGATTTTGTGTAAAATGCATTATTAATATACATAAAGACGTTTATATATTGTTAAAATTACCAAATATCTTCATTCTGATGTTTGTGAAGTTTTTTATCTTACTCACCAGTCGAACTTAGAAATGGAACAAAAATTAAATTCCAGGCTCAATTCCTTTTGTTATGCTAAATTTCATTCATAATCATAGTATGCTTAATATTTTATTACTGAACGTGTCAATATTTTCCTTTTTATACTTAGTTGTGCCTTACCATAGCAAATGAATAAAATACAAAACGATAAAGAAGGTATACCTCCACAAAAATTAAAAACATAGATAAAAAAACCTTTTACTGAATACCCCTTCAAACTTTACAGAACAGTTTTCAACAAACGCATCGAGGTCTTGTTAAAATATTTAATGATACTCCAATTTTCAAGGGACTTTTCAAATTATATATTTATTTATTTATTTATTTTTGCGAATCCTTTAAAAAAGATGAGATACTGAAGGCAAAAAATCAGGTAAACAGCATAAAAAAAAAGATAAAAATCCGAGCATGCGCAATGTGTCTACTTTGAAGTACTTTTTATCTAATTAGTGTAGAATATGCTTCAAGCTTAATACGATAGGTAAGTTTTCAAAATAAACTTAGTTGCTCTTTAAAGGAGTACATTAAGCTGGTGCATATGCTCTTTGATCGCTGAAATGTATGTTTCATATGCTTTTGCTAGATTTTAGAAGCCATCGATTTTCTAGAGTGGGGCAAATGTTTTGTGGATTTATTATTTAAATAGATGTTATGGGATATTAATCCGGGATACTAAAATATTCAGTATTCACGATAAAAACTGAAATTTAAGTTTGATTTTTAACCAGCATTTACAAATTTTTATAAGATGAAAACGTTAAGAAAACATGGTATCTTTTAAATATTTTTTTTTTATTTTAAATATTGCAGTTTAATAATCTAACTATTTTACTTCATATTATTTCTCTTCTTTTTCTTTATATTTGTTTTTATAATTTTTTTTCTGTAATTTTATATTATTTTTAGAATTTAATAGTTTTTTTATTTTTAATGTAATAAATTTAAAGTAATTTGAAACTACATTTTTATTTATTTTATATCTATTTCAAGTGGCATTTAAAAAGTAATTACTTACAAACTTTCTTGTATCAATTAATACTTAATTGTGTGGATTGCGAGAATTTGAAAGTAATAGAATTATATTGTTACAATGTTGGTCTTTTTTTTTAACTTTATAGTAGTTCTTTCTTCTTTTTCTTTATATTATTTTTTTCTAACTTTATGTCCTTTCTTTATCCTTTTTCTTTAAATTATTGTTTTCTAACTTTGTACTATTTCTTTCTTCTTTTTCTTTATATTTTTTTTCAAAATTTACACTATTTCTTTCTTTTTTTCCTTTGTATTATTTTGTCTAACTTTATATTATTATTTTCTTTTTTTTAATATTATTTTTTTTCTAACTTTATATTACTTTATTGCCTTTATATTATTTTACAATATAATAAATTTATTGAAAACTACTTTTATAATTTTTATTTACATTTTCAGTGGCATATAAAGAGGTGGTTGTTTATAAAAGCTATCTTTATAACAGCTATCTCTTCTATCAATTAATACTTAATGATATGGATTACGACAATTTGAAAGTCAATAGAATTATATTGTTATAATGTTGTTCTTTTTTTTAACTTTATACTATTTGTTTCTTCTTTTTCATTATATTATTTTATTCTAACTTTATACTATTTCTTTCTCCTTTTTCTTTATATTATTTTTTCTAACTTTATACTATTTTTTAAAATATTATTTTTTTCTAACTTTATATTACTTTAATGATATTATTATATTACAATATAATAAATTTATTGAAAACTACTTTTATATTTTTTATTTACATTTTAAGTGGCATATAAAGAGGTGGTTGTTTATAAAAGTTATCTTTATAAAAGCTATCTCTTCTATCAATTAATACTTAATGATATGGATTACGAGAATTTGAAAGTTAATAGAATTATATTGTTACAATATTGCTCTTTTTTTAACTTTATACTATTTCTTTCTTCTTTTTCTTTATATTATTTTTTCTAACTTTATACTATTTATTTTTCCTTTTTCTTTATATTATTGTTTTCTAACTTAATGACATTTCTTTCTTCTTGTTCTTTATATTATTTTTTTCTAAATTTAAACTATTTCTTTCTTTTTTTTCTTTATATTATTTTTTCTAACTTTATACTATTTTTTTCTTTTTTTAAATATTATTTTTTTCTAACTTTATATTACTTTAATGACTTTATATTATATTACAATATAATAAATTTATTGAAAACTACTTTTATATTTTTTATTTACATTTTAAGTGGCATATAAAGAGGTGGTTGTTTATAAAAGTTATCTTTATAAAAGCTATCTCTTCTAACAATTAATACTTAATGATATGAATTACGACAATTTGCAAGTCAATAGAATTATATTGTTATAATGTTGTTCTTTTTTTAACTTTATACTATTTATTTCTTCTTTTTCATTATATTATTTTTTTCTAACTTTATACTATTTCTTTCTCATTTTTTTATATTATTGTTTTCTAACTTTATATTATTATTTTCTTTTTTTAATATTTTTTTTCTAACTTTATATTACTTTAGTGACTTTATATTATATTACAATATAATAATTTTATTGAAAACTACTTTTATATTTTTATTTACATTTTAAGCGGCATATAAAGAGGTAGTTGTTTATAAAAGCTATCTCTTCTATTAATTAATACTTAATGATATAGATTGCGGCAATTTGAAAGTTAATAGAATTGTACTGTTACTATCTTGTTATAACTTTACATTATATACTATGTTGTTATAACTTTATATATGAAACTTTAGAAAATCGTATGATTTTTATGTTTGTTTGTTATAACTTTATATCACTTTTCTTTCTTACTTCGTTTTCTTAATATTAGTTTTTTATTTATGTTTTTTTTATAACTTAATATTATCCTTTTTTTTGTCATTTTATAAAATAATAAATTTATTTAAAACTATTTTTAATTTTTTTATTACTTTTAGAAGTGGCATTCTAATATGTAGGTGTTTATAAAAGCCATCTTTTATATGAATAAATATTTAATGAAATATATTAGGGCACTTTGAAAGTTATAAAATTGTAAGGAAATTTCAGAGCATTTAAATATTAAGTAGCATATAAATAGGTAGTTGTTTCGGAAAGTTTCCTATATAGAAACTATTTATTGCATTGATATATTTAATGATATAATATACAACAGTTTGAAGTTTTATGGAATAGTATTGTTTGTATGTTTGTTTCTTATAAATTTATTTTATTTTTCTTATTTATTTTTTTCATATTATTTTTATGTTCATATTGCATATTACAACTTTATATTATACTTTTATTATTTTATGAAGTAATAATTATATTTTAAACTAATTTTTTGAATTTTAATATTTTATTACTTTTAGAAGTGACAGCCCATTTAAATAGGTAGGTGTTTATAAAAGATACTTATATGAAAGTTATATCTTGTTTGTATTAATATTTAAAGATATAGATTAGGGCAAATTGAAATTTAATAGGAATATATTGATGCTAGGTTGGTTTATATAATTTTATATTGTTTTTATTTTTTCCCTTAATATTATTTTTATTTATATATTAATTTTTATAGTTTTATATTACTTTTCTATAACTCAGTATTATTTTTATAACTTTAAATTTTTTATAATATAATGAATAATATATATATAACTCAGTGTTATTTTTATAACTTTAAATTTTTTATAATATAATGAATTCACTCCTTTTAAACTACTTTTACTTTTTAACCTTTAATTATAGTGGCATTTCAATATGTATTTGTTTATTAAAAATGAGTAAATATTCATTTTATAACAAATTATTACCCTTTATAATAAATTATTACCCAAAATTAGTTTTATCGAAACTTTTTATCTTCAATAAATAAATGGCTTAATTTACATTTAAGCCATTAATATATTTCATTGTGATGCAGTTCATTTATATATTTCAATCTAATGAAGTAAATTGATGAAGCCATTTATATATTTCAATATAATGCAATTCATTTATATATTTCAATATAATGTAGTAAATTGATGAAGCCATTTATGTATTTCAATATAATGCAATAAATTAATGAAGCCATTTATATATTTCAATATAATGCAGTAAATTGATTAAGCCATTTATGTATTTCAATATAATGAAATAAATTCATAAAACTTTTACAAAAATTATAAAGTTTCTTAAAAGTTCTATATATAGGTATATCATTTCAGGTGTCCTACTTTTTTACTGTCTAATTTAAATGGGGTCTTCTTGGTAAAATCGCTCTCCGACTCTAGTCTAGTGCAACCTCGATACGCACTCTCCCAGAAATAGACGGGCTAGAATTGCCGTAACTATGTGGGCGGAAAAAAGGAAAGGGGTTGTTGCATCTGCACGGGAAAGACAGTTTACTGGGCAAAAATGGAATAACGAGAAAACGAAATAAACAAATAGAAGAAGGGAAAACCGAAAAAGGGCGATGAAATAGAATTGAAGACGTGGATTTGAGGTTTGACTCTTTGAAGCACAGAATCTAAAAGGAATCTATCGATGCAGGAAAAAATTTAATTTTGTAGCAAGAAGTACGAATTTACCCATTGATTCGAGCTAGGAGAGGTTGTATCATAAACCAACAATCAATGTAAAAAGGTAAATATGAATCAAAAAGCAGAAAAACACATTTAAATTAATTTTTAAATTGTAGTTATAATGTTTACGATTTTTTTTAGCTTTTCCTGCGATTCGAATGATAAAAGGACTAGTAGCACACATGCAAGCACACGCATACACATATATACGAATAGATATGTTTATATATATATATATATATATATATATATATATATATATATATATATATATATATATATATATATATATATATATATATATATATAGAGAGAGAGAGAGAGAGAGAGAAAGAGAGAGAGAGAGAGAGAGATGTGTGTGTGTAATATATAAAAATTATTACACATAAAATATCTATATAAAATTCTTTTTTCCTTCTCATTTTTAATACCTAACTTCCCAGCTTACAGCTGGGAAGTTAGGTATTAGGGTAAGATTTAAAAAAGTGTTCGCAGACTTAAATTCTTTTATCCATGTCTCAAAGCTAACGAAAAATAGATGCTAATTTTCTCCCCAATGGCTACATTATTTTTTAGCTGTCCTAGGAAAATATTTCGCTT
>CM063501.1:37086908-37106908 GCA_032207245.1 Pardosa pseudoannulata | reverse complement strand
ATACATATATACATATATATATATATACACATATATATACATATATATACACATATATATACATATATATATATATATATATACATATATATATATATATCCATACATATATATATATACATAATATTTATTCTTACATATATGTACATACATATATATATACATAGCCACACAGACACACATAAAATATAAAGTTCAAAAGATCATAAAAAAGCTTTCAGTAAAATCAAAGGGAACAAACATTGTAATGCATCATGTGCCGTAAATCCATTTGAGAGGGTGAAAATCACGAAAAGTGCATACAGGTTTTGGAGTCATATTGAACGGCAAAAAAAATTATAGTAACAACTATAAAAATATTCATTTCGTAAACACGAGATGAATATATAACACGAGTTATTGGAAGCGACGTACACCGATGCCCTTGCAAAGTCTACAAAGGCATCACAAAATGATTTTCCGACGTTATTGGATATAGCAGGTATGGTTTTAAAGTCTTCTGGGCAGACTACAATCCGCGCTATGAGGTCCGAACCAATTAAACCAAGATTAATTACACCATATCAAGGTAAACAAATAATATTGGTCAGATCATAATACGTGCTCTATTATTTATTTTGAGTATAACACTTAATTATAGTTTGTTTAAAAGAGTATCGATACACAAAAAAAAGAAACATACAAAAAATTCAAGAATGGAGTTTTGGCATCCTCTGAATTGAAATCATTCTTAGAATTATAAGTAACATATTTTTTAGATTAGGGAAAGCTGGAAGATCCATATCTCCAATAGGAACCACGGACTCATTTAGAAACCAAAAGTTATCCATCTTTCCTCTACTCTGAGTTCAGAGTCTGCAAACCATTCGCCATTCTCCACTAAAGCTGATTTGTTGTTGCATTGCAATGTTTCTTTCTGTTAATGTCTACTAAAAACACTCTATACTCGTCATTCCATTTTAAGAAAAGCTTATACAAGTAATAAGACGGACTTCACGATGGGTCGTTGAAGTCATAGTCCATAAAATGATACCGTTTTAGTTAAAGACTTTTATTAACAGAACGTTGGAGGATGGTTCCCACTTCATAGGGACACGACAAATTGAGGGGTCAGTTGAAGTTATAAGCATAAAATTATAAGTAAAAGATCCTTAACACTTGGGTCAGCATGTCAGTCAAAATCTGTGGAAAAATCTCTAGGAAAATATGTCTCCGATAGCGTGGATCTCCTTTTTTTTCGGAAATTTCCTAAATTGACCATTAGGGCAATGTAGAGTTATGATTAGTTAGACCCATTCTATGAAAGCGTAAACTGTTGCATCACTGGTCAATTTAGGTTAGGGATTAAAAAGGGAAAAGCAAAAGGACGCGGGATTTTTGCCCTTGACTTTGAAAACCCCTGAGAATTTTCTCCGCGTGTCTTAGGGGTTTTATACAAAATGCCTACATTTGTTTCCTGATCTAGTTTACTTTTGCTTACAATATCCTCCCCGGACAAAAAGAATGGGATGAACGACGTGAAAACATTCCCGTTAACATAAAATTTTACAAAAATTTTAAGTGACAAAATAAGTAATTACATATATATGTGTGTGTGTAAACATGGTTAATCATCAAACTTTAATCCACCGGTTACACGTGAAATTAGTCCCTATTATTTTTACTTGCGTATGCTTACTGGGAAAGAAGAAGACTAATTAATAATCCTAGTATTGAAGATGCAGTCAGGTCATTCCAGGAAAAGACGCAGCGAGTCCATAGAGGAACTTAACTTTTATTTAAGATCTAAGAAAATGACATTTACTCTGGAAAGAGCAGAAAAGGGATTTATACATGAAAACAATAGTTGGACCCGACGGCGAGATGAAGCAGAGAAAATTCCACAGGAACCAACATCTTAGTGAGCGAATATAATCTTCAGAAATAAACTTAGATCAGTGGAAAAAGTGAACCATTCATCGGGGACGGCTGGAAAATGTGTTGACTGGACGAAAAATTTGTTAGCTTTGGAAAATGGGTTCAAAAGATGCAAGTCTCGAACACTTCTTTTAATTTTGAGATTTTGTAGCTGGGAAAATATATATCAATGAAGGGGAAAAATATTTATAAAGAGACTTTTTAAGTGTAATACTTTTGATATATTATATATATATATATATATATATATATATATAAGTACACACACTTATATAAAAACATATTTTCATACATGTAAACGAGAAAAATTATTGTTCATCGATCACGCGGGATATAACCCATATGTTTTAGTTGGCACTATTTAAGTGGCAATGCAACTTTACTGAATCATGTCAGGGAAGGTAAATCCCTGGAACACTATGATCAAGCAGACATTTATCAAAAACTGTTTATTACTCGCACAGACACACACATATATATGTATATACATATACTTATAAACAAATATATATATACTATATATATAGTTATATATATATATATATATATACTCATGTAACCGGTAAACACACACACATATAGATATATATATACATATACACATATAAGAACGTATATATATGTAATATATCAAAATTATTTAACTTTAATATTTCCTTAAAAACCTCCTCTCTCCCATTCTAATTCCTTAAAATCTTTTTCCCAGTCTCTAAATGTCTTAAAGGAGTGTCTTCGACTTAAAATTCTTCCCAAAGCTTTCTATCATATAGATATAAATTTTCTGTCTATTCAACACGTTTCCCAGCTGTCGCCGGCAAATGGCTCCGCGTTTATCCTGATCTTGCGCTAACATTCCCTGAGTAAGCGGGAAAATTCTTTCTGTCTTCGCTCTTGGATGCACCTCTGTTCGAGCAGAGTGATTTTTGTGTCTTTCCCTTGTCTGTTGTTGAGTAGTAAAGATGTCCGTTTTAGCAGCTCTGAAATAAAGTTTTAATTAGACTTGTGCCGTTCTCTTCAATGTCGGCTGACTGCATTTTTATTACTGCTAGCTGTGTAGCTTTCGCTTTGTCCAGTAGTTTTTATAATTTAATAATTTAAGGATTACATATATATATATATATATATATATATATATATATATACATATTTATATATATATATACATATATACATATATATATATATACAAACATATATATATATATATATATATATATATAACATATATATATATATATATATGCATATATATATGTATATATATATATATATATATATATATATGTAACTGGTAAAAATTATTCTTCGTAGATCACCCGGGATGCCAGCCTTACTTTAGTTGCTACGGCTTAAATGGAAACGAAACTTTACTGCAATCATGCAGGGACCTTAAATCCCTGGAACATTATGATCAAATAGATATTTATCAAAAATCTTTTATTACTGTAACACACACACACACACACACACACACACACACACACACACACACATATATATATGTATATATATATATATATATATAAACCTCTCTCTCTCTCTCTCTCTCTCTCTCTCTCTATATATATATATATATATATATATATACATATATATATATATATATATATATATATATATATATATATATATATATATATATATATATATATATATATATATATATATATATATATATATATATATATATATATATATATATATATACTCATGTAACCATGACACACACACATATAAATATGTACATATACATATATAAAAATACTTATATATATACATACACATGTTTGCAAACATATATATATATATATATATATATATATATATGTGTGTGTGTATATATATATATATATATATATATATATATATATATATACTCATGTAACCAAGACACACACACACATATACATATATAAAAATACTTATATATATACATACACATGTTTACAAACATATATATATATATATATATATATATATATATATATGTTTGTATACATGTAACTGGTAAAAATTATTCTTCATCGACCACGCGGGTACGAGCCTTACTTTACTTGCCAGGGAGTATGTGGTAATGCAACTTTACTTCAATCATTTCAAAGAAGGCAAGTACCTGGAACACTAAGATAAAGCGTATATTTATCAAAAATCTTTTATTTTCAACTCAGAGTTGAAGAACTAGCGTATACGTCTAACACGGTCAAGAAAAAACCGCACATCTGATGATTTGCGACATCCCATCTTGATCGGAGTAATCATGTGGCTAATTTCTTATGAGACAGAATTAGATCAGCGATTCTTTTGAGAGTTGTCAAATAGCTACGGCAGTTAAAATGCAAACAACAGCATAAATATTGCAAAGGAACAGGGAAAAATAACAGCTGTTTTAGAAAGTGTAAAAAAAGGCCATATGTAGCAGTTATTAATTCAGTTTATAGTTTTGAGAAGTGTGGATAGAATGAAATCTCAAAGAATCATGACCTTGATTTTATTTGCATAAGAGAGTTAAGAATAGTAAAATAAAACATGGGTTGGGAGAATTTTGAAGAACCATAGGAACAATAATTTTTCATATATTAAGTACATTTATATAAATGTGCCTTTTTGTTTTACACTGAATAGAAATAATTGTGTTTCTACGTTGGACATATATACTTATAAGTAAAAAGTATAAGAATCTGTGAGAGTTGTGGTTATATGAAAAAATTGGAGAGCAATACTAAATTTTTTCAGTGTGGTTTGTAATTCTTTTTTCGCCTGAGGGTAAACAGCGTAAAAACATTTTGCTTAAAATCGATTCTTTGTTGAATCGAATACATATATTGATATCTTTGTCGGTAGTACGGTACCCGCGGTACAGATATATAGTGCTTATACCTATTATTTAATTATCCCTCGAAATGTCTTCCCAGACCCAGCATTTTCATAAGAAAGACTAGGGGTTATTTGGAAATCTGATTTATTTACCTTGCTTTCATCCTCTACTAAGAATTCTTTAAATAGCACGAAAGAGGAAGCTTCGTAGCATCCCTTACCCTTTTGCTCTTGATCGAAAGATAAACTAGTTTGTGCATTTTTCTACTTAACTAAGGCTTGAGTGGTTCGGGAGGGGGTGTATACAAAAGATTAAACAAAAAAGACAGTGCCTCTAACTGATAAAATTTATATTAGTATCTTACATTGTTATTAATTGTATTTCGAAAAATAATTGTATGTAAAGAGACAAGAATTCTCCACAATCAAAATATGTAGCTTCTGCATGCATCTTAATTTTTTTTAATAACGTGGGGCACTTGCCTGTAAAACATTCTCCCATACAACGTTGAGGATATTTTGTTGGCCATTTTATTATAGAAGCACCATACAGGTGCCCTACATTACTCCAGAGGAACAACAGAAACAAAAAAAACGGTCCTCGTAATTTAGAAGCAGGGAATAAGAAGGATCCCAGGCCTGAATTGCCATCTCCAGAGGTATCGTGTAGAAAGCTAAGAAGCATTATGATCTTGAACCCATTTTACGTTCTCCAGTCATAGTTAAGGAACAAGGTAGATAATTGGCCGGCTAAAGCCCCAAACCCGTATAGCAACCCTTACGGTTATTAATGTGTACAGCAACCCTCCAGAACCTCCCGTAAGGGTTAAAATACTACAGAAAATTTGGTTTCTGGTACACCGTTGCATTTGTCCATAACGTAATCTGGGAAGAGTTGGCACATGACGAAACATTCTAAGGTTAAAGAAGAAATTATAGTAGCAGCAAGTTTCGAATTTGTCTTCTACAAAACGTGACAAAAATTATATTTGAAATCGTCAAGATGGACTTCAGGATGTAATATTCATCTTCCTAGTTGACAAAACAGTCGAGGGATGGGGAAGGCTTTCTGCTGGAGACTCTTTCATGACAGCCAACTCTTCGCCCTTGTTTGCCAGTTTTTTACTCCCATTTCTTTAAAATCGGATTCAGTTCTCTCAATCCAACAAAATGTAGTACTTTCTCTCTTATGATACGTATAAAGCTTGGAAATGAAAACTTTCTTGACAATATTTTCTTCCTCTATCCTTTTGGCGTAGGCAGCTCAGTTCATTCTTACATCGGGCTCGCTAAAAATTATATAAATTTTCGAGTTCATTCGTTACAATCAAATGCCCTTTTCTTTCACACCACCAAGATGCTTTTTCATCACCTTCCTTTCGAAAATTTCTAATTTGTATTCTCGAAGGAGTTTGGTATCCAGTCATAAGTGTTATGTAGAAATTATATTAGGACTCGAGTGATATCACCACATGCTTAAGACATATATGATAGTTTTATAAGAAAAGATGTCTAGACATACAAAGAAGCTAGAGCTCGCAAGCAGTAATGCTAAATTTAGAAATAGAACAGAAAATTTGCCAAAGGTAGTCTTTTTAGGTATAGAATTGCCAAAAATATATTTAAGAATATAATTATAATTAAAATTATTTAATTTAGTTACAATTACAATATTTTAAACTAGCATATAGCCCGTCATATGACGAGATAAGTAAAATTTTTGATTTTAAAGAATTCTAAAGTACCTTATGAGGCAAGTTAAAAAAATGGTTTACTTTTTGTCTGATAATTATCTTGCAACAAAAAATAATCGATGATTAATTTAAAATTATCACATATGTACCTACTCTATTATTTAGGCCAAATATAAAAGAAAATTATTTAAGTCATATCTAAGTTCAGTTAATAAACGTATGAAAATAATGCAGACGATATTTAAATAATTTAAAATAAGAAATGATTAAATGAGATGGTTAAAGGAATGAAGTCATAATGCTAGAAAAAAATGTTATTTTTATCTATTTATTATGTCATAAATTGATAAATTGAATCGCCTGCTCTTAACCGGAGACAATAGGGCTCGAAATAAGGGCATTAAACTCTCGAAAAATTAAGTTAAAATAAGTGTTCTTAACGTCAACTTTCTTCAATTTATTAGACATGAATTACTATAGACTACAGTCAGCTCATACAAAGCTTTTGAAATTGTACTTGTAAAAAAGAAGAGGAAGCCATTGATATGTAAGTTGGCATGTAAATTAGTTGTTAAGAGAATTTTAATTTTGCATCCTTCTGTATTCTTTGTATGAAAAATGAACTACTTCAATCCATAACTCAAATTCATAGTCGCCTCCCTTTTGCTCCACATATTTATCCATTAAATGTTATGGAATCAAAATCAATATTCTCTTTTATGAAAAATTAGTAAACATACATACTGAAATGAAAAATGGCAAGTTATTGTTCTCAAAATAAATATAAACAAATATCTTCTAAAGATAGAGTTCCGAATTAATCCTCAAAGGTGAATTTTCTTTTTCAGCGACACAAATTTAGCATTCTAATTAAATTACAAGAATTAATCATCCGACATTTTGAGCTAATATTTCATAACTTGTCGAATTACATCACTTCTAAAAAAAGAACATCGCGCCAAAAGCCGCCTCAGAATAACTATTTAAAACATCTTATGCCGCAGATTTAATTAATTGTGTAAAAAAAAGAACCTACAGTAAGATTATAATTGAGAACAAGATGGAATGCCTTGCACCTGCTTAATACAATTTTAATGTTTGCAAGTAGGTATCGTTTGAATACTCGTGAGAAATATAAATAAACATAAGAATTTTAATGGAGTTTGTACGCTCAATTATTAAAAGCTCATTAAATTTATGGCCGGATTTTTCTATATTTGAAACTAATTGTAAGTGAATTATAAAAATTCGTAGTTTTCCTTTAGTAAATCTGTTAAAGACTTTATGAATAGAAAAATTATCGTGCGGTCGGAATATTTAAAGTAACAGTTCGCGTAAGCGTTGTAAAAATGTAGAAATATTTTATAGAGGTTACAATCTGTTGTTATCAGTGGGAAGCATTTTTAACATATATAATACTATGATAAAAATATTTTTTTTCATTCCACAGTACAGGTTTTACTGACCTTTTTGAAGTAAGACAGGATGTAGTTAAAAAAGACAGCAATAATATTTGAAATAAAAATCTTCAAACTACCACATTCAAAGTTTATTTTTGTTACATATGTATATCAATTTATAAATATGAAAGAAATTGAATGTTGTTGTACATTTAGAAATAATAACTAACCTCTCTTATATTTTTTTAAATATTTTTGTTCGACTAGTTTTTTGGAAGAGAATGAAATTTTATTTGAGTTGTCTTTACTTTCTTTTCAAAATTCCAAATCTTGTCTAACTATTCGATTTGCAATTTATAAAACACATTAAAAATTAGTTTTTCATTAACAAAAGAAAACCCTTTTTTACTCACTCTATGCTTTCCTTATTCCACTAGAGTTATCAAACTTTTAGATTTATATTCAACTAGACTACACAATGTTTTATGTAGAACCATAGACGTTTTATTAAAGACACTAATTAATTATTAATAATAATTAATCTCTAATTAATGTAGTTATTAATAATTAATCTATACTTGTCTTGTTCTACTAGAGTTATCAAACTTTGAGATTGATATTTAACTGAGCTACACTATACATTATGTAGAACCATAGTCGTTTTATTAAAGACACTAATTAATTATTAATAATAATAATCTATAATTAATCTAATTATTAATAATTAATCTATACTTTCCTTGTTCCACTAGAGTTATCAAACTTTTAGATTTATATTCAATTGCGCTACACTATGTTTTATGTAGGACCATAGCCATTTTATTAAAGACATTAATTAATTATTAATAGTAATTAATCTATAATTAATCTAATTATTAATAATTAATCTATACTTGTCTTGTTCTACTAGAGTTATCAAACTTCTCGATTCACATTCAACGGAGCTACATTATGCATTATGTAGAACCATAGCCGTTTTATTTAAGACACTAATTAATTATTAATAATAATTAATCTATAATTAATCTAGTTATTAATAATTAATCTATACTTGTCTTGTTCTACTAGAGTTATCAAACTTTTCGATTCATATTCAAATGAGCTACACTATGCATTATGTAGAACCATAGCCGTTTTATTAAAGATATTAATTAATTATTAATAATAATTAATCTAATAATTAATCTATAATTAATCTATACTTCCCTTGTTCTACTAGAGTTATCAAACTTTTCGATTCGCTACGCTATGTTTTATGTAGAACCATAGCCGTTTGAGTAAAGACACATAACTTCCAACATACCTATCGGAAAAATTTCAAAAGGAAAATTTGCTTTACTTAGCAATACGTCTTGTTCTTGACCGAATGGATCGTTTTAGTTGCTTAAAGGGGTTCGAAGCGCTGTTGTCAATTTTTTTGTAACCCTAGAAATCAGCAGTCAAGTATCTACGGCTTCAAGCTTATTCTGAAAGACTACGATTTCTCGCATAAGCTGGTTGTAGCTTTTTATCCATTATGTGTGAGTTAGCTATCTATACAAAAACTTCAGAAGGATTTCCAATAATCCTTACGGTTTCTAACTTGGAATCATCTCGTATAGCGCATCCAGGTTAAAGCAAGCGCAATAAAAAGCATTACTCCTTACGTTTTATAACGGGGATCCATCCCGTATGAAACATCTGGGACAAAGAAAAGTGCAATGAAAAAAGATAACCAATAGTCTTTACGGTTTCTAACACGGATCCATCCCGAGTGACGTATACGGGATGACATAAAGTGACTATTAAAATCAGAATGATCTATATTTGCATTTTCCACCATCGAATAAAACAGTCGCTACTCACACAAAAATTACTCTTTCTCGAAGTTTTATATGTTGCTTATTTTTATATTAGTTGCATATGGCTGATGCATTTTCGGTCTCTTTCTTGATATCTGATCCAGACAATACTAAACTAAAAAAGATCTAAACAGATATATCGTCCTCTCAAATATTTCTTAATTATATCCGACACAGACTCTATAATTCCATATGTAGGTATATGCATTCTGTGATCTGATTTAACGTCATCAAAACTCTATACTTGATTGAAAAATATATCAGTGCGAAAAGAACCAGGTTTATAACAATTTGACACTAAGGGCATATGAAAGAGGAGGGGTATTTAGAAAGGAGAAAAGAGGGAGGAGAGATAGAGGGGACTATCTCCTGTTGCAATCTTCTGGAATTTCGTGGAGATAACCAGTCTCCCATTAAAAAAAGCCGAACGATGGCCGAATGGTTAGGGTGCTGGCCTTCGGAACCGGAGCTCGTGGGTTCGAATCCCACTATAGCATGGATGTTCGTAGGCGTTCGGAATCGGCTTTAAGCAGAAGGTCCCGGTCTCATTAACCCTCGTGTTGCAAAAAGCAGACAGTAGCGCTACGAAACCAAACCAAACCCATTAAAAAATTCTCACGTATTAAGAAATATTTCTTGGCAATTATTTAAAATATGAAATATTACAAATAAAAAGAATGAAAAAAATTGTCCCTTGAAGAAAATATTAGGGGGTGCTTTCACACTCCCTCTTGTCCCTTATTAGCCTCGACTGGCGGTAGATAAATTATTAGGTAAAAAATAAAACTCAGTGGTCTTAAAACCGGACATTCCTTCATTCTTTGAGACTTTCTCACAATCCCTATTAGTAATATATAACACTCATTTCAATCTTTGTAATCAAAGGCTTTCAGAGATAAGTTAAAATACCTTATTTTTTAATTGTCTATATCCATCTATCTGTTCCCATAAAATATGTTAGGAATAAAATGAACTTACCCGCTGAAAATATATGAATGTTAAGTCAGAAAGAAAAAAAATTGCGAACTACAAGTTTAATGATTCTTAATCATAACTATTTCAAACAGATAATCTATACACACATAACACTTTAAAATAAATCTCACTGCAATATTTTAAGAATGTATTAATGTTGTAGTTCTTATAACAGGAATGTATTTTATTAAGATTATAATCAAATGTATATAAAATTTCCGGAAATATAGTTTATCCCCAGCTTACAGCTAGTTTAAATATAGGGTAATTCCATACCAAATCAACACAAGGTTTCTACCTGACCCCCTCCAATTTTGATTAAATTTGGTATAGTAAGTGACTTCATGGTAATAAAGAAAATCCCCAAATTTTATGTTCAAATAAAAATTGGTTTGGGAGTTATAAGGCTTTAAAGTTGCCAGATTTGTCTAAAAAGTACACTATCGGCATACATTTAAATTATACCTGCTCCTCACCTAATTAAGCTAGAGATATGTGCAAGGTGTTATTTTAAACCTTTTTTTAATGGGCTTTCATATGATATACAACATATGATGACTTGAAAAATTTTTTAAAAATTTAAATTTAAAATTTAAATTTCTCAAAAAGCCAAGTTTTTAAAATTTTGAAAAAAATCTCAAAAATTGCTCATATTATTGTTAATTAATCCTCAAAGTTTCATGTTGGGATCATAATGGGATCACAAGCTACAAAAGTTTTTTGTTTGATATATTTACTATTGCAATAACGAAAATGAGAACATGCATTCATTACTTTTAATCTAACTCATCTGTATAGGATGGTATTAATGTTTACACACTACCTTATCGACATATACTCTAGTAAATAGTACATTTAACATTTGTGGAGATTTTAGAATAAAGAAAAATCATTAAAGTGCATTACTTTTGATGGATGGTGCTACTTATTTAGTTGAAACTGGTAGAAAGCTTTATGTGTTTTGAGAATTTCTACTTCAGAAAGAATATACATTGGTCCTGTTGGAGTTAAAGGATCCACCTTACACATAACATCGGAAATTGGAATCCATAGTACATCTGGCTTATATAGATATCAAAAAAGATGGTGATGGTCCAGATGAGTGAAGGAATGTCACTTTTACCTCTTCAGAGTTTTTCTCTTCTTTCTCTTAACATAAATGTAAGCCACCAGTTGTAATTATAAACAGCAGTAATATAGCCATTTTTATCAGCAAATAGAAGCTTTTATTGTGATGCTATAGCAGTTTGCATCAATAAATCTTGTGAAAAGGAAAATGTCTTCTCAAAGACTTTTGTTTTTGATTCTGTGGGTATAAAAGCATATTTCTGAGTCCCAGGAATTTCAAAAGCATTTTTAAATTGGTCATCTAGAAATATAGCTGTAGAAACATGTTCTTCTTGGGTTGAAAAACAAAATGTATTCTTGTGATATTTTCCTGTGCCCAGTTAAAAAGTTGTTGTGGTGTAAGTATTTGATTTTTATATGGTCGTTGTAGGCTTGCTCAAGCCGCTAACTCTTGAGTGTACCTCCTACCCCATCACAAGGTCCTTTACCATGAGCTGTTGTCCAAAAATGCCATTCTGCCTCAATGCCAAAATCTTCCTTATGTAAGCATAAATTGGCAAAGTTTTTCTTATTTATATATTGTGCAGATGACCCATCTGAGAAATAAAATATTTTCCTTGCACTTTTTTTTAAAATTCTGTCTTAAAAAAAGTAATAAGCTTCTTTTGAAAACAGTAAACTGCTACTGTATTGGGCTCCAAACAGTCTTAAATTACAATGTATGTAAAGTGGTAAATTCCAAACTTCCCTTTGTAATATACAACAAATGGGTGAGTTGTAGATTGAACATTAGTCCAGTGGCAGCTCTGGGTCTCATCCTGTATAACAAATGAGTAATTTTCATCAAAATCAAGAACTACAAACTCTGAATCTTTTAAATTTCCTTTTATATTGTTTATAAATGAATTTTGTTGTTTCACCACAAAGTAATGATAAACTAATACAGACATTTTCTCACAAAATAAGTCAATAAATTCTGATGCTGACTTTTGTATTGTTTCTAAAGAGCTCCTATCAACAGAAATCCACTGATTGAAAATGATCTTTTCCACCATATTTTCATCGAATGTTTCACCAAGTATGGTTTTTAATTATGTAGTCCCAGAACATGATGTACACTCTCCCATGTGGCAGCTGACTGATGCTGAATTACAAATCATCATAGCAAGGCAGTCCTTGTATGTGTTAATTTTTCCATGTGTTAATGGAAGCTAATTTGGTATTTTATAGCTTGTGATCCCATTATAATCCCAATGCACTATGTCACAATGTATGAAGCCAGATGTACTATGAATTCCAATTTCAGATGTTATGTGTAAGGTGAATACTTTAACTCTAACAGGACCACTGTATATTCTTTCTGAAGTAGAAATTCTCAAAACACATAAAGCTTTCTATCAATTTCAACTAAATAAGTAGCACCATCCATCAAAAGTAATGCACTTTAATGATTTTTCTTCATTCTAAAATCTTCACAAATGTTAAATGTACTATTTACTAGAGTATATGTCGATAAGGTAGTGTGTAAACATTAATACCATCCTATACAGATGAGTTAGATTAAAAGTAATGAATGCATGTTCTCATTTTCGTTATTGCAATAGTAAATATATCAAACAAAAAACTTTTGTAGCTTGTGATCCCATTATGATCCCAACATGAAACTTTGAGGATTAATTAACAATAATATGAGCAATTTTTGAGATTTTTTTCAAAATTTTAAAAACTTGGCTTTTTGAGAAATTTAAATTTTAAATTTTAATTTAAATTGAAATTTTTAAAAAAAATTTCAAATCATCATGTGTGGTATATTATATAAAAGCCCATTAAAAAAGGTTTAAAATAACACCTTGCACATATCTCTAGCTTAATTAGGTGAGTAGCAAGTGTAATTTAAAGATAAGCCGATAGTGTATTTTTTAGACAAATCTGGCAACTTTAAAGCCTTATAACTCCCAAACCAATTATTATTTGAACATAAGATTTGGGGATTTTCTTTATTACCATGAAGTCGCTTACTGTACCAAATTTAATCAAAATTGGAGGGGGTCAGGTAGAATTTGTTCTAAAATTGTGTCGATTTCACATGGAATAACCCTATAATGATTTGTCTAACCAAAGTAGAATTTAAAAATTTATAATTTCCTTTAATCTTTATCATATTTATTAATATAAAATAAGTAATTCTCGTAAGAAATGAAATTAAATAAACTAAATGTATAATTATCAGTAAGATGCTAAAACTGCTGAAAACGTAACCAAATCTTTTATAAATTATTAAATGAAAAGATATTTCTATGCTTAAATACCATGTAGATACATTACAATACAAATTACATGAACCAAAATATAATATTTATACTAGAAACTCGAATTGTTATTTTTTATTATCTCCAGTAGTGAACTAAAGATAATATTTTTATCTTAATTGCGCAATTAGATAGTTTTTATGACTCTGAAGTATAAAAAAGTTACATTTACAGAATAATACATAGGATTTTTTTGCTCTCTTTTTTGTAATATTATATTTCATTTCCTACTCCTTATGCTAAATTACTTCTGGAAAAGGAAAAAAAAGTTTCTATATTCAGAGTTTCTTATTTGGTTCCAAAAAAAATGAAAATAAGGTTATAAGACTACATTATGAGACATGATATAAATCTGCAATTCATTTTATCAATCTCTGAATGACAAATAATTCTTCAACGGGGATTTTATTTACAGGTAACTGCTTCGTGCTCAGCCTTTTGTCTGGGTATACCTAAATAGGGACGTGTACATAGTTTTATAAAAGTACTATTTAGCGGGCTTTAAGTAAATTATGACGTATAAAAGTGCTACATTTGGTGATACTTAATGTTTTATCCTTGCAATAAGCTACCAAAGAAGTATCTAAGCTTTTTGTGGGATGATTTACAAAGAGCCAAGGTTTTTAAAAAATATTCATCAACGGGGATTTTATTTACAGCTAACGCTTAGTGTCAGCCTTTTGTATAAGGGACGTGTACATGGTTTTATAAAAGTACTATTTAGCGAGCTGTTTTAATTTCAGTATATTATGACATATAAAAGTGCTACATTTGGTGATACTTAATGTTTTATCCTTGCAATCAGCTACCAGAGAAGTATCTAAGCTTTTTGTGGGATGATTTACAAAGAGCCAAGGTTTTTAAAAAATAATTCATCAGCGGGGATTTTATTTACAAATAACAGCTTAGTGCTCAGCCTTTACTCTGGGTATACGTAAATAGGGACGTGTACATGGTTTTTATAAAAGTACTATTTAGCGGGCTATTTTAATTTCTGTAAATTATGGCGAATAAATGGGCTACATTTGGGGATACTTAATGTTTTATCCTTGCAATAAGCTACCACAGAAGTATCTAGATATTTTGTGAAATGATTTACAGAGAACCAATTTTTTCAAAAAATAATAAACTTGGGATTTAAATAAAATGTTAAATAATTTTAATTTTATAAACATCGACACCATTACTTCTAGCAGAGAAATAGATAAGTACTGAAAATGGTAAAAATGATGGCAAATAAATTTAGATAAAACTAGATCAGTAGATTTTGACTTAAAATAAACTTGACCTACCTAAAACCATCCGGAGGGAAACGCGAACTTCTTCCAGATTAATCCAGTGATTTCGAAATACATAGAAGACATTATATACATATATATATATATATATATATGTGTGTGTGTGTGTGTGTGTGTGTGTGTGTGTGTGTGTGTGTGTGTGTGTAATCCAATAATTGTTAAACTGCTGGACAAGGAAAAAGCTAAACAGCTAGCAGTAATGACGAACGATGTAGTCTGGCCACATTGAAGAGAAAGGCACAAGTTTAATTGAAACTTTATTTTTAGAGCTGCTAAAACGGACAACTTTACTACTCAACGACAAACAAAAGAAAGGCCCAAAAATCACTCTGCTTGAACAGAGGTGCATCCAAGAGCGAAGACAGAAAGAATTTTCCCACTTTCTCAGTAAATTTAACTGTAAAATCAGGAAAAACTCGGAGTCATTTGCGGCGACAGCTGGGAAACGTGTTGAACAGGCAGAAAATTTACATCTATAAGATAGAAAGCTTTGGGAAATGGATCGAAAGAATTTTAAGTCGAGAACACCCCTTTGATTAAGACATTTAGAGGCTGGAATAAAGATTTTAAGGAATTAGAATGGGAGAGAGGAGGTTTTAAGGAAATATTAAAGTTAAATAGTTTTGATATATTACATATATATGTATATATATAATATATATATAATATATATATAATATATAAATATATATATATATATATATATATATAAATAATATATAAATATTTATATATATAATATATATATATGTATGTATGTATATATGTATCTCTCTATCTCTCTCTCTCCCTATATATATATATATATATATATATATATATATATATATATATATATATATATATATATATATTGCAAACATACAAAGGATTTTAAGTAAAGATATCTGTTAGAATTGAAGAAACATAATTTTTTTTAATATCGACCAAAAATTGTCTCCAAGGGAAAGTAGCGCCAAAAAATTTTTAAACCCTGAATTTCAGCTAAAAATGTTAAAGGAATCAAGTAGATTAAATATATTTACTATTTCATAAAGTACACTTTTGATTTCTCCAATTAAAAATATATGGTAATGGTTAGGAATGCTATGAATAGATTAAATATTTTAACAGTAACAATGGCCTACAAACACCGTACTTAGATTAAATAATTTTGGTACGGAGTATGGGCAGACCTCATGGTAGCGAAATGCTGCTTTATTGTAAAGTGCAAAAATGTTCAGCAGTTTCGATTTTGCGTTGGTCTTATGCTTAACAAAAAATACCAATCGGTTACAGACTAATTATCCCATAATTAGACAACGCGTTGGTTACTCATCATTTTTTTATGAGAACGTTCTCACCTCCTCGCTCTCTTGTGAGCTGGAGTGTATTAAATATTTGTTTGGATTACTTTTTGCCTAGAGGCCTAAATTTATGTTTTGATCTGCTTACGTTCGGAGGTTAAAGTGAAGACCTTACACTTCGCTAGGTACTCCGTTAAACCCAATTACCTTGACCTTGAAAAAATACCAATCAGAACAATAGCTCTGCTGGTTGGATTTCATTTAAACCCCTCTCTAAACACACCCGTCCTTAATATCAACAATACGTGAAACTTTCAGTGAAATATGTCAAGTAGGTTTTAAGTCGATAGAGGACATACCTTTTATTCATATAAATCAGGGGTGGCCAAGCTCCTTCATAGTCCGAGTCACTTTTCAAAATTTAAAATTCTTCGCAAGCCGTAATTGAATATATATATATATATATATATATATATATATATATATATATATATATATATATATATATATATATATATATATATATATATATAAAAGGTATGCAAAAAAAAGTATTCATTTTTTTACAAAAATTATATTTAATGGATGCAATTTGAAAGTTCTTCGTCTTTTAATTTTTCAAGGAATTTTTTAACTGTCGATAATCTTTTGCATTGGTGCGAATGTAACTTACAATGTGTTGCACTGTTTTCATAACATCAGGATATTTTAAATATTTTGTAACGAGATGATCTCGGTGAATTATGCAGTGAATCGGTATGAATACTGGAATTTGAAAATCATTTCTCAAAAGCCAAATAAGACCGATTTTTTTTTTACCCAGCATTGCCGGAATTCCATCAGTTGTAATATTTTTTTAAGATATAATAACACAAAAATGAAAAGGGAACTCGGGTACATTTATCGAGAGTCACAAATAATCTTTCAAAGGGCCACATGTGGCTCGCGAGCCGCAGTTGGCCACCACTGATATAGATAATCAAAAAAGAGCAAACTCATTCCTTATGTTATAAAGATTCATTGAAAGTTTTACCTCCGTAGAATAAAGTTGATTCTAAATCAAATCTACAAAAAAAAGGTATTTTTCTTTGATTCTATTCCTACTTTTAGAAAATCAAATTCGATTTGTAAAAGATTAGACAATTTAAAAAATATATTTTCTGTATGACTTATTTCAACTGTATTAGAATTTAGCTAACTATATTCTAAGTAGAATTAACTTTTATATTTATAAACACTGGAAAATTAGTCATATGAGTTGCTCTTTAAATTTTCATCTTTATTTACTGGAATGCTTTATACATCGAAATTATAAAACAAAGGAGGTAGGAATAAATAGCTGACATATGTTTTTTAACAGGTTATGTTTCCTTACATACTTTGAGCAAAATATACGATGTTGTTTTCCACAATATTTACTGAGTTAAAAAACTTCTTTTTTCGAGGCAGATTTCATTACTAAATGATTCTGTAATTTCTGTAATAATCATTAATAAATAAATTATAAAACAAAGGAGGTAGGAATAAATAGCTGACATATGTTTTTTAACAGTTATGTTTCCTTTCATACTTTGAGCAAAATATACGATGTTGTTTTCCACAATATTTACTGAGTTAAAAAACTTCTTTTTTCGAGGCAGATTTCATTACTAAATATACACTTAAAAACTTCGCTTATTTTTCTCTGTTACATTTCACGAACATAGACAAATTCTACCAAATATCAATATTTTCCACCTTTCAAGCTGGTGAATTCTAATATGCACTTACGTTGGAAGCTGAAAGAAAATGAAATTATTTATCGTCATTTTGTAAAAACTGTCACTCTGCTCTTTGAAAATTCGACATAAAAATTGAATGCATGTTTAAAAAATGAATATTTAAAGAATTTACTCTTTTAAGATGCATTTATAATATTTTATACCTACTATATTACATTTTTAGGGTAAGACAGAATTTCCAAAGACTATCCATGCTTTCAAAATGTCAAACAGAATTCGTTTATTGTGCTGAATTCTTGAATTATTCCGCAGCTCTTTTTGTCAATGAAGCCTCAATGTTACCTCCACGGTTATATGTTAAGATATTTATCTTAGTGTAACTAAGTAAAACCTGTTAAGATATTTTAGAGAACTTGAAACTATGAATTTTGAAATACTAATTTATATGTTGGATAAATTAATTTTTTAGATAATCCCTATATAATAATATCCTAAGTTATCTGTCCGTCTGTCCTCGAATTTATGAAGCGTTTGTACCTAGAATGAATAGAGGCATCCATACTGGATTCTTGATGAGTTAGGGTTAGCAGCGTTCGAAATCTATTCCTCCCCCCCCTTCTCTAGCATTTAATGCCATTATTTCAAGCCATATTTTCGCCAGTTAAGAGCAGTTGGTTAAATTTATCAATTTGTCACATAATAAATAGGTAAAAATAACATTTTTTCCTATCATTATGACATTATTCCTTTAGCCATCTCGTTTAATCATTTCTTATTTTTAATTATTTAAATATCGTCTGCATTATTTTTATACATTTTATCACCTAATTTCGCTATTGCGTAAAGAATTTTGTTTTATATTTGTTTTAAATAATAGACTAGGTACGTATTGATAATTTTAAATTGAATCATCGATTATTTTTGTTGCAATGAAATTTTTATCACAGGTATTAACTGCAAATTCTATCTACCTCCAGGGTGTAGTGGAAATGATAGTTTCATTCCTTCACATACAATTAATTACTGTGGAAAAAATTGGAAAGAACTTAACGATAACTTCGACGTAGCTAAAAAAACCATTTAATTACACAGGCCTGCGATGAAAAAAATACAAGGGATGTGACATCTAAACTTAATGTATTTTTTAGTACTGATTTTGAAAAGAATCATTAAAAATGTGTATCACGTCACATTTTTTTGAAAAATTGAATTTTATGTAGTTTTTTATGAATATTTCTCACGTATTTTGCTTTCATACTTTCCTTCGTGTTTTGACATTTTACCGTGATGAAACCCTCAAAATTACCCTTCTGTGGTAAACTACAACAGCGCAGTTAGTATTTTAGGGCTTTTAAAGCTTCAATGTTGATCCAGATCACCAATTAGACAGATTCCTGGAAGCGCGCGAGTCTGGGAAGAGCCTAGGAACGCGCAATGTCCCTCTTCATCATCCCTCCCTCCCGTCGCAATCGCTGTTAACCTATAGCGACGCTCGAATCCTTATCAGTGACCTCATGTAAGCACCAGTACTTAGTCTGTAAAAGAGGCAACTCTTTTATTAGGCTCCAGATTGAAAGAAAAAAACTTATTGGCCAAAGGAACCACTTTTTATTGGTACAGGAATCGTAAAAAGGAATTTATTTAGTATTTTGACGAAGACGAGGACCTCATTTATTG
>CM063501.1:37076908-37081908 GCA_032207245.1 Pardosa pseudoannulata | reverse complement strand
TTGCTGCAAATTTGATTTTTTTCCAAACTTGAATTACAAAAAAAGAAATATTTATCACTACAATAATGAAGTTTTCAGTACAGCTATAAACAGGGTATCTGCCAAAATAAAATTTTTCAAATCTATGACTTTTTATGACTTTCCCTTTTAGCAGATCATTTTCCATGACTTTAACACGCTTTCGTTAAAGTATATATGAATAAAACTTCTGATGTACATACAAATAAAATATATGCTTTTAGAGAAATTACAGGAATTTTAACATAAAAAAAACTATAAACTTACTTTATAAGTGTTAATAAACTCACATACATAAAAATAAATTGTATCTACATACCTAAGTTTAATCATATAGCAATTTTTCAATCAAAATGTTTCCAATTTGAATTCAGGGTACTTTGGTATTATCCAGGTGACCATGAATAGTAGCCAAATATAACCCTATAATGTTTATATACAATATCCCTAGAGATAAACTTATATTTTGTGCAAAAATCTTAACTAATTTTTATTAAAAAAATAATTATTATTACATTAATAAAATTTTAATCTACAATTTAAGAAAAAACCAGAATAATATACATTTACCCACCCATTAAGCTTTCTTGCTTTGAGTTTCCTTGGTGAACAAATTTTACTTGGCAATATGGTAATGGGATAATACATAAATACCTAACTCAGTAACTTCAGCCAAACAAGTAAAAATAGAATTAAACAATTCAATGCATTTTTATTTAATCGGTAGTTTAGCGGATCCATGACTTTCCATGACTTTCCAGGTGTGCGGAAACCATGTATAAAGTGTTAGAGATACTATTTTAACTACTCCTAGACTTTCTCGGAAAGCACTTTCACTGCATGGTATATCGCAATGTCATCAATATTCTCATTATTTACTACCCGAACGATAGCCGATTGGTTAGGGTGCTAGCCTTCGATACCGGAGTTCATGGGTTCGAATCCCATAGTGGCATGGATGTTCGTAGCCGTTCAGAATCGGCTTTAAGCTGTAGGTCCTGGTCACATTAGCCCTCTTGTTGCAAAAATTTAACCGTACACTCCAAACCAAATCATTATTTACTAAATGTAGAAAGCCACTCAGTATTTTTGCCTAACATTAGCTCTTTTGACCTAACATTAGCATTACTTCATATATTTCATCATAGTTAATATATTTGCTGGAGTATTCTTTCTAATTATATATTCGATAAAAATGAATAAAAAAAAATATTTTTATAATATTACTAGCATTCTTGCTTTTTTTTTATAAAATTAGTATTTAATTTATTTTTTCTGAAATAATAATTTTAAGATACATTTACAAATATGTTATTTTAAAATTAAAAATAAAAGTTATTAAATTTATACAACTTAAATATTCAATAATTATTATTTATTAAAAAATTATAATTATAATATATTTAGATTTATGTACGAAAAGATTTAATATTTTCATCGGATTATTCAAAGAGAGTAAAATGTATCGAAAAATAAAATTTTCCACGATATAAAACTTAAAATTAACTTCAAACGAATGTTAAATTTAGTGTCATAAATAAGGACGTCTAAAAATGGTGAAACTGAATTCGAAATGAAATAAAAATTACAAGGTAAAATTCATAAAACAAGAAATAAAATCAAGAAAAATTGTATTATCTGAAAATGCAATTTAAATGCTGTCAAATGCTATCAGTTACTAGTTTAATTGTATTGTAAAAGAATTAAAATTTTTACGATACAATTAAAACAAAAATATCAAATTGCTCCAAAACATAGTCACCACACGTAATTTAAATTTTAATAAAAGGCGCAACATCTAAGATGACGGAGTGGGTAGGACACTGCTCTTCGGTACCAGAGTTTGTAGGTTCTAATCCCGCTGCTGGCATGCCGTTCGGAATCAGTTTTAAGCAGCAGGCTCTGATCTCATCAACCCTTGCGTAAGAAAACAGTAGACTATAGCGCCCCAAACCAAACCAAAACAATCTTTCCACAGCCTTGTCTTTCGAACAGTCTGATCTGCCTAAAACCTTCCCATGATTGACCTGAATTACCATGCAAAATTCCACCATGATCGGTCCAGGCATTTATGAATGTATAACCAACATATATAATAGTAAAACTTAAATTTATATTTAAAGGTATTTCTATATAAAGATAATTTTGTAGAAATAGCCATTGAACTAACAATAAATTGAAAATTGAACAAAGGTAATACGAGGGTTTGACTGTTCTCAATTGATCTTCAAAAAGAAACTTTCTCTTACCTCCTCCATTCCTGTAGCAAATGAATGGGAATCTCCAGACGTTTCCGAGGTCGACTGCAAAACCTATCACGGCCAGTAAAAATTCGGCTTTTTTGTCCCAAGTCTCACGGCCGTCGTCCGCCTCCGTGAGAGCGGGCGCCGAGACGACCATAGTCCGCACCTCTTCCCCTTGCAGTTCCGCCTTCAGCGAACTCTTGGAGTTGGAGTTAGGGACCGACATCCCCCCGGACAGTCTCCCTGACCAGTTCAAAAAATCCCGCAATCGAACCGTTCAACTTTTCCCGCGCTCAACACGCCGAATAAAAGCTCCGGTCCATTGGGTGTCATCTGTTGATTCTGGGGTAGAAATCGGGATCCCGGCAGAGGGCGCGCTCGCACCGATGCCAGTTCCCGAAGAAACTTTTTCGCTGATAATTTGGTTTTTGTTTCTCGCTCCTCCTGGAAGAATAATTCACCAAAAAATGGTCTGCAGGCGCCGCAGAACCGTATCTTTTTTGTACTTCTCTTTTCTTTTTTTCGTGGAATATTTTAAAGGAATTTTTATTCAGTGAGCGAATTTAAGATAATATATAAAAGAAATGGAATAACGGAGGGAATTCTGGAAACAAAATATAAACAAAAGCGAGTAGACTAATGTTTAAGTTTAATATACTATTATGAAAACCTCATATGAAAAGAACTATAGATTTTAACTATATGTTATACTATACAAACATATTTCTCTTAATTATCTACTGTTTACTATGTAATTATTTGAGAAAAATTTAATCAAGCACCGATTTTAAAAATTTATTTAGCATAATTGAAGAATTATATCTGATAGTATTCATACCGCACGAACTAAAACCTGTTAACACAATCAATTTTAAAATAATTAAAAATTTTAAGAAGATTAAATCTGTGAAACGCAACTCAGTTAATTTACGTGAATCATTCTGATGTTTCAAGCAGATGTAGATTAATATTTTTATTCCTTAAAAACCAAGCGGTTAATTAATAAAAAGTAAAATTTAAATTATTCTCCTAGAAACTTAATATGATGGGTTATAGTTTACTGTGAGTTCTTTTGATGTCTCTTCATATATTTTGCTAAAATATTCCAAGCAGATGTAGATTGATGTTTTTATTCACTACAAACCAAGCGGTTAATTAGCCAAAAGTTAATTTTAAATTATTCTCTTAGAAACTTAATATGATGGGTTATGTATGGATTACTTTACCGTGAGTCCTTTTTATGTCTCTCTACATTTTTTTTTGCTAAAATTCCCCCAAGTAAATGTAGATTAATATTTTTATTCATTACAAACCAACTGGTTAATTAGCCAAAAGTTAAATTTAAATTATTCTCCTAGAAACTTAATATGATGAGTTATGTATGGATTAGTCTACCGTGAGTCTTTATCATGTCTCTCTACATTGTTTTGCTAAAATTCCCCTAAGTAAATGTAGATTAATATTTTAATTCATCACAAACCAACTGGTTAATTAGACAAAAGTTAAATTTAAATTATTCTCCTAGAAACTTAAGAAGATGGGTTATATATGGATTAGTTTACCGTGAGTAATTTTGATGTCTTTTTATACAATAACAACAAATACTACTACTACTACTTAAGTAGTTATTAGAAATTACCTTTTAAAGCGGACCAGAAAAAGAAAAGAAAATATTTTAGTAGGGAAAATTTAATTATTATAAAACTCAAATAAATGTTAAAAACAGTATATAGTTAGAAATTTTATATTAATGTGATTAAGGAAGTTGAGACTGAATGTCTAAAAGTTGATTGTCTTTCAACTGTAAACTATCCCGCTTTCTGCACATTTTTGAGGATCAGATTAATGTAGGCAAGCATGAAATCCTCTGTTGTGCTTAGTGTAAAATCGTAAACAGTAAATTCAGTTTCTTTTGTCCAACTATTACTATTCTTTACATTTACATATAAAGAAAACGAAATGACATACCTTTCAAGGCGTGTTTCTTTTTTCTTTTTTTCATATGTAAAAGTTGTACACACTTTCGTTAATTTTGTGTTCATTTGTAAAATTTGGTGTTCGACAATTTTAACATAATACGTGAGGCTTTAGTGTCAAGGGAAAAGTTTTGTGGTGGCATAAAACTTTTAAAGAAGAGAGACATTTGGAAAATCTTCTTTTCTCACTCCCAAGGAAGCAGAAACTGGAAAATTCGCTGGCGAAGTTATCCTATCTTTGACTACGAAGATATTGTTTACCGACATTCCGAATACTTGAAAATAATGTAAATGGCTAATAATTCTCAGGTGTTTTACACAGAACAATATGGTACTTCTAAAAGAAGCGTTCATTGATGAAGAATGTCTTCCTATTGCACTCGGTAATGCAAGATCATATATTGGTAGTTATATACAGAAAATTTTGCAGAGGAACAATATAGAGATCATACTATACCCTTATTTCATTCCTGATGTCATACCATGCGATTTTTGGCTGTTTCTTTAGTTCAAAGGTCCAAAGAGAGGCTGCCCTTTCGAAAGAAACAGCAGATGTGTAGAAAAAAAAGGTGTAGATAGAGGTAATTTTAAAACAACTCTCAAAACATGGACTTTCACATGTGTTTAAGTACCGGAATTCAAAATTGAGAAAAATGTGATAGTTACTTCGAAAAACACAATTTACATAATGAAGATTAAAGGTAATATTTTTTCGGCATCAATAAAGTCTTATTTTTTATGGAGCAGCCTTAATAGTTATACA
>CM063501.1:37064408-37071908 GCA_032207245.1 Pardosa pseudoannulata | reverse complement strand
GGATTAAATGGTGATCTACAAGCTCTCAAACAAATTCAAAATTTAAGTGGTGCGAAAATTAAAAACTGGCTATTTCCCGAAAAACCCTTATGGCTACACTCAGTCATGTATATCAAAAACTTATCCATTTCACAAGCTTTTAAATCAGTCTACAGTGAACAGTATCTGTCTTCTTGCTCAAGAAAAAGTCCACCTTTTATTTGTCGCTAACATTAGCTGATGAATGGTTGCAATGCACCATTGAAATCGGTTGATTTAGCTTTGGTTTGGATTTTAGATGCTACTATCTACTTTGTGCAACACGAGGGCTAATGAGACCGGGACCTACAGTTTAAAGCCGATTCCGAACAGCTACGAACATCCATGCCATAGTGGGATTCGAACCCACGAATTCCGGTACCGAAGGCCAGCACCCTAACCAATCGGCCATCGTTCGGCCTGAAATTGGTTGAAGCAATAGCTATACCAAACAGAAAAAAATTTGTTTAGCTATTGTAAAACACACACTTTAAGAAATTTACTTTGTAAGTTAAATTTGTCCCGAATTAGAAGATAGATATGGTTCCAAGATATGTATTGTATACAGATATGAGTGCATATATATATAAATAGTATTTGTATATGCTTAGGTATATATATATATATATATATTTAAATATTTATAAATATTTGTGTGTATAAATATTGTATTTGTACTTGTATATTTGTATTTAAAAATATTTATGTCTTTGGGTACGTATTTATGTATTTGGTCATTAAAGGATCTATTTATAGTATTTTATGATCATATTCCGCCATTAAATGGTCAGTTATGAAGTCATAATAGTTCAGATATATCTTTCTAAAAATGTCTAATGGTCTAACTGTTAAAAGGACTAGCGTTACGAAACGTTGAATTTTGTATCTAATCCTTTTTCACTAAACAAGCGTCCTATAACTGGATTCGATAATCAGCACTTACAGTTATTTTGAGCTATTGTAAAGAGACATTTAGTTCTGTATTACGTAATAAACAGTCTTATATAATTCAGTCTTTTAGGATGGTACTTTTGTGAGCTAAGCAGATTTTATTAAGGTTTTTCCCAATCAATAAGCAGAGAATTTGCATTAAAACCATTTGCGTAGATAGAATGTTTTAATTTAGGACTCATTATTTGTATAAAATCTATTCGTATAATTTACTGAAGCACTCATATAATTCATTTATTTTAATGATTTTGCTTTTAATCGAGACAATTTTTTATTTCTTGTTTTATCAGAGGTATCAGTGAAAATAAAGGCTTGTTGAAGCATTTCTTATATTGCTTTTTAAATAAGCAATCGGAATTCAGGCTAACTTCTTTTGTGTGTATAATAGTTTTATTGACTCAAAGCTATTAAAAACATTTTTTCTGGCACTCAAAATCGTTTACAGTCAACTTTTAATCATTCATTCATATATATATACATTCGAACTAATAAATCAGAAGGGTTTAACTCGTAGAGTGTGTGATATTATCAATAGTTTATATCTAAATTGAGGAAACAGAAGAGTATTAACAAAACTTTGCACAGAAAAGTATCTGCAAAATTCCACCATCGACCGTGTCAAACTTTGAATTTTTAGACAAAAGTTTTAGCGAAATTGGTCAAGTACTGAAATATACTCACTGTTCCATGATAAACACGATTGAACTTTGTTATTAACACAACTTGGTGATGGTGGCTAGGAATGCTAATAACCGTTAAATATTTCATTACCAATAACAATGACGGGTTCACTTAAGAATTGTGTTCCTCCTCCAACTTGGCGATAATGGTTTAAGTATGGTCGCCTAACACTTTCTCCGGATCTCACAGTGTCCAAACAATCTGTATCTATATTATAGTTTATATAATATTTTCATCAAACTATCCTTGTGTAACTCTTTTCTTATATAATAAAAGTGAGCAATGCTTAAAAAAATAGATATAACAAACCATTAATGATTCACTATGGCTGATTTTTAATAATTTGGAGCTGTTGCGTTTGTAAACTGTTAAGGGATTAATTGCCCATAAATATAAATGTCTGGTTTTCAAGTCGTTTTCTTTATTTAAGTAAGAGTATATAATTCTATTATGGTGGCGAACTGTGCATTAATTAAAGTTGCCAGAAAAAGCATGAAATACAATGTTTGGAAGGATTACCTTTGGTTTTAGTAAATATTGCCAATATTTTCGCCAAATTTGCCATGGGGAACCCAATTCTTAAGTAGACCCAACAATGACTTATAAACACAATTAAAAACAAGATGTTTTGGAGAAAGAGCTTGTGAGAGATGAATTGCGTCAGTTCCCAATCGCAGATCACACTGGTCTTCCTCAATGGCCCCAATAGTCAACTTGCTTTCTAGCTGAGATTTATGCAAATGTGGATGCTTGAAATAAGTCAGCATCAAACATAAAAATAGAGCTTGTAGAGCTTCAGCTTCGCTGTATATTTTCCATCCATGTGCATGGAATAAGTTATAGAGCAATTTGCGCAACGTCACGAACTACTATAATGCCCTTCCCATTCATTTTCATTTTTACAACAGTCAATAGACAAACAATAAAATGCCCTTCCGTTTGAAACTAAAGCCAGAATTGTCATAATTTGACATGTGCCCTTCTCCGTGAAATCGCCGTATTTATTTGATAAATATATTTAATTGTTTAGATTTTTTTTATTTTATTTCTTCATACGCAATTATTACGTAACCAAGGTGTAGAATGTTTGAAGTGTCAAATCATACAGTTGCGTGACTCCCAAAGGATATTTCATGTCAAACTGATAAGATCAATGAAAAATAAAAAGGGGAGCCATATGTTGGCTTATTATATTTATATCCAGATAGGGGAACTACTTTGATATAACCCCCAAATCGGAATTTTGGCGACTTTTTTTCTCGCCAAGCAAAATACCTGTTTTTGGCGCCTTTTTTTCTCGCCAAGATGGATTCTAGCTAAATACAAATAATTAATACATAAAAAATACGGAATCATTAAATACAAAAAAAATACAATAAATACATAAAAAATACAAATAAATGACACTGAATAACATATTGTATGCAATTTACACAAAAATTTTAACAAATACAATTGAAAATACATGTCGGGAATCTAATAAAAGGAATTATTTATACAGAAATTTTGAATTCCTCCCAATTTACCCCAGCAGCAATTTCAATAAATTTATTGAAACAATCAACATTAGCAACTAAACATGATTTATGAAACATATTGAAAGCTAAACGATAAAAATAATTAATAGAAAAAAAATATAATTGGAAAATACAACCAGATTTGCAGCAAAATACAGCAAGTCAGAAATCCGCTTGATCACTTCATAAAGAAATGGCGGTAAAAGATATATGAAATCCAAAAATTGTTGCCACAAAACTTTAAAAAAAACTCAAAAAATGGTACAAAGTACAAGAAAATACTAAATTTGGCAACAGCAAAAACCTAAAAGCTGAAAAAAACTAATTTGGCAACACCAAAATAAGAAACAGCAACCCTAAAAAGTCCGTAGGGAGTGCCAGATTTGGCGCGTAATTTTTGGGGGGGGTATATCAAAGTTGTACCCAGATAGGTTATGTGTGACAATCGGATATGCTCAAATGTGTAAGAGATGATTTATCAAATAGAAAATTTCTATGGCCGTATCCCAGTGCCGAACCCAGTTCAGTGAGCACGCCAAGCGTGGGCGATATCGCCAAGTTCTAGAACCCAATTTTATGGCAAACCTTGCTGTTCTTGATGACAAAGCTAAGAATTTCTGGAAGTAATTTGTACCGTTCTTTATTACTTTTTAATCTTTTGATATTTTAAAAATAATTTCATTAAATAGTAACATTATTTTATAAATAACTAAATATAACCAACTAATGCATATATTTTGCTTAATTTGCCCATTTTGCAAAATTTCTCACTGTTTAGTTCAATAAACAGTACAAAAGCGTCTTTAAATACATTAAAAACTCAAATTTAAATTTGTATTCATCTTAATAAAATTTCAAACCTATTTTTGTTCAAAATATGCTTTGAACTTGGTTATAAACTTAATACAAAACGAAGAACAAATTGTAAACATCACTTGGCGACAATTTGGCGATCACTTGTACAGAGATAGAGCCATACACATGGCAGCCGGCCCCCGAAACTGGGATTCTACCATTTCTACTAACAATTTACATTATATAGTGCTCGTTAATAAAATTAATATATTCTGAGGTGCACAATGGTATGCAATATAGTAAAAGATTGTTTCTAATATAATATAAGATCGATCAAATCCACAAATGTTGTTTTGGGTCTACTTAAGAATTGGGTTCCCCTTGGCAAATATGGTGAAACTATTGGCGATATTTAGTAAAACACAAAGGTAATCCATCCAATCATTGTATTTCTTGCTTTTTCTTGCGACTTTAGTTAATGCACAGTACGCCGTCGTAATAGAATTATATACTCTTACTTAATTAAAGAAAACCACTTAAGAACCAGACATTTGTATTTATGGGCAATTAATCCCTTAACAGTTTACAAACGCAACAGCTCCAAATTATTAAAAATCAGCCATAGTGAACCCTTAATGGTTTGTTATATCTAATTTTTTTAAGCATTGCGCACTTTTAATATATAAGAAAAGAGTTACACAAGAAGAGTTGGATGCAAATATCATATAAATTATAATATAGATACACATTGTTAACTTAAACCATTATCACCAAGTTGGCGGGGGAACCCAATTCTTAAGTCAACCCGTTGTTTTAATAAATACATTTAAATTACATATCACTCTATTTGATACCTTCTTGGATGTTTGCGTCTGGTGGGATTGGAAAGGGATCTTGCATTATGATCTGTTGACTAACATCAAGATTTTAATGAAGTATTGTTCCCAATTAGACGAATTAAAGATAGCAATTGAACAAAAATGTCCAGAAATAGCGAGTTGGGTTGGAAAGTCATGTTTATTCAGGATAATATGTGTCCTGGGTATTCGAAAACTCCAAAATTCGTTTTTGGAGTTAGGTTAGTATGTTCTACCTCATTCACTAAATTCACCAGATCTCTTGTCTTCTGATTTCTCCCTATTCCAGTCAATTAAAAATTCAGTTCACTTAAAGAAAAACTTCAACTCTTTGAACGAAATAGAAAAAAATCTCGCAGAAAAGTTTTTTGTTTTGCTAAAAAGGAGAGGTTCTGAAAGTAACTTTCAATTTATCTTAACCTCTTGCCTTATGAATCGAGCGACCATTGTGTGTGCCATTTTCGATGAAAGCTTTTCTCATTCGTCGTGGCCAGAAACAGTTTCATCACTAACTAAATTTTGCACACGTTTTTTTTTACAGGACAAACTACAATGCTATCTTCAGATGTATCCAAATCGGTATCTGTTTCAGTTTCTAAGGTGTAATCAAGACACTTCCTAGCAGCGTTATTAGTATCAATTTTCCTTATAGCCATTAGGTTAAATTTTTAGATTTTTTTAAGAATGCTTCAAGCACCAACAGTTAACTATTTATTGCATATAATATAATACTCTATTGTAATTACGCCTAAGAATAAACGACCAGCTCTTATATTGCAACTGTAACAAACAATAACGCTAAAACAAAAACTTTATCGCCTAAAAACAATAACATGTCTGATACGAGCATTTCACTTTTGGCCAGAAACAACCATCATGTGTCTGACACGAACATTTCACTTTTGGCCAAACAGAATCATCACGTGTGTGATACGAGGTTCTCATTTTAGGCACAGCAGTATGATCACGTCTCCCATACGTTGTTTTAAGGCAAAGGGTTAAAGATCGAGAAAAGTTGTAAAAGAGAATTTCACATATGTAACAATAAATGTATACTAAAATCTACAAATTATGCTTTTAAATTTTTCTTGAAAATCGGCACGAAATTTCTCTAAACCCCAATATTAATATAGAAACGGCTGGGGAGGTAAAATTTAATTCTGTTTAATATAATTAAAGAAGCAAAATTCACTTTCGATTTCATGTGAAACCATTTCAATGGGAATATAAAAATTTTGTTAAATTAAAGAAAAACGATAGCATACTACCTATAAAGTACTCTTTTTCAAGCTAGATTAATTTGCTAAAATTAGATTTTGTATATGCGGAAAGTTCATAAACATCAGTATGATGAGGTTTACCTATCTTTCTCTTGGATGTGAAATTTAATATTCCTCAGGGAAATTTCCTTAACTCCATAGACTTCTTTTTTGTTTCCACTCTTTTGCTTGGATTGCTTCTATTGAATAAATTTTTATTACGTGTCTAGTGGAAGAGTTCTTTTCATTATGTATCATTCATGGACGACTTTTTCTTTTAGAGAAGCTGATAAGTAAAAAGCAATTAAAATAAATGCGCGAAGCACACCATAAAAATTCTAAGCATTTCGGATAAAAAGATTCGTTTTATTAACATTATTCTTTACACTGATTATTTTTGTATATTTAATTAAAGCATGTTATTATTAACTAATTTATTTTTAGCTTATTTTTACTTATTATTCTAGTAATTCTTTATGACTCAAAGGCAAAACAGAGCATCAAAAAACATTCAATATAAAAAATGTTAGTAAAATTTTTCATAGCAACTTGCTGAGAATAATTTTTTGAACACGAACCATGGACATACTGGCAGGGAAAAAAAGGGCGTATTGTGTCACAAGAAAGCCAACTGAACACATTTTTGAAAGGAATAATTACTGGAGTGCTGGAATTAGGACGATCTGAAACCGAAGTGTCTCATATTCTGAATGTGCCTCAGTATGTGATCTAGATAATGTAGCAAAATTTTCAAAATAAGGCAATGTTATGAAGTTGATAAGTAAAAAGCAATTAAAATAAACGCGCGAAGCACACGATAAAAATTATAAGCATTTCGGATAAAAAGATTCGTTTTTATTAACATTATTCTTTACACTGATTATTTTTGTATATTTGATTAAAGCATGTTATTATTAACTAATTTATTTATAGATTATTTTTACCTATTATTCTAGTAATTCTATATGACGCAAAGGCAAAACAGAGTATCAAAAAATCATTCAATACAAAAAATGTTAATAAAATTGTTCATAACAACTTGTTGAGAATAATTTTTTGAACACGAACCATGGACATATTTTCAGGAAATAAAAGGGCTTATTGTGTCACAAAAAAACCAACTGAACACATTTTTGAAAGGAATAATTACTGGAGTGCTGGAATTAGGACGATCTGAAACCAAAGTGTCTCATATTCTGAATGTGCCTCAGTGTGTGATACAGACAATGTAGCAAAATTTTCAAAATAAGGCAGTGTTATGAAGTTGATAAGTAAAAAGCAATTAAAATAAACGTGCGTGGCACACCATAAAAATTCTAAGCATTTCGGATAAAAAAATTCATTTTATTAACATTACTTTTTATACTGATTATTTTTATAAATTTAATTAAAACACGCTATTATTAACTTATTTATTTGTAA
>CM063501.1:37054408-37059408 GCA_032207245.1 Pardosa pseudoannulata | reverse complement strand
TTCTAGATTATGAACGAACGGATAGGACGCTTTGATAATTGAATAAGTAGAGTTTGACTGTTGAGCGGGTGTTTGTGCAAACTACTTCAAGATGTCTTAAAAACTTCGGGGTCAAACGATTACTTAATGGGTGGGGAGCTGTTCTTCTGTAACGGAGTTTGTCGGTTTAAATTTGGTCATGAAATTTCTCTTTAAAAACCTTTAAATTTTTGTAGGAAACTATTGCATTGTGTTGTTTAAAGTAAGCCAATACGCACACATAAAAAAGGGGAAAGAATATTTCAGAATGTTACTCAGTAAACATTCGAAGGGCGACAGGGTTTCTTTTACCTTTCTAAAGCGGGGAGTAAAACAAACTTCGACTTAATTATTTTTTTCAAAGTTGAATGAATGCTTCTCCTCTCCAAGTTTAAGCAAAATTCCTTTATAAATAATTAAGCCATTACTTTGAAGCTAGAAAACAGACAAAGAAGGTTTTTTTTATGGTTTATCTAGAGAAACGTTCCTTTTTTGTACTACTAATGGGGTGTTACAATCGAAAGGTTTGATGATCCGATATATAGACTATGTCACTGGGGTTATACTATACCCAGAGGTTCTTTGTCTTGACACCGGTTCTCACATTTCCAGAAAATCCTAGGAATTTCGGCTGAATTGTTATGGTGCTGATCTTCGGTACCGGAGTTCATGGGTTTGAATTCCATTGCTGTCATGGATGCTCTTAGCCATGAGAAGTCATCTTTAAACAGTAGGCCCCGGTCTCATTATCCCTTGGATAGAAAAACAGTAGACCATAGGTTGGTTGGTTGATTGAAGTTTAATGGCGCTAAATCCTCTAGGGACAAACTGCGCCAAACAAGATTGGAAAAAAAAATAAAAAAAAAAAAAAAAAAAAAATTACAGGCTCATAAACAGATTAAAGCAACTATAAAAATAAAACATACAACATAAAACACGAATAAAAATTAAGTTATATACAGATTAACAAGAATTGAAAATTGAGTGAATTGAAAATTGAAAGATTAAAAATAGAAAATTAGAAAATTGAAACGCAAACAAAAATCATATTTCGGTATAAAAACCAGTTTGGCGAAGAAAGGGGAACAAGTTCGGATGTGGAGTTTCGCCGATAATTAAATTAAGATTAGGAGATTGATTACCAAAAAATTTTATATACAATGATTTAGAACAGACACAAGAGGTTAAAATATGTGCGACTGTGTATGGTGTCTTGCAATACGCACACTGTGGAGAAGCTTCACCCAGCAAGAGATGGGCATGGGTGAGTCTGCAATGACCCACTCGTAAACGAGTGAGTATTACGTCATGTCTCCTAGAAGGGAGTTGAGGCCATTTAATTATCTTGGTTTTAATTTCCCGCAGTTTATTTGAAGAAATGTTATCCCAGGACATCTGCCATTCAGTAGACCATAGCTTTCCAAACCAATGCAATTTATAATAAACTAAATGACACCTATTCTATAATTGTTTGCATTTTTAAGTTTTAACACTCTGTGTGCGGGTACATTTCGCAGCGGAATTGTGCCGGGAGCGGACGTTTTGTACATAAATTTAGTAATTCAGTTAAATCTCAATAGATTCGAAATTATTTAATTTTTTAATCAATTTTTTGTATTTTATATTGAAATATTTAAACAAATATATAAATAGAAATATATAAATAACGACCATAAGATTTTTGTAAACAAAAAATATATTTTTAATGGATAAATTTATAATAGTATCGTAAATAACTCAAAGAGAAATAGTAGAATATAGTTTTATATATTATATATGTGTGTTTATGTAGTAGAATATAGTTTTTATATTATATATGTGTGTATATGTATATATATATATATATATATATATATATATATATATATATATGTTTGTATATATATATATATATGTATGTATGTTTATACATATGTATATTTATACATATTTATACATATATATATATGTATATATGTGTATATATGCATATATCTATATATATATATCTTGCCGTTCTGTGGTTCCGCATCGACTGATGTACAAACTAGTTTTTATTTGTCTAAATTTTTCAAGAATCTATGTAGTAGACAAGAACATTCGGCTTCGTTTTCCTGTATTTACCGTTATTTTTGTACCCACAAACAAACCATGTCGTTACACTAACCCGTACTAGTACGTGACTTACGCTCAAGTACCAATCGTCAGAAAACGTACTAGTACGTGTCCCACATACAATGTGTTAAGATAGTGTTTGACGTAACTGTTTGATTGTCCTACTGAAGTTAACATTTTTGTAATAATCTTTTGTATGGTGGTATTGATTAAAATTTTGAATTAAATCTATTATGTTCTTAACAATTTGATTAATATTCTTTTTAAGATTTGTAAAGATGCTTTTTTGACAAAGAAATGCACTTCTTTATTTATATAAGTGTACTTCGCACAATTGTAAATGTTTTTAGAAGTGTTTCGTTTACTCGTATAATATTTAGTATTTAATTCTAGCTATATACCTTTTACAGCTTTTAAATTTGGTCTCGTTATTTTGCCTTATCTTTATTTTTAACTCTTTTGACATTCCCAGTGCTGCGCACATCAGTTTGGAATGGTGTTTGGCCAAAGTAGCCTCTTCTGACAAAATTGAAATACTATGTAGCGTGACTTCATCCCCCCTGGCCATGGTTGGGGCTTTTCCCCACCTTTGTTATGTCGCAACATGTATACACTTCTGTGTTTGTGCGGGATTTAACCAAGTAATGGTAAAGTGCGAGACTTTATGGTACATTGTATATTATTTACATAAACAGAAATAAACTGTACTGAAAGATACATTTTCTTCACCCTTCAATCCTTGACAGCTTTTTCTTCACCCTTCAATAATTGATCCCTTCTCCTCTTCTTCACCCCCCTTCCCCACATACACACAGGAGATGAAAGGGCTAAATGACAGGATAGGTCTGAGAGCCGCGAAACCCAAAAGAGAAGAAGGCATTTCCGGCACAGCTGTATCTTCAGAGATCCCGACACATAATTTTTTCTGCATTTGGTAAATTCTTGATATTGAGCGACTCTTCCTGGACCTCTTTGTGGCCAGTCCTCTCACCCGTTATGGTTTTTTGAGCAATTACAAACGGGTTATTCCATGTGAAATCAACACAATTTTAGAACAAATTCTACCTGACCCCCTCCAATTTTGATAAAATTTGGTATAGTAAGTGACTTCATGGTAATAAAGAAAATCCCCAAATCACATGTTCAAATAATAATTGGTTTGGGAGTTATAAGGCTTTAAAGTTGCCAGATTTGTCTAAAAAATACACTATAGGCATACCTTTAAATTACACTTGCTGCTCACCTAATTAAGCTAGAGATATGTGCAAGGTGTTATTTTAAACCTTTTTAATGGGCTTTCATATGATATGCAACACATGATGACTTGAAAAAAATTTTAAAAATTTAAATTTAAATTAAAATTTAAAATTTAAATTTCTCAAAAAGCCAAGTTTTTAAAATTTTGAAAAAAATCTCAAAAATTGCTCATATTATGCATTACTTTTGATGGATGGTGCTACTTATTTAGTTGAAACTGATAGAAAGCTTTATGTGTTTTGAGAATTTCTACTTCAGAAAGAATATACATTGGTCCTGTTGGAGTTAAAGGATCCACCTTACACATAACATCGGAAATTGGAATCCATAGTACATCTGGCTTATATAGATATAAAAAAAGATGGGGATGGTCCAGATGAGTAAAGGAATTTCACTTTTACCTCTTTAGAGTTTTTCTCTTCTTTCTCTTAACATAAAAGTAAGCCATAATAAGTAGCACCATCCATCAAAAGTAATGCACTTTAATGATTTTTCTTCATTCTAAAATCTTCACAACTGTTAAATGTACTATTTACTAGAGTATATGTCGATAAGGTATTGTGTAAACATTAATGCCATCCTATACAGATGAGTTAGATTAAAAGTAATGAATGCATGTTCTCATTTTCGTTATTGCAATAGTAAATATATCAAACAAAAAACTTTTGTAGCTTGTGATCCCATTATGATCCCAACGTGAAACTTTGAGGATTAATTAACAATAATATGAGCAATTTTTGAGATTTTTTTCAAAATTTTAAAAACTTGGCTTTTTGAGAAATTTAAATTTTAAATTTTAATTTAAATTTAAATTTAAAAAAAACTTTCAAGTCATCATGTGTTGCATATCATATGAAATCCCATTAAAAAAGGTTTAAAATAACACCTTGCACATATCTCTAGCTTAATTAGGTGAGCAGCAAATGTAATTTAAAGGTATGCCGATAGTGTACTTTTTAGACAAATCTGGCAACTTTAAAGCCTTATAACTCCCAAACCAATTATTATTTGAACATAAGATTTGGGGATTTTCTTTATTACCATGAAGTCACTTACTATACCAAATTTAATCAAAACTGGAGGGGGTCAAGTAGAAACCTTGTGTTGATTTGGTATGGAATTACCCAAACATCTTGACTGATGTTGCCGCCTTAACTGAGGTTGTAGGTGTTTGCACTCTAAACCAACCAACCAACTTAGTCTTGAAACTACCCCTTAACTTTTAAATTGTATTCTCACTCTGACTTCCAATAACAATTGAGCATAGTTTTTTCTTCTTTTTTTTTTTTTTTTTTTTTTTACAGCAACTTGTATCTTTGCACACTATATAAAAAATTTCTCACTTTCAATACATTTTGTAATTTATAAATAATTAGACTCATATTTAGAACTACGAGAAAATTCTAGTGGACAATTTTGATTAGCTTTTGTGGCATAATAAACATATGTTATATTTTTTTTAATTTTCTATAAGTTTTAAATGATTTACTTGATTTAAATATTCTCAGTTCAAGGGTTAAATATTAAGTCATAGTTTAATTTAACAATTTGCATATAGCTGGAATTTAAAAATATTTTTACAGATGTTATATTGTAGCATACCAAACAGAAAAAAAATGTGAAGCATAACA
>CM063501.1:37031908-37049408 GCA_032207245.1 Pardosa pseudoannulata | reverse complement strand
CTTTAAACTTTTTTTGGTTTAAGAGCTACACACACTATCATTTAAATTGTGCAATATAACTCCGTAGTTGGACTGAGTAAAAAAGCCAATGATGAACTGAACTAAGAGTATGTGAGAAATGTGATTATCCTACATAATTCCCTGCAGTTTTCCCAGTTTCGTTGAACCTGAATGGATGACAAAAATAAAACATTAGTCCCAAAATCCGACCAAAAACATTAGTTTTCTGAAGTACTAAAGGTTTGGTATGTAAACATCCTCAATAGAAGCACTTGATTTCTCCTCATCTAATCTTTTAACATTTTCTCTAAAAGCGAGTAGGAGGTTATTGATTTTTTCAACATATTTAATTACCGCATCAGGCTCAATAACTTTCAGTTTATTTATTTGCTTTTTTGTCCGCAACGTTTTTCCTTTAAGTTTAAATGCGGAGTATTTTGTACATTGCAAGACTGAGAAAGTGACCACTAATTTTCAGTAAAAGCAAGAAGAAATTCTTTTTCTCGAAGAATTCTTCATATCAAAAACTGAGAATGAACTGAGTGCAGTGTGTGTTTACTCAGCTAACTGCGCAATTATTGTTAAGAGAGAGGAACGATTTGATCAGGCCAGAGAACTGATGAGATACCGGCACACTGTTTACTTTTTTTATTGTTCAGCTATGACGCCACACTGTATAGTTTAAGTGATATCGTGTGGATATCGTGTGTACTGTTGTGGAATCAAAAAATATAGGCAAAGTTTGAGATGAAATAAGTCTAAAGCTTTCAAACTTTCATTGTATTAGATAGGCGACTCTGAAAAGTTTGCACCAGAGGGAGCTATTGTGCCCACCAGAGAGAGCTATAAGAAGCAGTCATTATTTAAGCGAAATATGTGTAAAAAATAAAAATAAAATAAAAATAAATATAGTCATTCTCTTATACCACATCATTAAATATGTACTCTACTTCTTGTCAGCAGACCATTATTACGCTAAATTAATAGCGTAATTTTTATTGCAAAGGTCAACCATCTACTGCCCGTAATCAAGTTATAAATAGTGTTCTTGCAAACACAGCAAAATTTATACGCCTCTACAAGTTTGCTCGAACACTGATTTCCTAGAATATGGGGAACACTATAACATCAATATTTACTATATGTAAAAACCCTTGATTTGGCTATCACTGTATACATGTTTGGCATGGGGAGTTAATGTGGTATTCTTGATGCATATATTACATATTTTTGAAATAGTGTAAATGACTGCTATGTACATATTACTTATTTTTAGATAAACACACCCAAAGAAAATGATTAGATATCTCAAAAAGAAACGTGATATTGGATAATCCCAAACTGGAAGTGAACAGAAGATAAGTACAAGTAAGAAAGCAAAATCATGGCTTTCTCAAAAATGTAATAAAAAATTGTGAAGCTTCGGCTGTATTTGGACGAAAGTAATGATTATTCTTTGTCCTGTGTTTAATACGAACATGCAAAATGGCAAATGAGCCCTTGTTTTAAATTTATTTTTATTGCATACTTTTTTCTGTAATATTTGACTATTTTATAACATATTTATGGGTATTCGTACCTCAGTGTTATAGTTTGTGAGTTACGACTTCCCGGTCTGAGCCCGCCGAAGAACATCGTGTTTTCCAACGGCAGCTGGGTGACGTAAAATAGTTTCTTGGTGGCTATGCCCTCCAGTTTCAAACGATACCTCTGGAGGTAGCAGGTTAAGGCTTCTGCTTGGTCCCCGCTTTCAAATTATTACAAGCATCCACTCTGAGCTAAAGTCATTCATTCATACTAACCGTATTCCACAAAACGAAAGGCGCAACTTCAAATATCAATGGGAAGGTAAAACCAAAATGATTATAGCACATAATTAAGAAAAAATTAATAGAAAGCAATAGTTTAAGTGACACATCATCTTTCATCCTTTCTAAAATTTTAACGACTTTCTCTTTTTGTCTCTGGTTTGGTTTGGAGCGCTACGGTCTCCTGTTTTGTTCGCCAAGTCTAATGAGACCAGGACATACTGCTTAGAAACGATTCCTAACAGCTATGAACATCGATACCCACAGGAGGATTCGAACCCTCAAACTCTGGTACCAAAGAGCAGCGCTCTACCATTCGGCCATCGTTCGGCTTTTTGGTGGTTGAATGTGTCTAGTGTTTACGTTATCAGTTGGGAAAGATATGGTATTGGAGACGCGAATTTCTTGTCTGATCATTGTGTTATAAAAATACTTTAATAGTCTAATTGAGTTTTATTTTATAACCTTTTACTTGAAATCATTAATTTTCCTACATCTCTCTTTACTTATATTCATATTAAACCAATTTCGATAATTAACTTTACTTATCCAAATCTGATTTTCAACGATGTCCCCATGCTTTGGGCATTTAGTCAATCAGTGGAATTCGATACCACAAACTACAGTACCGACGAACAGCATCCTACCTCATCGACTACTAAGTCAGCCGTTAACTACGAACCAATACTCTTTGTTATTGAAACCTTTCAAAACCGAACTGCCTTTCTTTAACCTTATTTTCCAGTTATAAGCCCTTTAATCTTGCATTTCCAAGCAAGCGTGTTGTTTTATCTACAATACCTGCGTTTGTACCTAGAGGCAGTGGCGTACATATAACTTATGCTACCTGGGGTCAATTTTCTATTTGCCGCCCTTTTCCAAATCAATTACATAGTGGTTTTTTTTAGTCGCTTGAGCAAGTCAAGTTTTCATCAGCTTTTTGCCAACCGACTTAGCTGGCAAACGTCTGCAGCTAGGTTGCTCGATTTTCTGAGTTTTAGAGCCAATAAAATGATACGTTAAAGGCCTCTGCCTCATCTTTGCTGAGTCTAACCCCAGAAAAACAAATTTTGACTAGTTTCTTTTGATTTTCAAGTAATTTTAGATGACCACCGGAAATTCCGGAGACCGGCGACTATTATAAAGAATGGAATGAAGGAATGATTCAAATTTCCCTCCAATATATATAGTTATAGCTATATATAACTTTTAATATATAACTTTAATATATAACTAAAGAATGGAATTCTTTTAATGAAATTATTCTAAAGGAATTAATGGAATAAATGGAATTATTCTAAAGAATGGATTGAAGGAATGATTCAAATTTCCCTCCAATATATAGTTATAGCTATATATTCTCCCCCCAATATATAGTTATAGCTATATATTGGGGGGAGAATATATAACTTTTAATATATAACTTTAATATATAACTTTAACTTTTTTAATATATAACTTTATAGTGTGACTAAAATGTATTTGGCTCTTTTCCACGTAGAGTCTCATATCCAGGGTAACACTGTACAAAAGGTTCTATTTCTCCATGTTACTGCTCATAATTTCCACTTAATTCATTAGAGGTCCATCATCGATAACATTATGTTAACTTCCCAGAAAATGCCTATTCAACATAAAGCTATTTAAAAAATGTAGAATATAAAAACAAATTCTAAGAACTATAAACCACTCTCTTTTGCTTTAAATGTAAAATAAATAAATAAAAAGAAACCGGTGCTGATGATTTTTTTTCTGTCCTCCCAAAACTATGTTACCTAGTTTCTATGTTTCGAATTTTATCTCTAACAATTGAAATTTCATAATTGTTTTGTGGAATTCGGGACAAAGAAATAATAAAAAAAATGAAAAAACATGTTCTGTTAATTTTGTGTAGTTTCTTTTTCAAAATTTTCCACGAAATTTAATTTTACTCATCTTCTTTCTTGCAATAATTTTTTTTTCAGCCAGAGAAAATGTTCCTGGAAAAGAGAATTTCTCGCAGTTACAGTTCTTTTTTTTTTGCTACTGTTTATGGAATTCCAGCATTTTTACCTCATTTCACAATATCGTCTGCACGCTGATAATAATCTCCGATTCTCGCATCTTTCGGAATGGCTTGCAATTAAGTGTATCATTATGCTATATGGCATCGATGGCTGGTTGTCAGGTTAATGTTCGAACGTACTAGAGCTATTTAATGACATCACCATTTCGGAATTCCTTTGATGAGAAGAAATTTGTCCTGGGAGTCAGCATAAAGTTCTCCAGCCTTGGCAACCTCCGGTTACTAAGAGACGAAAACCTTCAATTAAGTAGAAACCCAAGGACGCATAACCTGCACGGCTTTTGTGTTTCACTGAGAGTTGACGCTCATTTGACAGATTAATCACGTTGTTTTGCACTTTCGAATGTGATGTGAAATTGGACTTTTATAAATGACTCTCTTTATTCACACTTTTAACGCTTAATTTTCACGTGTCGGAAAAACAATTTATAAATACAGAAAATGAATTTCATTTCATTAACTACATTTATTGAAACTAAATCAAAATAACTGTAAACGGTTTTGACGAAAACTGTAATATTACATTGATTTTTGCATTTTTCCAACTTTTTAACGTTATTAGAAACTTTAGAGTATTACGCAGTAGGTAACAAAATTTAATAATTATAAAATATCAAAAAAAAATTTTAATAAATTGAGGTTTTATTTGAATTTATGCGTTGACATTCTCAGCGCAAAATTAATAAAGATTAAAATTGAGTAATTCATTTCTTTGAATGACAATTTCATCAATTTGAATACTGTTACATAAAATATAAAACGTTCCATTTAGTTCTGTTAACGCAATATATTTTTACACCAATTGATTACAGGTAATTGTAAATCTTTTCTTAAAGTTTCAGAGAAAGTTCGGTTTAGTTTAAATTTTATTAGTATCAACATTTACATGTGTTCTGGTTTAATAACTTTAATTTGACGAAAACACGAAACTTTATAGCACAAAGGACAGCCATATTTTTTCTCAAATGTATGTAATAGAGGATTTTTATACAACTTTTGTTTCTTGAATATGTATTTCATTGTTTCTATATATATAACAAAATAAATTAAAATGATTATTTAAAACGGAAGAATATTATTATAATAGACTATAGCTTCGCAGTAGAACGTTAAGGAAGAGAATACCTATGCTTTGGCAGATAATATCAGAATCTGAGGGTTCAAATCCCACAGATGGAATGTCTGACAGTGGCAGAACAGATAGGTTGTTGCCTTCTGTAAACCAGAGTCATGGTTTCGAATCCCACCGTTGGTTTGGATCTTCGTAGCCGTTCGTAATCAGCTATATAAAAATATTCCTGTATTACTACCCTCTAGTATAATATAAAATTAGGTCGTAGCTCTTCAAATCAAACCATTGTTGTCATGGATATTTGTAGTTTTTCAGAGATGACTCGCATAATAAGTCACTTCTATTTACTTCTCATGCAGGAAAACATCCACTGTCCCTCCAAAACAATATTGTTATTTATTTTTCAAGCATCAATTTGCAATAAGGCGATTTCACGCAGCAGGGCACATCTCAACTTTTGACAATTTTGACTTCAGTTTCAAACGGTAGGGTAGTTTATTGTTTGTCTATTGGCTGTTGTAAACATGAAAATGAATGGGCAGGGCATTATAGTAGTTCGTGACGTTGCAAACAAATTGCTCTATAAAGTTGCATGAAATTTTACTAATATTTTTCTTTCCTCTAGACATCAGTTAACAAAGCATTCCAAACAATGCCACTCAGCAGACTGACGTTAAAATATTTAACTTTCAAATTAACATTTTTATAAGTTTGAATGTTGTAAATTTAGAAATTACACAACTCATTATTAAACAGAATTGAATAAATACAGTAGGAGAAATTATACCTCGATTAAACTGGAATCTGGTGAGGAATAATTGAATAATTTGTCGTCATACAAGAAGAAAAAAATACAGTATTAAAAGGAATATACAACGAATATACAAAGAGATGCATACAAACATGCACATTAGCCGAGCGTAACCCAGATGCTTAATGTGCTACTTTTAGAATGAAAAAAAAAAAATCGATTCGACAGGTCACGGTTCGATTCCAGTATCTGAGAAACTGCGTGGGCTTTTCATGTTTTTACCATTTTAACTATCATCAATGTAAGCTCGCTGACCATAGAAACTTCAAGAAGGTCATCTTACAAAACGGATGCAGTGGGAATTCTGTTCCTGGGATAAACTGTGAATGGAGAATAATCACAGTGTTAGGTTCTTCAGGATAAAATATACTTATTACACACCCAAACACATGCACCCACACACACACACACACACACACACACACACACACACACACACACACACATATATATATACACACATACATATATATATATATACACACACACATATATATATATATATATATATATATATATATATATATATATATATGTATATATATGTATATGCATTTATATATATATGTAAATATATGTATATGTATTTATATATATATATATATATATATATATGTGTGTGTGTGTGTATGTATATATATATATATATATATATATATACATATATATATATATATATATGTATATATATATACACACACATATATATATATATATATGTATATATGTAAATAAGTATATATATGTATAGATGTGTGTGTGTGCAAGGAGTAGCTTTGTCTGAAACCAGACCAAATTTTCACTATAGTTAACTACAGTTAAATGCCGATTAAGTAATCAGCAGGGACATTTATATTTAAAAATATAAAAAAAAGATTTTACTATTTTTAATAAAGACTTTGAAGATGTTAACAAGGTGAAATGCCGGGCCCTATATTTTTCTTTTTTTCATCTTAATGCGCATTCACGTTGATTCGTTTCCCAGGAAAATGCAGCAGGTTGAAATTGTGTGTTTATGCAAATTTTTTGAGTTTCGCTGACATGTAAAAACACATGTTGTGTGAATAAGCAGTTGGTATAGCAGGTGTTGCTGACAGGCGTACATCATAACTTGTTAGTTACTGGATATGAAGGGTGTTTAAGTAATAAACAGCTATTTTTAACGAATTATTCTGGTCCTATCATATTCTTATATTGCACCAGTCACATACATCAATTCCACTGCTATTATTGAGACAACTGCACACTGTGTAACCGGTAAAGTGGTATATATATATATATATATGTGTGTGTGTGTGTGTGTGTGTGTGTGTGTGTGTGTGTGTGTGTGTGTGTGTGTGTGTAAGGAAAATTCTCAGGGATTTTCAAAATTTAAGTCAAGGGGTAAAAATTCCCTCGTTATTTTGCATTCCCCTTTTTAACCCTTAACCTAAATTGACCACTGGGGCTACAGTTTACGCCCTCAGAGAAGGAGTCTGACAAGTTATAACTCTACATTGCCCTAGCGGACAATTTAGGAAATTTCTTAACAAAAAGGAGATGCACGCTGTCGGAGGCAGATTTTTTCCCACAGATTTTGACTGAGATGTTGACCCAGGTGTTAAGGGCCTTTTACATATAACTTCATGCTAGCTGACCCCTCAGTTTGTCCTGTCCCTATGATGAAGCGGAAACCCCTCCTCCAACGTTATCTTAATAAAGGTATTTAGCTAAAACGGTGTCATTTTTATGGGTCATGACTGCAACCACCCATCGAGAAGTCCGTCTTATTACACACACATATTATATATATATATATATATATATATATATATATATATACATGTATACACACATAATAGGTATATGACAATAGGAATACCCATTTAAAGATGAGTCATCTCTCGACCGTTCAATAAACGGATGCCTCATATCGCAATAGTGTGCCACCAGTAACGACGAAAGAGAAGGTATCAGTCAAATATTTCACTGTGTATGAGTTGTATGAGAAAATTCTGAAAACCTCCAACGGGAAGAATTGGAGCTCCCCTCGATGGGGCGTTCGGGTCCAGAATAGCCAACCTCATGGGTGTCTTAAGGACCATTGCGTCAAGTGTTATGACATCCTACACAAACCTAGATAAGGTGTCTTCTGCGGAGCACAACAGGGAGCAATGTCGAAGTTGAAGGATAGTGATAAACGAGTGTTGAAGAGGATAGTTCCCCCGAAATCGCCAGACTACACTGCAGCAGATAACATTCGAGATGAATCCCCACCTTCTGAATACCCGTATCTATGAAAACTATTCAAAGAGAGTTTCTGCGAACATTCATGGTAAAGTAGCTATTCCACAACCGTTAGTTTCGGTGCAGACTACGGTGGTACCGAGACCCCTAAATTGGACACAACTACAGTGAGAACAAGTCATCTGGTCTGATGAATCATCATGGGCCTTATTCCTTACCACCGGACATGTGTTCTTCTGGCCAACACCAGCAGAAGCATTTCATGACTGCCAGGTTCCAACCGTGAAACATGAACGGGGTTCTGTGGACAGCAATATCTTCCCGTGGATTGGGGCTTCTTGTTGTCTTGAGGGAGATGACCACAGGTGACCTTTATCGGTGAATTCTCGCAGATCATCTTCACCCTATTCTTCAGACTCTCTTTCCGGGAGAAAGTCCTGTGTTCCCAAATGACAGCGTCCCTGTTCACACGTCTCGCTGTGTTCAAGCATGGTTACATGAGCACGATCATGAAGTGAAACATCTAACCTGGTGTCCTCAGTCCTCTGATCTCTATATCATTGTGATCTTTGTGGGGTTATTTAGAGAACAAAATCCGAGTTCGTTTTCCTCCTCCACGCAGACTATCTGAACTTGAACCCTGCACGAGGAATGGGTGCGAATTCCGATTAACTTTGTTCAAGACCTTTATTTGTCAATCCCAAGCCGAATGTAAGCTGCCATTCAGGCCAAAGGAGGCTCAACCCCTTCCAAATTATAAGTTTTCCTTTTTTCACAAATGTTCGCATCATTTTGTCGTATACCTGCATGTATATATATTCTCCCTAAAATACCTAGAATGTTTTAGAAAAATGTGGAATAAGAGCAAATTATGTCGTCAAGTCGAGAAATATTGCGACTTATCACCAAATTTGGCGACGAAGTAAAACATCATAAAATAGCGTTATGAAATTTTTACTATTACCTTTCTTTAAAACGACACAGTGAATAAAAAATCTCCTTTTCTAGGCAGAGTATAGGGAAAATGATTTGAGATACAGGAGTGTTCAGCCCTCTAACGAGATCACAAGATCACAGAATGTAGTTGGCACAGAACTGCCTGGGCCAAGCCCTCTAGTTCTGCAATACATGGGAGTTTGGCAAAACAACACTAATGAATATATTTGGCTCTAACATGGTCCGTAACTCGACGTGCAGAACCAAGTATATATATATACATGCATCCATACACTACTAGCTTATCTTCCATTTGGAGAGCAGAATTGTTTATTCAAACTTTTTTTTTTCGAGTGCCGAAAGATAAATCTGTTTGCATTATTCGTAACTCACGCGAAACATTTCCGCACAGAGATAGCGATGAAAGATACTGTCGACTGAAAAAAATAAAAAAAACAACAGAACGGAATCGCTTTGCAAGTGTCATAACATACTGCAGTAAAAGAAAAAGGAACGTTGTTCGATGGAACTCAACGTGATTTCTTTTATTTCATTTCTGTTTTTTGTTTAGCCGTTACTAAGTTTTACTCCGATTGTTCCAAACGTTAATTGCTATACAATCCAGGAAAATAATTCAAAGTTTATTATTTTTTATCGAAGTTTTGTTTATTTCTTTGTACGAAATAAAGAAAGTATTTTAATCTCAAAAACTTATATCTCCAAATTTCGACGAAAATATTCCCTATAACAATTCCTGAGTTCATTTTGACCAGTTTAAGCGTTGCGTCAATTTACACGATGCTTTTCACAAAGCGCGCCGAACGATGGCCGAATGGTAGAGCGCTGCTCTTCGGAACCGGAGTTCGTGGGTTCAAATCAAGCTGCGGGCATGGATGTTTGTAGTCGTTCGGAATCGGCTTTAAACTGTAGGTCCCGGTCTCATTAGACCTCATGTGCAAAACAGTAGACCGTAGCGCTCCAAACCATAAAGCGAAACTAAATGTATAACCTAGGTCAGTATTAACATGTGAAAAAGTTAGTAGAATAAGGATACCAAAACTTGGCAATCATTGCGAATAAAGTAGCCTACCAATTAAACTTCCATTTAAGCAGTTGGTTTGGCTGAATTTTCATTATACTACTAAATTAAATAGGAATTTTTTCTTAATTCTATTTATATCTTACTGCAAAAGCATTTCAAAGCACGTTGCAATCAGTTTCACCTTTTGATAAATTTATATTGCGAAAGAACTTATTTTTTCAAGCGTTAAATGCAACAATAAAATTTATGTTCTGTTATCTGCCGTAGATTGGGAACGTAAACATCCGTTATAATGTCGTATTACATGAGATTATGAGTTTTGAATTCTAATATTAACAAATTGTTACCTAAAAGTTACATACTTATTTTAAGAAAATTTATGGTTTGTTGAAAATTGATAAATATAATTCAAAAACTACGGACTGGATAACATCTGATTGGATAAACATCTTAACTTTCTTGTACGAAGCAAAGAAAATATTGTAATCGCAAACATTTTCAATGTTCAGATTTCAATGGAAACACCCATTTAGATCTATGCCTGAATTCATTTTGACTAATTGAAGTATTACGTCTGTACGTACAATGAAACTCTAACTTGAACTTTAAATATCCATTTTGACTATTCCCGAAATCATTTTAACTTGTTTTGAAGTGACATCTGTGTTTACATTCACACTTACATATGTATGAACATATGTATCTCGCATACTTCAAAATCTGATTCGTCTATAGATTGATGAAATTTTAATTTGGTTTGGAGCTCTACGATCTATTTTGTTACAACACGATGACTAATGAGACTGAGACTTACTTCTTAAAGCCGATTCCGAACGGCTACGAACATCTATGCCACAGGGGGATTCAAACCCTAGAACTCCGGTACTAAAGATCAGCGCCTCAACCATTCGGCCGTCATTCGGCAGTGAAATTTTGTAATTAAACCTGTTGTAACATCTAGTTGTGCATTTCAAATTAAACTAAACAAAACTAATTAATTAGAACCTTAATATAACCTTTTGGAATGAAAATCTTGGAAAATTTTCATTCCAAACGGTTATATTAAGGTTCTAATTAATTAGGTTTTAATTAGAACTATTTAAACTTAAATGTTGCATTTAAATATTCATTCCATAAAACAATCCAATGAAAAAATATTAATTTTACACTTAAAGCTAATTCCGAACGGCTGCGAATATCCATTCCACAGTGGGATTCGAACCCTCGAACTCCGGTACCGAAGACCAGCGCTCTAACCATTCGACCGCCGTCCGGCAATGAAATTTTGTATTTAAACCTGTTGTAACATCTAGTTTTGCACTTCAAACCAAACGAAACAAAACTAATTAATTTTTATAAAGTTAGAACCTTACTATAATGATCTCGGAAAAATTTCATTAAAAAAAATCCAATGCAATACTTTTAATTTAACACTGCATTAAAATCGGTTGTTATGATAAAGACCTTTTTAAGTTCGAAAAGCACTATGTAATTTAATGCACGTATAACAAATAGTTTTATAATTGAGTACACGTGACATCTAAATTCACTCATTCCAATACTTTTATTCTCTGCAGTAAACCCTCGCTGCTTTTTAAAAGGATCGAACAGCGTGAATTTCTGGGAAAATTCCTTAGACGGCGAAAAGCCTCCGAGAAAGACAAACTAAACCAATCAGGGACATCACACAGACGCTGTTTCAGAAGAGCAGATGCCATAACGAAGCCATTAACACTGCAAGACAAGCCACCTCGTTTTCTGACTTCACGGCGTACCTGACTGCAACCGTAATGGGACGCCGAAGACCAATTAAAAAGAAGGATTATTTTTATATACATATATATAGATAGAGGCAAATCAATGTTTCGTTGCGAAAGAGTGCGAATAAATGGAAAATAACTATATTTTTGTAATTATTTGATTATAATGCTTAGGTTTTTTTTAGTTTTAAACACTATTTTTTTTACTTAGTGGAAAAAATATATATTTTAAAATACTGTAAAAGAAATAGTTACGAATAAAATGATTTTATATGACTTGCAGAAGAATATTATCCCCTATATAATAATAGCAGAATAAATATCGTAAAAACAGAATGAAAATGGATTGAGCATCATTCAAAGCGAATAAAGTTTATATCTCCTAAACTATTGATCCGATTCTAAAATAAATTTGTTTAAATATCACATATCACAGCAAAAAATACTGTTGTCTTTAAAACGTTCGAAATCCACGCCCCTCGAGAGTTTAATGCCGTTATTATCAAGTCCTATTTTCATAAAGCACATTAAATTTAAACATTTATCACTTAATAAAGAGGAAAAATAACAATTTTCTAGAATGACGTTATTTCTTTAACTCGTTTAATCATTTCATATTAAACTATTTAAATATTGTCTACACTATTATAATATCTTTTACACTGAACTTAGATATTACGTATAATGAATATTTGGCTTCAATAATAATAGGTACATATGTGATAATTTTAAATTTAAATCATCGATTATTGTTGCAATAAAAATTTATCATGTATTAAATAAATTCTTTTCCTATAATAGGAGTCTATTTCACGGACTAATAAATATCCAACTTCTAATTTATATATATTTGAAAATTAAGAAGTGGGTTCGTTTGTGTGTTTGTTTTTATACATAACCACACGGTTTGACTAAATGAATTCAATGTGATTCTAAATGCATTACAGATAAAGACTCTAGAGCAGTATGACGATAAATAAATTATTGAGAGTGAACCAGATAGTTCTCAGCTAAAAATCAAACCATTTTTTACCTTCCTCATTGGGTACTTAACAGTTCTGGAATATTAAAAATTTTACTAATCCCGTCATATGATGGGCTATATGCTAGTGTATAAGAGAATAATTAATATCGTAAAACAGAATGATACAACTTGAGCATCAAAACTAAGCGATAAGTTTTTTAAAAAATTAAATTTCTTGGTTTCCAGTAGTAGAATGATTGTCAACCATTCTACTGTGTTAAGTTATCGGTAATATTTCAAAATTTTTAAAAACTACTAAAATAAACATGTTATTTTAGAATGATTACTCAGATATACATCAATATTTAAAAAAAATAGATTTTATAAAACACTTTTAAAGAAATAATTACTAATAAAATGATTTAATATGACTTATAGAAGAAAATCACGTATAAAAGTATAATTAATGGCTTGAAACAGAATAATACAACTTGGGCATAAAAACTAGTAAAATTTTTAATACTAAGGCCAGAACAAAGAAAATAGAAACTTTTAAATTGGTTTGGTTCCCAGTAGAATGATTATCGAACATTGTACTGTATTAAGTTAATTCAGGATTTATAAAAGCTACTAAAAGAAACACATTTGAGAATTATTATTCAGATATTTATAAAAAAAAATAGATTTTACAAAATACTTTACTAATAAAAATATATATAATACTTTATGATACTTTACTAATAATATATTTTTATATAATACTTTACTAATAATAATTACTAATAAAGTATTTGATATGACTTACAGAAGAAATCGTATAAAAGAAAATTAACAGAATGATAAATTTTGGGCTTCAAAACTAAACAGTATTTTTAATACTCAAGATAAACACACAAAATAAAATAAAAATAAATAAATAAAAACTTTTAAATTGCTTGAAGCCAGTAGAATACGAACTGTGTTTAACTGTTTTACTGTATCGTATGGTTTTTTCTCTTGACCAAAATCAAGCAATTTTCATATCTTTACCCCAATTCTATTCTAACATACTCTTCTCGTGTTGTGCCAACACGATTTCATTAATTTTTGCAAATACCATTACTAGGAACAACTAAACTCGAGACCTTGGCCCAGGGAGTTCAGTTGACAATTCAGTCCTGTGATGATGGCGTCTCCTACTTGCGTACGTAGGGGTAGGGTGCGGGGGATGCGTTCTGCACCGAACGGGACATGTTTTGGGGTGGAATTTTTTATACATTAGTTAAAAAAAGAAAATTTTAAATTTTGATATTTATTGTTGCCTGAAAAGTAAAGTAAAATGTTGAAATAAACAACCTTGCTAAGGATGAGGTAAATTGTTGTTGAAGTTAATAATCTTTGTTATTTTCAATAATTATTAACTGTATAAAATTAATAATATTAATTACTATTTTTATGTGTTTCAGACTTTAGTTCTATTGCCATAAAAATAGTTTCAGCTAATACCATTCCGAAAATTTTGTAATCTAAAACTATACAAAAACAAAAATGGGCATTATATTAAAACACTGAGTATTCTTTGAGATTATTACTTTCATATATACACAGCAATTCCACGATATTTCTTAAAATTTTACGATTTTCTATCAAAGGAAAAATCTAACAATATTAATCCTAGAACAAGAAATGATATATAAATTTTGAGGTTATGCATGAATTCAACAAAGAAAGGTAGAGAAATAAATATATAAGTTCATACTTCACTTTCACGTATACGTTCTTTTATTAAAAAATGTAATTCTGCTTATTTATAAATATAAAATAAAAAATATTTTTCTAGTGGTTTTTTTTTCTGTAAATCAAGTAGAAGTATACGGTTTATCTCATAAAAAATTATTTATATAAGTTTATTTTAAAAAAATTAATCCATTTGAAAAGAGCTCAAACAAAAAAAGAGCTCAGACAATAAGAAACTGTCGCGGACAGCAAAAGTTATAAGTACGCCACTGGGCCCCCATATTTTCTCATTTAGTGAGGGTACAGGGCTTAAAATTCTCAAGCTTGTCGCTGAAGAGCTGAACTTTTTTAATTTTAAACTTAAGGTGGAGTGAAGTGAAGAGAAAATTAGAATACACCAAGAGAACGTGCAAAATGTTAACATTTTGTAATTCGTGTTAGTAATGGGATTAATTGTTATTACTTATAATTATTGTTTCAAATAAATGTTATTAGTGAGAAACTGAAATTAATTCCACAATCTCTTTTATACTTACTGCAAAGGGTGTCAGGAGCAGAAACAAAAGATAAGTTAGCTTTTACGAAATTTAGATCTGTTTTAGATATGCTACACACATATGCTCCCCTTGTCTTTTAGCGAAAAGTAGCGCTCTTTTCTTGTTCAAAAATTTTATTGTCTTTTCAAATTAGATTTTGAATGAAAAATAAAAATGTGTAAACTAGGCACTCTTTATAAAGACGTCAGGTATCTCGAGGGGAAAAAAAAATTTAAATGTGAATTTACAATCCTGGGATAACTTCTCCATTGACTTAACATTAGTTTCATAACATCGGAGGCTCACTCCAGCGGCGCCTCAAGCAAGCCCTTGCTCTACTCTGGAAGAATCTTCCTACTGCAAAAGAGGTTAGAAGAAGAAACAAAAAATAAGTAAATACCCATATTTAATTTTTTTTTTTTTTTTTTTTTAATTCAAACTACCATGGTAAAAATTTTCATGCCGGAAGGATAATTGAAAAAAACCGGAATTATGGAGTACCCCCGGAGCACAATCAACCTTTGTATAAGTTCCAATGAAATGTTTATGGATTTCCATTTAAATTAATACATATAATAAAATAAACACAAACCACCCAGAAGTAGAACAATTTCCCACATAGTCTATAATGCTAGAGCTGGTCCAACAACTAGTAACCCGTGGGATTCATGTGGCTCAAGAGACCAATATTGCGGCCAGCTATATATATATATATATATATATATATATATATATATCATAGCTTTGTAGTGTTTTATTTGATGCAATTCATTGAAAATCAGTACAGAAATTGGCTTGGAAATTCGTCCTTGCTTTATCATCTGAGATTACCATTAACAAAAATGATGGTGGACATCAATTCATCGGTTGATGTAGGTAACCATCCACAATACTTCCACTAATTTGTCCTTTTTAAAATTTTATTTTGATTACATTATTAATTTTAGTTCGTTTTTAGGCAATTTTTTTCTTCTTGTCCTTTATTAATTCAAATAAATTGACACCGTTAAGGGATCGTCTACAAAATTGAGTTGTTTGTGCTATACGAGGATTAATTTGTTTTCTTTTGAAACTGTAAGAGAATTAGTGTTTAAATAATTCAAATATTTTGGTTAAGATTCAAAAAAGCTATTTTTCTATTTTGATTTCCTACTTTCTTATGTTTCTTCTTACGTTTACAAAGTACAAATAATCACGAACCAAAAAATGTATTTTTATCACAGGTTTTCCAGCTGTTTTAAGCAACTAAAATGACTAATCCTGTGATTTTAATTAAATTGCATATTATTTAATACTGGTACCTCTGTCCTACTCTCAGAAATTCAAGAAAATTGGCCATTTACCGATGTACGGCCCTCGACCACACATAATTCTCCAGTGTGAATCTCGAACCCTTATCCCCAGAGCTAGAGAAATCCAATACGGTTGGTGCCGAACCACCTGAATGTTTTTTTCCGATACCGGTTTCATACATTTGGGCACTCGGGCGAGTTCTTCTTCAGAGCCCTTTATTAATTTTTGTTATTATCTAGAAGCACAACCACGAAATAAAGGTGGGAAAAAGTCAATTTTCAGCAAAGAAGCATCTATCGTATCAGAGTCGGAAACTATCCTATATTATTGAAAAGATCCCACATTGTTGACACTCATCAAGGTACTTGAAATCGGTAATATTTTTATCCAATGAAAGTCGTATGGATATAAACATCTATTATTTGACCTTTCATTGACAGCTTTAGTAGTTTCCCGCCGGATGCTCACTTTCGAGAACAGTTCTTTACTGGCGCTAATTGTGAAGTAAAACGATACCAGTAGATGGCGCCAGCTCTCTTGCAGAACACTACGAAGTTCGCATACCTGTCACCTTTTAGTGAAGTTGGCTCGTGTATTTTTAAATGTTGAAGATATCAATTATCTCCAGCAAATATAAATCAATTAAATAGTCCATTTTAATATCGACAAAAACAAGGGATTCGCGGTGCCTATGCACGATCATTACGATTACCCCTGATATTATCCCTGACCATTACAATATTAATAAATTGGAACGAAAATTGTTCTTATTTTATATAAGTTGCATACATTTTTGCTTTTGTTTCCCGGTATATCGTTTTAGATCATTTGGTAAATTTTTTACTTCAAATTGAACTGCAAAACTTTTGAATTCTCGATACGGCAGAACAGGGCCAACTCTAGGCAGCAAGGGAAGCGACTGCTTGCGGCGATAAAATTTTCTGAACTAGAGCTCAAAAATAAACTAAATCACAAATTTTATTTTGATTGCTTGATTGTAGAAAATAAATGAATGGTTGCTTTTATTGAAAATTTATTAATAATTTAAGTTTTCGGGAGAGGGGGTAATTTTGGGGTTTGCCAACGGCGGCTACAGCTCAAAGATTCTAGGACAATCCCTGTATACAGTAACCAGTTTTAATGAATACCTCATTATCACTAAAATCAGTTTTTATCAACCATTCCTGTATAATACAATCACTTATCGGTTTCAAACATTAAGTTAACTGGAAAATTTTCTTTATATCAATGGAATCTGAAACAAAGGCATA
>CM063501.1:36959408-37026908 GCA_032207245.1 Pardosa pseudoannulata | reverse complement strand
AATTGTCCACATTTCTGAGAAATATAGAAGAATTTTTTGTAGCATTTTGAGAGCACTTTTTATAGCTGAAAGATGTCTGGCAGGAAGTGTTTCGTGAGTGATATAACCTATACTCTTGACGATATTTCCGACACTGATAGCACTTCTGACTCTGATTACAAGTATACTGAAGATAGTTATAGCGAAACTGGTGAGAATTTCTCAGATTCCTCTGTGGATAGTGATGAATTTGAAAATTCATTTTCTATTCAAAATATTTGATAGTGGTGCAAAATCAATAAGCAAAATATTCCACCAGCTCCTGCTTCATTTCCTTTCATTGGAAATCCCAAACTAAATTTCACTTTGGAAAATAATGCAACCGTTTTGGACTATTTTGAACTTAATTTTGACGATGTTATATTGCAAATAATAGTAAAAGAGACCAACAGTACATGAGTGCAACAGACCCATGAGACTAACTGCTCGACAATCTGCAAGCCATATACACCCAAATCCCATCAAGAAAGAGCCTCGTAGATAGTGTGCTGTCTGTTGTTATAAAAACTGAAGGTGGAACAAAAACTTCGAAAAGAAACGTGAATTTGGTGTAAGGATTGCGAGGTAGGACTTTGCCTCGAGCCTTGTTTCGAAATTTAATATACAAGACTTCATTTCTAATAAATGTTTTGTAAGTCTTTTGCATTTTTTTAAATTAGTATATATATTTTGCTTTTATATTTTATAAAATAAATGATAATTTAACCAAGATTAATTTTAAAAATTCAGCTTTTATATCATTATTCTTCAATTTCATTATTCTGGACATTTTTTAAGGACCTAATTCTATATTAAAAAAATTCTTTTACAAACATTTTTTGTATATTTTAACTCTAAAATATATATAAATTTGAAATATGTAATAAAAAATATGCAATTTTTGAACCTATTTTGATTTAAAAAAATAAATAAATAAATAAATTTTAAAAAAAATGCAGTGAGAGGGTTAATGTCAGACTTTATAGCAACTGCAAAGAGCCTTCTAAACAAAAGAAGAATACTTACTGGAACTGTTCTCATTCAAGACAACAATTACTTTCATAATGCCATTATAAACCAACAGCTTCTGGAGAAATTAAATAGGATATGTTTGATCCCCCAGTATATATTCTTAAGTATGTACCAAGAGATTTTCATTTCTTTACTCAATTGAAGGAATACCTGAAAGGCAAAAGCAACATTATAACCCATCTTACACTACTGTAGGAATATTCTTCACAGAGGAATTCAGAAACCCTCTCTATTTTCACAGCATTATGTCAAAAATTCCTTTAGTTAATAGATAACTTTTGGCAATAAATTAATTCTGTTCTTTATGTATCTTTTTTTAAATGGTAAATCAGAGTTGAGAAAAAAAATGTCCTTATATTAATACTTTGGTAAATAATACAAATATAAAGCTATGTTTATATAAAAACTATAACTTTTTGCTACCAATAAACGATAATACCATAGCTTCTTTAGAATGTAAGTGAATACAGTTCAGTAGTATTTTCAACTGCTTAATTTCTAGACTTCCAGAAGGAATATTAGTAGCTGATAAATCTTTCTCTATGCATCTGCAATGAAGCTTTCTTAAGTTTTCTTTACTAAAACTTTCACCCTTAGATTCCAGTATATGACTATTAGATAGCTCTAGAAAACCATAAGTAGGCAGTAAATGACTAGTATTAGATATATTAATGCACAGTGATTTAGAGCTCATATTTAGCACCAATAAGTAACACTTGGACCCTTCAAGATATCGTAGAAATGAAAATACATCTTCAGTCACTAAAGGAAACTCTAAGAGTCCAACTAAAACAGAAGGTTCATCACGGAACTTGATAGCAGCTTTGAAAAAATTCAAATATGACTGTGGGTCGTCTTTTTCTACCTATAAACAAACATTAAAAATTAGAACTAAAATTACTGTTACAAACACAGAAAATGCATAATGTTTAAAAAATCTTGTTGAAATAAAAAATGAAGAATAACCAAAGGTTAGGTGTGTGTTATAGTACTATCCTCTAAAATCAATGCACTCAATAACAGAGAAACAATGGGTTGATAAAGGCGTTTTTAAACTTAAACTAACAATATATACCTATATATTGTTTAAAAACTTTTTTCGGTAATCCATTATTTAAGGAGAAAGCAATGATGATTCCCATATTTAATATAATCACAAAAACAGGAATCAAGTAAAACTTATTATAATGAGTCTAATTTTTTAGCTCTTTGCATCACTATATCAGACATGCTAACATTCAGGCACTTGTGTTCGGAGCAACAGTGTGGTTTGAAATTTTAACATGCTAATTACAGATTATACATAAGTACATATCTTATTGGTTCCTAAATTAAAATTAAATTTAAACAATTTAATTTTAATTATATTTAAATTTAAACAATTTAATTAAATTTAACAGTAGTAAATTGTAAAAGGTGAATTAAAATTTATGCATTTAAAAATTTAAAAGTAGCTTTTTTAGCTTTAACAACTTATTTTTCAGAACAGTGTTTCTTATGGCAACATTGACCCTGATTAAAATATTTCCATTTTTCTATCATCAGGGATTCTAGAGTTTGCCTACTCAAATTTGACCTAAATTCAGTTTGGTTTTTCTGTGCAGTACTGAAAACTTTTAACATGCAGCATTACTGTGTGAAAAGAGTAATATTCAGCTTTATTTTTCGCAAAACTTTGTCTTTAACTACTGAATTGTAATCTTTTAGCTGTTCAAAAGTTCTGTTATTTTCCGGAGAAATCTGAGATGTTTCCAGAGTTATCAAATTTTCTCATTTCTCCGGAGAATCTGGAGTAGTTGGCATGTCTTCTATATTGCAGATCTGCAACAGACCCAAAACTTTAAGTTATTTACATAGTAAGCTTTATGAGATGGTTTGATTGTAGTTATCTTGCAACACTGCAAACATAATTTATTTGTTGAATCCATACCAAATGCTGAAACTGAATTTAATCTTCACATCAATGTTTTATTTATTGAAAGCACACAATGGTTTATAAAATGGTCTATTTGTAAAAGGTTTGTGGTCTGTTTCTGGTTCAATTTGTTTTTTAAAGTCACTGAATGTTCTTAAATTCTGCTCATTCAAAGCAATGAAACAGCTGTCTATGATGGATGCATTAATGCTTCTCTCTCGCTATTTATTTATATATTGTAACACAATGGTTTACCACCTCATATAATAACTAAAATTTGTTAGATACCAAATTTAAAAAAATATATATGAAAGATTAATTTGACACTATATCTCCTCTTGTGAAATACTTGCAATAATGCAGTATAAGCATTAAAAATGACAAATAAATTTTCAAGTTTTAAAAAGTTCAGAAGCAGAAGACCTTAAAAAATCTACAGCTACAGTTTATTTCTTGAAAGTTTTAATTAACTCATTACAAAATGGACTTTCAGCCATATTATCAATGTCTATTCTCATCTAGACAATCATGTTCAAGTGATAACAATCAAAACACAATAGTTGTAATACATAAAAGAAATGTGCTTAAAATATGCCAGTTATCTGTTCATCACATGGATTGTACTTAACCATATAACTCATTGACTAAATATCTGTATTTTCAACTAAATTCCTTCACTATCAGTTTCCCCAGATTCCTCAACCCTTCTGTATGCCACCAGAGGCTTCAAGGGGATAATAATGTTCAGTTTAATAATTCAGTGCAACAGATAACATTAACTCACAACTGTAATTGTGTTGTGATTGTACCAATGTTAATCTCAATAATAGTCTATTTACTAAGCGTTCTTCTTTGTGCATCGATTCAAAAGCTAGTCAACTACATTGAACTTGTAGTCCATTGAGCCAAAGTCGAACCAGAGACATAAAAATTTAGATTATAATTATTGCAAAGCCACAGTTACAGTTTTGAGTTTATGACATCTGTTGAACTGAATTATTAAATTAAACAAACCTCTTGTATGAATTATAAAAGTTTGAAATACCTTTTCCTCAAGTAAACACTATATAACTTTGTTATACAAAGTTTATTTGTTAAAATTAACACACAGATTGGATGCTTATATGCACCATATAAAGATCCCAAAATAGAAATATCTATCTTACCCAAAGATTTAAAAAAAAATATGATTGTAAGTAAAGGTAGTACATATAAGATCACATTTTCTCATGAAAGCAAAAATAAAATTTGGTTTCATATTCTGGATTGCACAAAGTCAACTGTAAATAGCTATTTCAATAAAAATTTTTTAAACAGGTATAACATCTAATGTTTGTGCCTAATTTAAACATTTTCTACATAGACTATTGAATATACAAAACAGAGAGTCAATTCTTATAGATCAACCATGTAATATAGAAAATCTTCAGAATTAGTACCAATTTTACATCAATTATTCTATCTTGGGGAAAAGAAAAGATATATACATACATACATATACATACATAAATATATATATATATATATATATATATATATATATATATATATATATATATATATATATATATATATATATATATATATATATATATATATATATATATATATAACTTGTAGAGACTCTGAAAAGTTATTGAATTAAGATATAAAGAACTATATGCATTTATATGCTGTTTAAGGTAATGATGTTAAAAAATGTATAAAATGAAAAGATATATAATTTATCAAGCAATTTTAATTACTGTAAATTTACATAAGAGCAATAATTTTAGATTTCACAGATATCAGCATTTGTACATTACTTCATGGTGTAGAGAGTAATAGTTAAATGTTAATATTAAATATTTATTATAAAAATAAGTAAAATCAAGCCTCTATTGCATATTTTGAGTATGCAATATACCATTTATAAACATACACATATATTTAATTTAAATTAATTAATTTCCATCTGATGTAGCTGCTTATAAATGAGTATTAATACAACAATATGAACAAAATTAAGTAAAATGAATGTTCTTTACTAGCATTTTAACATAACAATAATAAACTCGAAGGTTTTCAAGGGAATCCAGAATATTTTTAGTGAAAGATAGGACAATTTCTCCACATTCTATGTAATCGTATTAAGTACAACAATATGAACAAAATTAAGTGCAATGAATGTTCTTTACTAGCATTTTAACATAACAATAACTAAGCTTGAAGGCTTTCAAGGGAATCCAGAATATTTTTAGTGAAAGATAGGACAATTTCTCCACATCCTATACAATGATCACTTAAACTAACAACAGGCAATTTATTTTCAATTAATTTTTTTAACTGTGCATAATTTGTAAAATATGTTTTTCCCTTAATAGCAGGCAATAATGACAGTGGCCAAAAATTTGAATCTGAAAAGAGGGAAATTATTTATAACAGAAGCTTCTCATCCTTTTCCTCATATAAATGAAAAATTTTATTATTAGCAAGGTTATGAATGCATCAAGAGTATGAAAAAAGATTGTATAAAAGTAAATGACATAAAATAAGAAACATATATGGATGGTGCCTAACACTAACTTATAAAAATGATAGCAGGAAAATAAAATTCATGCATTCAATGAGCCTTGTGCCTATAAATTCCCTCTGAAATTCAAACCTTTATACAAAAATGCATATTAATAAATATTAATAAGGCAACAAAAATAATTATACTCAATCACCATTTAAATAATTAAATGCTTAAAACATGATATACAGAATACAGAAAGTTTGATTTACACACTTTGCATGACATTTCTTACCTCAACATTCACAGTTTTAAAGTTTTTGTGAACAGGTAGCCAAGTTTTTTCACAATTTGAAAATCCTGCATTTTTATTTCCATTCCACTGCATTGGAGTGCGCATAGGATCTCGAGAGTTGCTCTACAAATAGAACCATAAAAAAATTTTTACTAAAAAATATGAAAATTTTATGTAATTACTGAAAATATATAACACTAAATATGAAGAGAGTCAGCTTGAAGGTGATTTAATATCTAACAAATATAGAACAATATGGTTTGGTTTGGTTTGGTTTGGTTTTGGAGCGCTACGGTCTACTTTTTGCAACACGAGGGCTAATGAGACCGGGACCTACAGTTTAAAGCCGATTCCGAACGGCTACGAACATCCATGCCATAGTGGGATTCGAACCCACGAACTCTGGTTCCGAAGGCCAGCACCCTAACCATTCGGCCATCGTTCGGCTATAGAACAATATGGAAAGTAAAAGAAAATGAAAATTATATAGATGTATCAAAATAAGTGACTCAACTCTGAACCATATTGTTTTTTAAAAGATACATACAAAAGTAATGGAACACAGAGCAAAAATTCCCAAAGTATTCTAAAGTTTCATAAATACTAAATAAATTCTGTGTCCTCCTTCCAGTAGTACCGTAATTTCGCACATATAGTCCATGGAATATCTGTGTTTAAAAAGCAAATTTAGCCATGGACTATCTGCTGGTTGTTCATTGCTTAAATTTTCAAAATCTGATGAAGGTATAAAAAAAAATCTGCAAATGGCCAATGATCAAACAAAAGCACAACTCACAAGATGCCAAGAAAACATAGTATCATTGTTGTAATGTACTTACAACCTAAACACCAGTGTTCGTTTACAAGGGGGAAACACAGAAAGAATATAATACTTTATATTGAGATTCAGACATTTATTCTGTACATTCATTTACAAATAGATCCTTGGTTATCATATATCATAATCATCAATTATTTATGTCTTATATTTATGTTTTTGTCATGTCATTTCTTAATTTTTGTTCATTCCAGAGCAGGCTCTCCTTATGCAATCCTTTAATAATGCATAAAATGTGCTTAATTCTCATTGGGTTATAAAATTGTGAAATTGAAATCATTGGTTGGGTGTCAGAAGTGATTCCACCAAAAATTCAAACCAGTAAAACTCGTATTCTATCATTTCCGTTAGATATTCCTTCTTGTTTATGGTCCCATTCTCCAGTAGTTCCTTATGTCTAATTATTTTTATGAATTAGATGGATTAATTATATATAAAATTGAATTACCACTTTGTAATGGGTTCCAGTTAGTTAAGCAAGTGTCTATTTATAATTTTTTTAAAGTGATTTCTTTAAAGTGTTTCATAAATCAAAATTTCGGTTTGAGCCACTGAAGTCTAAAACTATAACTATATATTAATTGTACCCACATTTCCGGCAGGGCAAGAAGTGCTCTGACCCCTTGGTTGATAATATTTAAATACTATATATCTTAAATAAAATTTAAAATTGCAAAAAATATTTGCAATTAATATACTTAACTATTTATCTGAGTTTATTTTATCTATTGAGTAATTAATTTATTTTGAAATTAGAATTATAATTTTATAATGGTGAAAAGGTATAAATTTTTTTAAATATTTTATTTTAAAGTGATATTTCATGTTCTTTCTATAACTCTCTCACGTGAATCTGAAGCTTTGGTGTTTTATTTTTATGACCAAAAGCAGAATTCAGTATTGTTTTCTATAGCTAGTATGTTTAAGTTTATTTTGCTCATTCATACAATACAAAATATTGTGAAAATGAAAATAAACTTAATATATATTATTGCTACAACATCCACAGGGATCAAGAGGTGAAGAGCCCCCCTTGGTTAAAAAAATGTTCAATACTATAAATTCCAAATTAATTTTTAAATGTAAAAAGTACTAACCTTTTAATGTTCTTTGAAAATTTGGGCTATATCTGTGCAATAGCTTTTTATTATTATTTATTTATTATTGGTTTTATATCATATAAAAATAAATTTTTAATTGTTTTGTTTCTAAAATCACAAATTATTTTACAAATCTCAAAAAAAAAAAAAAAAAAAAAAAAAAAAAAAGAGAGAAGGAAAAAAAAAAAGATTTTTTAATGTTTTAAAATTAACTTCCTTTAAATACATTAAATATTCACAAACAATATTTGAATACACAATATTTATAAGAATTCAAGTATAACTTAACTCTTATTTCCCCCTTTTGTTGGCATTAATTGCACTATTGTTATATTTTTCATTTTCCATAGCATATTATAAGTTATTTCTGTCGAAAATCTGCTCCTGCTCATAACAAAGCCTTTCGGGTACTTTACGCGAAAGGGTTGTCACCATTTAAAAATTGCCAAAAATAGGAGGGGGCACTAGGTTTTTTAGTAGTACCATTTACAACTTTCAACACATTATCATAGGCATAAAAAATTTTTTTTGGAAGGGGAGGGGGCTTGGAACGCTGAAAGATATGAATGAATTTCAGGTTTTTAAAAAAATGTACCTAGACTACTGTACCTTTAACATAACCTTCCCAACCTTAAGCCAAACATTTAAAAAAAAAATTACCATTAATAAAATATCCATTTTGTTAGACCCCATGGTTAAATCTTCATCTCTTGCAGTATCACTTCCCCAAAGAGTCATTCTGGGACATTCCTAGTTTGTTTAAATATAGTGTTTTGTTTGCTTAGCTGAGTGAGCGGCTTGTTTGTTTGTCTATCGTGGAGGTAGTATTACTTTTGTCTCATGGCTGGTTCGTTGTTTTTAAGTTGATTTAAGTTTTGTTGACCATTAAATATGCTAATTGTTTCATTTCCTTATACTTATGTTTGCTAAATTTAATATCTGAGTTTATGTCTTATGTTAGTAATTATTAAATCGAGTAATATACTTTTAGACGGTGGTTGTTTCTGTTGTCATCTTAAGCCCTTTTTATTTTCCATTGCATTTGAGTTAACATATTAGAGTTACTGTCTCCCAGAAGTAACACATTTTTAACTATTTTGAAGGCACTTGGGTTACTGGTAAGTATAAATGAAATTCAATAAAAAAAAATTATGTACACTACATTATACCTAAAATTTTCCCACTCTACACCAAAATGAAATTTTTTTAAATTTTTTCCCTATACATTTTGCTCTACATTACTGTGCATGATGCAACATTATTAAGTAATACAGATTGGTTACTGACTAATATTGAAGGATAGACACTGTTCATAAAATTAACATTTTGTTTTTCAGAATAAGAGTTTTGTTCTTATCATTTAAGTAATATGGTTGCAGATGAATAGGCAAAATATTCAATAAATAAAATTAAATATTCTGAAGCTTTAAAAATTACTTACATTAAAAAATAATTACAACTAGCTGATCTACAGTTTAAATATAATTTCAAAATAATATTTTATAATAATAACCAAAATAGAAATTTAAAAAATGAAAAAAAATTAGATATGATTTCCTGTTTTCATTTTTAATTAATACTTACAGGTGATGTTCTTAAAGCAAAACTGTCTCTGATATCCTCTATTTCTATACATCCATTTTCCATTCCTAGCTCATCACCATAATAACAAACAGGAATTCCTGGTAAAAACATTACCACTATCAGAAGTGAAGAGGCTAAATCCTTTCCCATACGAGTTATAATTCTAGGGTCATCATGAGAACTTAACTGAAATAAAATAAGTTATATTTTAAAAATTAAAATACTAGTTACAATAATAAATTACTCATTGTTTGAAGATAAGAAATAATTTTATAAGTATACAAATAAAAAATGTCACTTAAAATTCATACAAGACTTCTTCTCTCAAACAAACAAACAAAAAAAAAAGGTAAGTTGAACATAGTTTTCTTTTTCTTTAATTGCAGTTATATTACTGAAAAAAATGTATTAATAAATCCGTTACTGATGCCTTTTAAATATTTTATTAAATACACAGATGCAATACTAATGTCTTTCATCAAGAAAAAAAAATTGACATTTGAGAAATATCAGGTGTATTTTCTTTACATAAAGCACAGAATTCATATTTTAAAGAAATACAAATTATTAATCCTTTAAGAAAATAAGCACTTACTGATTTTCTGACTTTTATCTATGCATGTTTCAATTTTGTAAGACTTCCTGACAAAATTACAGAAACTAAACTAAATGTCAGAATTATTAAAAAAAAAATAGTTTTGGGGCTTGCATTAATCTTTAAAAGAGATAGAGATACAAGACATCTTGAAGCTATGGTCATTTTATTGCAATATAATGATTGAACACGTGATTTAAATTACAATTGTTAAATTCTGTAATGAGTTAAAATAGAGTAAATGTACTTCCAGATATGCAGAACTTCAGAGCTATATATGAAAATAAATAATAAAATGCAATATGAAAATTTTCCAATTATTTTAATTTAATACAAATTTATGTTTTATATATACATATATATACTTATATGTCTCATATATATTTTCTGCTATTGTACTAATCTAAAACTATAATAATATATTCCTAATACGTCAAATTCTATCAATAGAACAGAAAATAAATGTTATGAAATGACTTTTCAATTGAAGTACAATATAAATCAACATATACAAAAAAGACAATTATTAAACCATAATAAGAAACACAATAATAAATTTCCTTTAGAAAATACGTAATACAGAAAAAAATTAATTTTAAACTTTAATTCAAGACTTAAAAATCTAAATTTTAAATGCCAGAATACAGCCATACCACCCAATTAGGATATTTTCCTTTTGGCATATTTCTTAGCCATGTATCAATTTTTTCAAACAAATCATTTCCAGTCGAATCAGCTTTCACTTTATAAAGCTGAAAATTGAATGAGAAGTCGGCTAATTTATCCCCAACAACACCATAATAATTCATCACATCTTTGATATCTTCTGTTACTTCTGTTACCATTAGCCTGAAAAAATCAATTTCAATTACATTTTTAAAAACATTAAAAGGAAATAATTTGTTTTCTTAATGTACAAATGGTAGTTTACTGAATTACAGAAATGAATAAAAGATAATTTGTGTTTCTTATTTAGGCTTGCAACTGCTGAGGTACTTTCAAAAAGGTGAGAAAAGTGACAAATAATACAGAATAAGTGACTAAAAAGTAACTAAACATTGAAAACAAGAAAAGCGATTTTTTTTTCTCCTCTTGATTACAGATGCTATTATTAAGATTTTTCTATTTATTTTAACTCTAAATTAAATGATTCATGCAAGACATGATTTTAGCATCAAATACAAAAAAGGTTAAAAATTTTGTTTCACACATCTCAACATTGCTTTTTATTCAAGAAAATCTATAAATTAGATTTTAATACATACAATACATTAATTTTATAATCACAATTTTCTGCATATATTAATGATGTTTCGAAATATGTACATAGCGAGATTAGAGTATCTAAACAAAAATTGTGAAGAAAAAGAAAAAGAGAAATGTGTGCTTTGATGTAAATTACTTTAATGTATTAAATGTACATTTCAGTACAAATGTAGATTTCAGGAACTCCTTTACGACTTTTTAAAATCACTAAATTCTGGAAACCACATGACTAATTACATTTTAATAAGAAATATAAGATTAGAGCATCACATTTTTAGTCTTTTATTAAAATATTTTGTCAATTCAAATTTTCTTTTTTCAACAACAGAATTTTGCTGTGATACACCATGAAAAAAGTGACTGTTTACTTAAAAAAAGTGATCAATTGTAAAAAAGGTGAGAAAAGTGACAGAATTGTAAGGCTACTTATTATAAATGTATTTTAATATGTAGAATAAAATGCAGATTTATTCAAGTAAAATAAATACATAATTAATAAATAAAATCTTTTTAAATTTATTAAAAAGAGGTAAATTGTAATTTTTACTTTGATTTTCCAGTTTTCTCTTCATATTCATCTAAAACTACACGAAATTCCCTAAGTAGATCAAAATTTTCTTTCTGTCCTTTTGTGTATATGTGATCCAAGTATCCATATTCATCCTAATAAAATTACATATACATATATATTATATGATATATAGACATACACACATATTATATATATATATGAGAAGGTAAAACCTATTTGCCACAATATAGCATAAAGTGAAAAGCCAACAGAAAAAATTTAGAGACTTGTAAAAGCAGACTTTTTGATCAGTCTGCTCTTACTTTTGCACGGAGAATGCTGCTTCCTCAAAGTAATAAAATAGCTGTCTGTGTAATCTCTCTCTTGATTTGTGCCTAACTTGGCTTTGCACTTTATGCTACATATATATGTAGCATAAGTAGTAGTTTACTGAAGTATAATACATGTAATATTTAAAAGACAAATGTATTAAAAAAATCATAATTACTTAAATTATTTTCTGCAATTCTAATTCTACATCACAATCTAAATAGAATCTCAATCCAGAATGCATCATTATTTTTGTCTCCCAGGAATAAAATTATTATTTTTTTTTCAATGATTCTTTCTATATGCTTCTTGTGGGATCATAGGGATTCATTTGGATTTCAAATCCAATTAGGGTCACATAATACCAGAGTGTTGAAAGTTTGTCCTACCAGCTTTCTTGAGATGCCTGAAATTTAGATACGTAATCTGAGGAGTAAAACACCAGCCTTTATTTGTTTTGCCAAGGCCAGACTGGGCAATATAATATAATTTCTGGTCTTTGTTAAACTTACACACCAAACTCAAAAAGTAGGTGTGACCAAAATCTTTTGTTCCATCATTCAATGACTAATCTTGAACTGCTTTGGCAATACATCTTTAACCATCAGCCTCTGAAGTGCAATAACTGGGTTCCCACTCTTTTTCTAGAACAAAAATTAAGGACTTTTTGAGGACTATCTAAATACCAAAGTAACTTTTTATAGGGACCTACCTGAAATACACATCATAATGACATAAACCCTATTTCCTGAGGAACATATTTTAATGATTATGAACCAGACATGTTCAATAATTCTTTGACCAGTACTTATCACCTGTACTGGTGTTCTTAGAATTAGTTTGGGGCAAGTTTAACTCCAAACTTACAAAAACAGAAAATTCAGGGAGTACAGCGAAAACTGATAGGAAATCGTACGACGATGGCAGATCACATCAACGGAGAAATTGATTGCATCCCAATTGAAAAATTAAGGAGTTTTAAAAGACCTTTGACAAAATTAAGTAGTTTTAAAGGCCAAAATTAAGGAGGAAAGCTAAAATTGAGGAGTTCTTAAGGATTTTTAAGGACTGTGGGAACCCTGAATTACAATATCAACCTGGAGAGCAACTTATGCCACTTCTCATGGAAAATTATCTTAGCTCAAAGTTTCTGGTTGCTAAAGAATGCCAAATGATCAGAAAAAGTGGCTCTGACAGTATTAAAGTACTAATGAATTCCCAAGCTCTCGTGAAAACCCCATTGAAATATGAAAAGAATTGAAAGTTAATGACTTTGCTACTAAAAAATGGAAATGGTTGTAGTCTCAATTTTTTTTCATTACGGTGTAAAATTAAAATTGGGGAAAATTATTAAAATACTAAGTAAGATAATTTTTAATATAATAAATACACATACACATGCATAACAATGAAAGATAAAACTAATGAGAAATAGCCACATGTCTAAAAAGACTAAAAGAGATAACATAAAAAATGCACAAATATTCTGTTTTTCTAATGATATATAAATTACAAAATAAAAAAAATTTCTAGTGTTATAAATCATTTCTTTTATAAACAAGAACTCTTTTTTCATAGTAAATGTGCTGTTCCTTGCTGAAAGTAATTGCCATTATTATGAGTTTGACTTTTAACAGATTTTTAACAGATTGTAAGTACTGTAAGGAAAAATTTCTTTGTCCATTTGCAGTGCTATATTAGTGCAATGCTAAATCAGGGTTTAACTGTGTGCATATATATACAGATATACCAATGTTTACATACATATGTATAGATATATATGATATGAGGCTTTTTGCCTCATCTCAAAGGGAGTTCCGAGCTGATATTTTAGCCCTTCAGTCATGGAACTGAGTGGACAAAGAAATAAAGACAATGGAATTTTTAGATCAAACTAATGTAATTTATTCATGCTTGACTCTTAAGAACGAACTGTTAGTAAACACATTAATTTTGTTTAAATAGTTATTTGTACGAGAAATCAGAAATTACAAGTTATATGGGTCATGCCAATGACATAGTTTAAGCATTAGAATCTATTTTTAGTTACTAATGAAATTAGGAGGAATCCACAGAGGAACATTTGGGGATAAAGACATTTGCTAAGGTTGCGAGAAAAGAATGCTAGAAAGATAGAATCAATACTGAAGGTCATAAAAATATTATATATATGTATATATATATATACACACATACAAAAGAATCTGCTTAAGAAGTTTTCTAAAGGACCAAGAGATGAAAACATCTTAAGCAGAAAAACTTCATAAATGCAAAAAACTAAAAAAATATATTATAAAAAATATTTTAATCTAAATTCTAGTAGTATTTTGTTTTATCACCTATCTCAGAGGTATAGATTGCTGTTTTACAATTAAAACTAAGTTATTAGTTTAATCTAGAATGTTTTTTAAAATATTAACATTAATAAGAAGTAATTGAAAGGGTTTTAACACAAAGGAAAATATTGGTACAGATATAAATGGAAGGAAACTAGGAATAATATTATTATATTTATTTACTTTATAATTTATTTTTATTCCTAAGAATTTGTGCTTGATTTCTTTATGGCGGACTTATTATTATAGTCCATAACTTTCCATTTGGGATGGCTCATAGAAATGATTGAATTGACTTTGTACATAAAAGGTTGTATGTGCAATGCCTCATATGTATACAGAGCATCAAAACATCCTAATTTCCAACAACTATTACTTTAAAGAAATGCTGTTTATTGTGTTTCTCAACTGTTATTCAATTCTTTCACAAATATAACATGAACTTAAGCAGGTTCCACTACATACAGACATGTCAACATTCAGGTACTTGTGTCCGGAGCAACAGCGTGGTTTGAAATTTTAACATGCTAATTATGGATTATACATAAGTACATATCTTATTGGTTTCTGAATTAAATTAAATTTAAAATATTTACACAGTAGTATATTGTAAAAGGTAAATTAAAATTTTTGCATTTAAAAATTTATGAGTAGCTTTTTTAGCTTTAACAACTTATTTTTCAGAACAGTGTTTCTTATAGCAACATTGGCTCTGATTAAAATATTTCCATTTTTCCATCATCAAAGATTCGTCTGTCTACTCAAACTCTACCTAAATTCAGTTTTGTTTTTCTGCACAGCACTGAAAACTTTTAACATGCAGCATTATTGTGTGAAAAAAGTAATATTCAGCATTATTTTTTGCAAAACTTTGTATTTAATTGATGAATTGTAATCTTTTAGCTGTTTAAAAGTTTCTTTATTTTCCGGAGCAATCTGAGGAGTTCCCGGAGTTATCAAATTTTCTCATTTCTCCAGAGCAGCTTCGGAGAATCCATAGTAGTTGGCATGTCTGTAAATATGTGGAGAGGGGATGAATAGCTTAATCCTATTCAAATAAATGTAAACTTACTGAAATTTCAAAACCATTATTTTGTAAGAAATTTAAGAAAATATATTAAACACCATAAAAAAATATAATTATTGATATCAAAAGCAAAAATTGAAAAGTCTAAACATTACTTTTTTGGCTTTAGAAGGTTTGCGTACAGGTTCATCCAATAATCTCTCATCTTCAAAAAGATGACTAGCAGCATCAATGCGAAAACCATCTACTCCTATGTCCATCCAAAATCTCATTACATTCTAGAAATATTTAAATAAACAGATTTGATATAATATTTAAATGGACAAACTTTAAACACTATTTTATCTTAAATTTACTTCAGTTAAAATGTAAAATGATTCTTCATATCATACTTAGACTAGGAACAAATACAGTGAAACTTCTCCAAGCGGCCACCCTTCTAGACGGCCAATTTTTCAACTCATAGACCTAATGGTAAAATAACCTGTATCAGCAGCCACCCGACCCCCTCTAAACGGCCACCATGTGGGATTGCCTCTTTCATTTTTCGTGAAATTCTACTCACTCCATGCTTTAATTTTGAGCGAAAAAACTCAAGGTAAGGTTTATGGTCGGACATAAGACAAAGGAATAACTTGAGAAGTCCATTCCCACGTCCCCCTCTCTCTTTCTAAGAAAGATTAAATCTGTTATCTCTTTTGTATTATCTCCACACCCTTCAGATGGGGAATCCCTATTGCACCATCCACAGAAACTGAGGGAGGAACTGGACAATCAAGCGTTGAAGGTGTCCTAGGGCCTTTGTTTGGAATTCAAATCGGTAAAGTTAAGGAAGAGTTACACCTCTGTCAGCAAAAATGTCATTCACACCAGTTTCATTTCATTAGTTGGTCAGTGATCTGAGTTGCAACGATGTCGAAATGCATTTTTCTAAATCTGGAACAGAGCATTGAAGTTCTGCATGAATATGAGACTAGCAAATTGGCAAGAAAATTAGCTGAATTATTTAACTGTGGAAGAACGGAAATCAACAAAGTCATTAAAGAAAAGAATTTGATTTTGAAAGAGTATGAAGACTACAGAACAAACAGAAACAAATTTATTTTAAAAAATTGTAAAGAAGCATGAAATAAAGTAGTATTTTCTCTTTAGATAAGTTTTAAACTCCATTCCCATAAGGAATATATGTCAGACTTGTTTTCATTAAGCATTATAGTAATTATCTTATAATAGTAAATAACACCCTTCAGAGTAGCCAAATATTCTCAGTACGGAGGGGTGGCTGCTCAGAGAGGTTTCACTGTAAATCTTAACTCTCTAGTTATAATAATAATAGCAAATAGCAATATCTCTATTTAATGTACAAGTTTATAATTAACTGATGCCTTAAGAACTAACTGCAGGTTTAACTCCAGTAAGATTCAATACAAATACCTTCCCATTTACAGAATTGAGAATTCTTTGACAAATATATTGTTTGATTTTAACAAAGCTTTTAAAATATTTATGTAGTGTTAAGATCCTTCGTGGATACATGGCAATATTTATTTTAGAAATTAGGAAAATTAGAAATTTAGAATTATTTTGTTATTTTGAAAAAAAAATTATAACTGTACATTTGATTTAAATAATGTCCTTCATAACGATGCTTTTCACAGAAAATAGTTTGCTTTAAACATCAATAAGATGGAATAAATGGATGTTCTAATGTTTACTCAATGTCTGATTTGAAATTGTACACGAGTTATGCTTTAAGGCTATCAATAAAGTATAAAACCAGATAATATAATAAACTTACTATTTAAAAATTTTAAATAAAAATTTCAATGAGTAATAGTGAAGTATCAAAATGTATTTTTACACAAGAACACAAGTTTCACACTAAAAAAAGTTTGAAAGGAATATAAATTTTTAAAAGTTAATGAAGTAATCTTTAAATTATTCCTACAAGAATCTATATAAAATACTAATATAAAAAATATTTACTTTAATTTCTTCTACCACAAGGGGATTTCTGAAATTTAGATCAGGTTGTTCAGGTAAAAACTGGTGAAAATAAAACTGTTTTCTATCATCATTCCATGTCCAGGCAGAACCACCAAATACACTAAGCTATAAAAAGAACATTTGAATGTCATCTAAGTCAGATTTTCAGCAAGTTTTTTTTTTCTACGCAATCACAACCTATATAAAGTTTTAATGTATAAATTGAAATATAATCTTTATAATAATTCTGATAATAAAGTCACAATAATGTTTGCTTGATATCATCATTGTTTGGCAAAATGCAGAAATGTTAATATTTCTAAGAGCTTTAAACCATATAATTTTAAGGAAAAACAAACTATATAATTTCTTCTTTTGTTAACAATCAATACTGTAAAAAGTAAACTGAACTTCAAAAGAGAAACTAGAAGTATAAGAAGAGAATTATTTCAAAAATAGAAAAAAAAAATGTAACACATAATTTTTGTGCAGGTGTGTGTGTGTGAGTGTATATATATATCCATAATACAGGCTTCTACATTATCCCCTCTAGCTCTAAGGTGACAAGATAAGAACCCTATAAAAAAACTTGTTTTCAAACTACATACTAGGAAAATAAAAGAAATAATTCTGAAAATATAAATACATTTAAATGGAGAAAAATACAAAAATTCACTAAAAAAGTATTTAAATTTTATGATTTCTTTAGGTTATACTAATGAAATTCAAAATACTTTACAAAAGTACAAGAAAAAAAAAGTTTAGCTGAATGTAAGATCATGAATATTAGGTAACCATTCTTAATTTGTTTGGGTAAACTTGAAAATTGACTGTTTATTATGGTTAATAGTTACATTAAGTTTCAGACTTTTCATGATACAATCTAGCTAAATATCTGTACAAAATAAATAAATATATAACTTTTAGCAGAGATATTCACTATCCTTTTCAACAGCAAAAGATAATTTTGGGCATAATTTTATTTATACCAAATCTTTGCAGTAACAAATTAAGCATAAAAAGAGTAACTGAAATAAATTTTCCAATTACATATTCATAATGAAATATTTATCACAATAATCAATATCTTAAAAACTATCACAAAAATATTACATAATACATGATAATATCATAATTAGCATAAACTTAAGTCTTTTCTTTATCTGCATCTTTTAACAAATCTTTTAACACAGCTAATAAACATTTAAGTTACTTAATGTTACTTAAATTACTTAAGTCATAAATGTATGTTTACTTTCTTTTCAAATGTTTCATTATTTTTGTTAAAACATAATTTACTTTCTGTTTAGTACAAATTTAAATAAAAACTGTATTTATATATTTTTAATGAAGTTAACAAATATTCTATTATGCGAGAGACCAGAGCAAAATATTCAAAAGGTGAGATTTCAAATTGATGTATTTTTACGAATCAAAAGGTATTTACATATGAAACTTTGAATTTTACATAATATAACTTAAATTACACAAATATATCTGTATTTAAAAACTTAAACTAACACTTAATTAACACTTAAACATTCTATATATGATGTGTACAATTAATATGACATATCAGACTTTTCTTATAATTGGAAAACTCTTATACTAACCCAATTATTTGGAGGCAATTTCTTTTCATCTGTTGATTCAGGCTTTTCATCAACCCATATATAAAAATCAGAATAAGGGTGTTCTTTTCTAATACTTTTTTGAAACCATTGATGTTGATCACTTGTATGATTCGCTACCAAATCTATGACAACATTCAGGTCTGTATTTGGAGAGAATAAATGTTATAATACCAATTTTTCTCAAATAATTTCATTTTAATAAAAATTATCAAAATGCCTTTTGTATTATATGCATATAATATACTGGAAAAATTAATATAAGTGCATTAAAATTATTATTCTCAATTTTAATTCTATATTGTTGTAAAAAAAGATTCAAACAATATACAGTCAGTACCGGCTATATGGTCACCCGCTTATAAGGTCAGTTTTCTAAATCTCTACTTCAAAACATTGTTAAAAGCACCGCATATACAGTCATTTCTTTTTACCAGTTATATATCATTTCATGTTTTCAACGAGTTTCCTTTTTTTTCTTTTCGTTTTCTTTTTTAAGAAGTCACTGAGAAATCAGAGAGGACTAATTCAAGTTTATTTCTATTTCTAGTTTGTTAAACTATTCATTTTAGATTTCAGTTTTACCCACTGATAATAAGTGGACATTGTTTTGAAGTTTTTTTTACATTTTTTATTTACTAATTCCGAAGCAAATCAACTGTAGGCAAATACTGGTTCAAATTTTGAAAGACCATTTTATAGATGTTCTCTTTGTGTTTTTGTATTATAGCTGTTCATAGCATAAACTTTTCCCTCTCTCTCATAAAAAAAAAAAAAAAAAAAAAAAAAAAAACGCTAGACCATAAAGTCTTTTCCACTGAAAATACATACTGTTTAGCTCTGTATTAAAAATACATGCTTTTTACTGAGTACATTACAAATATAATTTCTATTTTAAATAATTTTTATACCTGCAGCAGATGATTATTTAAAAGCTATTAGGGACTTAAAAAAAGTTGTGTTAACAACCAACAAAAAAGCAAACTATATATCTGATTATTTTTAAATACATTGAACATGTATGTACATTATGTACATGTGCTGTACTTAATAAGTAAGTTAATAAATTCAACCAAAAAAATATTGCATATTTTTAATGTAGTTTTTACTTTCGAATTAATTTTTAAAATGTTCTTGAAACGTATAATTATTTGTTTATGAGTACTAGATTCTGATAGGTGAATATAATCATGCCCCAATTCAATAGGGTTGTATTGTTCAACATATATGGTCACATTTTTCTGGACCACTAAGCTGACCATATAACTGATACAAACTGTATTTTTCCATTTATTAAATCTTAACTTGTAATTTTTACTCTTTTGCTTATATCAAATCTCATAGGATCCATGTTATGCAATAAGACTCTGGGTACTGATTTTGCATGACCAATTAGCCTGCTAACAAACCAAAGGATTTCTGAATTAGCCTTCTATCTGGCTAAGAGAGACAAGTTTCAATAGTTTTTAATAATGTCTTAGCTGCCAGCAGTGTTGCTCCATTTTCTAATTTTTTAAGTTTTAATATTAATAAAATGAAGTGCTATAGGACTTGGTTGTTAAATTGCTGAGTCCAGCTTCAGACGAACAAACCTGGATAAGCTCTTTTTTCTTTAATTTTTCAGATAATTTTAGATGGCTGCCAAAACTTTCGAAGATTGTCAATTTATTTACAACATTGCTCTTTCTACAGCATAACACACACACATATATATTATATTTACATATAGCAACAAACAACATGTTTTGATAAGAATTAAAAATGAAAATGATTTCAAAATAGAATAAAAAATTGTATGTATTAACTTTTATTAGAAAAATTCAAGAAGTTTCAAGGATTAAATGATTCTTTAAAAAGATACATAATATCAATGGGCTCTCAAAATATATAACAATTGAATATCACATTTATAATTTAATATAAATATTCCATTTTAAAGTTATATCTGCATTGAAACTATATTACTTTGACAATGATTCCAATTGCACCCAAAGCTTTTATTTTCAGTCACATAACCCATCATAACATCTAGCCCTTATCCTACTCCTTATGCAAGCTCCTCAAGCAATTTCTCTATATCAGTACAATACAATTTTCAAATAAGAGCTTTTCACCTTTTTGTGTATTAAAATAATTTTTTACTTTTCACATTATTTTTAATCTTTTTGTTAAATAAAAGTGATTTAAGAAAAAATACATTTTAAAATTAATTTTGTTTAATTAAGCAAACTTTTTCAATCACAGGATTCGGTCCAATTTTTTTTTTTTTTTGGGGGGGGGACTAAAAATTGAAAGAAAATAAGTTTGGCAAGCCAAGATAAATTTTTCTAAAATTTTATAAACAATATACGAGTATTATGGCTTAAATACGTTAATGAGATTAATGAAATTGCGATTTCATTTTTAAAAGTTCTTATACTGAGGTTCGAAGTGAGATGTACTGATTTTAAGGAACAAGGCTAAATGCTCATCTGTCAGTTTACTTCTGAAATTATTCTTTCTAAAGCTCAAAGTTGAAAACACTTGTTCAGATATAAGAAGCAAATATACTGCTGATCTTCTGGACCTGAGATAATAAATTTGGGATATAATATTTAAAGAAAGTGGAAAAGGGGGTGGATATATATTGTATAAATATATATTTCTTTTAATTTGCCTCAGACCGGCAATTTAAAATTCTATCTGTAAGCCAGATAAAACCTTCTGGCGGGCCGGGTTTGGCCCGCGGGCTGTAGTTTGCCCATCCCTGGTGTAGACTTTATATTAATAGGATAATAATGGTTAAAATACTTTTAAAACTTTATTTTTTTCTTTTTAACAAATCAGTAATAATAATAATTTATATAAAAACTATAATTATATTATTTACATGATTAAAATTCATAAATATAGAGCACATTTTCAGATAAACACATGTTATCAAATAGACTAAATTCCATTATCATTCTAAAAAGCCAGTAGGAAAAATTTATAGTAAATGATGAACACGACTACTACCAAAGATTTACCACACAGCGAGGTAAGTAGCCATGTTCATCACCTTCATGCCACATCAACATGTACAGCAGGTGTATAAATGAACAACTTTTCAGAAAGGCAGTTATAAATTGATTACAAAGTACCAACTGACACACAAATAAAGTTAAATAGAAGTGATTACTAAATAAAAGGGCCTTTATTAAAAGTACATAATATGATGGATATCACCAAAATTTGGTATAACCTTTAAACTGTAATTAAATTCTATATTTCCTGTTTTATTAATTATCAATTTGCATAAAATACGAAATGCATCCAGAAAGTAAGTTTTCCTATTTAAAAGAAAAAAAAACTCACACTTTCATGGATATATTTATTGGCAACAAGTACAGCAATGTTTTAGCTATTTTTCAACATAGCCAGAATGGAGACATTTGTAGTATTGTGAGATCAACTTTTGTATACCTCTATCGTAGAACTCTGCTGCCTGTGAATGGAACCAGCTTTCCTGTCCCCGAACACCGTGCGCATCCCTTTACGTCCGACAGCGTCTGTTTGAATTTGGTTCTGACAAAGATCACTTTTGATTTAAATGCATTGACTGCTGCTTGGTTTTTATAAGTGCAAAATCCAAATCTCATTGCCCATGACGATCTATCGAGGAACTTGTCGCTATCATCGTGATGCCATAGCAGAAATATCAGTGCTGCTCTAAGCGTAAATTTTTGTGTTCGGGTGTCAATTTCAGCTCATAGACTGACAAAGAATTTCAATTGGTGCAATACTTGTGCATTCAAGATCACTGACAACATTCCAAAGATAAATTAGAGTTTCCATTTAACACTACTAAGCTACTGCATAATCAGGATTGTCCAGCTGGCATATGATTAATATGTCATAGATTTGTTATGCATGCATAATTGAACTGTAATTACATTTAATTTACAAAAATGGGAAACTTACTTTTGCACTAAAATAGTTAAGGTGGTATGAATATCATTGTGTTTTCATATAAGTGTGTTTCAGGGATCTACTCTATTGTAAAAATTGTCTTTTTCCAAACTAACAAAAGCTATATACAATTGAATATTAAATTGTAATTTAATTTATGTTTAATATAAAGTAAGAAAAAATCTAAAATTAAAATTTTTTAGTTTTAACAAAATATTTAGGATAGAAACTGTGGAACACATTTTGTTTTGAATATAAGTTTTATTTAGAGTTCTAGGCATTTTTTTTATCCTTTATAGCATATCAATGGTATCCCTGAGTGGGCAGAAACTCCCCTCATACAAACCTTAGGAATTTTTTGGTTAGAAAAAATCAAATTTCTTTCATTTAAACTTCATAAATTTTTGTAGGTTGGGTCTACTTAAAAACTGGGTTCCCCCTGCTATTTTTGGTGATTTTTTAATAGCGCCAATCGTGCCAACTCCTTCGGGCAGTGTTACCGGAAGGCTGACATTTTGAACGGGAGCAGATTTTCGGCATGACTAAAATAACTGACTTATTTTATAGTGAAATAATATACTAATTTTGCAATTAATGGCAAAAAGTTGAAAATTGCGTAAAAGGATATTAATGTTAATACAAATTTTGTTTATTAACGTTATTTTTTTTAATATTAATTGGTTATTAATTTTAAAACATTAAAAATTGATTATTTTTGTTTTTTAATATTCTTAAAATATTTCCTGATTTTAAACACACAAAACAATTAAAAATTTCATTTTAAAAGATAAATCAAAAATCAAAAATAAATAAAACGGCTATTTCCCAGTTCGGGGGGCCCCCGGAACCCAGTTCGGTGGGGACGCCAAGCGTGGGAGATATCGCCAAATTCTAGAACCCTATTTTCTGGCAAACCTTGCTCTTCTTTTCGGACTCTTCTACCACCCCCTAAAAAAGGTGGGGGTGTCAATCGACACCTTTATTTTAGGGTATTGGGGGAAATGACACGTGATTTGAATATCTGACCCTTATTGGTTCCTGTAACTAACAATATTCCAAGACCACTGAATTTGGATTTTCTAGCGTCCATTTCAAGTCTTTGTCCACTTTGCCTGTGCTCTGGAGGTTTGTCCATTTTGCCCGAGCTCTTGTGGTATTTTTTTTCGTTTTTTAAATTTAATACTGGAGCTCACACCAATACAATTCAGGGCTTGTGGAGCTTAATTAAGAGATAAAACATCCACAGAGTTTTTTTTTAATTTTCAAACAATATTAAAAGGTTAGTACTTTTTAATTTTTTAAATAAATTTTTGAGTTATCAAAAAAGTTTTTTAACCAAGAGGGGCTCTGCTACCCTTGACCCCCCGGTAAATAAAATTTATATGCTACTACCATTATGAAATATCCCTTTTTCTAAAATTTTTCCCGGTATACGAATGAGTTAACCTCTTGCTGGACGGCTTGTATCATCAAGTAATGCAGCTGCATAACTCCGATGGTTGGATTCATTGCAAAGAAATGCAGCTAGTACTTTCAGAATTAATCCAACTAACAAACAAAAACCATACAAAGAAGTAAAACTTAATATACTACATTGTTTTGCAATTCAAAATAAATTAACAAGAAAAAAAGTAATTTGTGAAATGTAAAGAATCTAAAATAAACAAAAACAAAATTCTTAATAATTATATTCATTACCTCTTTCCTTTACTTTATCCACAAAATGACAGAAATCATTCATCGTTCCATAGATGGGATCGATATCTGTATACGATGTCACATCATATCCATTATCTTTCATCGGTGATGGATAGAATGGACTAATAAGCAAAGTTTCTACATTAAGGTCTTCGAAATAATTCAGTTTTGATATCAAACCTAAAAATGTATGATATGTAAATAATGACGGAAAAATTAAAACCGAAAATTCTACCTTAAAAATTTGACTGAAAAGTAGAGTTTACCTTGAAAATCTCCTATTCCATCATCATTACTGTCTCTAAATGATGGTAAATATATATGATACATAACATTTTTCTGCCACCATTCTAAAGACATTATATCAGTTTCATAACAGTATTGAGGAATTACAGAAGACGACAAAAATTTCGAAAGATCTCCCATTGCTTACACTTGTTGACATTGTCGAAACATAAACAAATAGACGCAACTCAGTTAAAGTGTCTTTTTAACCGTAAAGATTTTATCCTAAATCATCAGGTGCTAGGCGAAAAAATATATTAAAAAATAAAAAAGTATTGAAATAAAGATTTTTAATTCTTTTGCTATAAGAGATGTCACTTTCAACTCAGAAGAAAACAATGTATCTTTCCTAAAGATAATAGTTTAAAAAATTAATCATAAAAAGATAAAAACGAATGTACAAGTATTTTCCTAAATGTAATAACACAAATATAATAATATAATGTAAATGACCAAATATCTCCCAGTATGGAATATTTTTGAAAGACCTGGGTATTAAAAAATTCTACCCCTCCCTCCGATAAAAGTGTTTTCAATAGGAAAAACATTTCTAATAACCCACTTATTTGAAAGTGGTAAAATCTCAGAAATGCTTCTAATCATTTTCTGTGTTGTATATTTGTTACATCTAATGAACTTTGGACTTTCATATTTCCCCTATACTAACTGTCAACCAGTCAAACTGCTTGCAAAGAACTAATAAAAACCTAGATATTCGACTAACGCTTAATAGGACGATTTCAAGCAGCAGAGCACACCTCATCTTATGACGATTCTGGCTTTCATTTCAAACAGAAAGGCAACTTATAAGACGATTTCCCGCAGCAGGGCAAATCTCAATTTATGACAATTCTGGCTTTAGTTTCTAACGGAAGGAAATTTATTGTTTGTCTATTGCTGTCGTAAACATGAAAATAAACGGGAAGGGAATTAAAGTAGCTCGTGATGTTGCGTGAAATTTCTCTATATCACAGATCTTTAAACTACAGCTCGGGAGCAAAGAAGTCCCACTTCACAGGCGTACCAAGTGCAAAGACGTCAAAAGACTCCTTGAGGCCTTGAGTATGCAAAAGCAAGGCCCTCTGTGAGTCTTTAATTCAATTTGGTATAGAATACAGATGCATGTAAAATTACACAAAGGCAATTCATGATAAAATAAAGATTTATTAGAAAATCTGTTGTATACATTTTAAATTCACAAAATCATTAATTATGTCTTCAAAATCAAGTGACACGGATGACTGACATGACATAATAATGCACTGTTGCTAGTTGTATAGTTCATATAGTTAAAAATTCCCAGTGTTTCGAAAAAACGTCCTGAAATAACACATAACGATTAAAATTTATCAGATCATGATCTTATTGAAGTGGAGTCAAGAACAAGACAAGAACCTAGTCCCCCTCTATCCCACAAGCCATGTCATTTGGCCCTAGCCCAGTTGGCCCATGCTTTAAAACGCCTATGAACGTGTAGAGCAGAAGGTAAGAGAGCTCTGGTTCTTTCTTTTAAAAATTATACAAATTAAAAATATATTAAAAAGTACTATAAATCTAATATAAAAAAAATTTAAAAAAAAAATACTAAAATATCACCATAATAAAACTTATCAATAGAAAAAAAAACCCAAAAAAGAAAAAAAAAAAATTACAAACAAAAAAATAAACAGAAATGCTTCTAATGCATTTCTACATAAAACTACAAAAATCCCCCAAAACAAAAAACCCAAAATAACCACACACCAAAAAAAAAACAATACAAACTCACAAAACTCACTTGAAGTACCCAACCAAAAGGCACGAAAGACATAGCAATATATACACCAACATATGACTCGAAACAACCTAAAAAAATATATAAACCAAAAACCAAAATCAAAAGTAAATCTTATAATTTCATTAAAAAAAAAAAAAAACAGAAAAAAAAAAAAAAAAAAAATAGAAAAAAAAAAAAAAAAAAAAAAAAAAAAAAAAAAAAAAAAAAACAAAAAAAAAAAAAAAAAATTAGAAAAAAAACAAAAAAAAAAAAAAAAACAAAAAAAAAATAAAAAAAAAAAAAAAAAAAAAAAAAAATAAAAAAAAAAAAAAAAATAATAAAAAAAGTCAAAAAAAGTTAAAAAAAAAAAAAAAAAAATAAAATGATAATAAAAAAAAAAAAAAATAAAATAAAAAATAAAGTAAAAACATATAAAAATAAAAATAAAAATGGCCCAAGATAAAAAAAAAAAAATGGTATAAGTTTAAAAATCAATTAAAAAAATAAAAAAACGACGTAGAGTAAAAAATATTAATTATGATTAATATATTAAACAACCAATCCAAACTATATTATGAAACAAAATTTTATAGAATATTAAAAATTAATAACTTTAAATTTATCTTTTATTACCCTTTATCTTTAATACACCTACACAATATAAAAAATATAAAAATATAAATATAAAAAAATCCATTCATAAATAAAAAATCAAACAGTTTAATTGTAATTAGTGATATAAAATTTATCCCTAAAAGTTACAATAAGTAACATACATTGATAATCAACGCAGAGGAATGAAATATTTTAATTATGATTAATGATATTTATTTATCTGTAAATTTCCATGATTACAATACTTCGCTTACTTCTTATAAAGAAGTAAAACTTTTAATAATATCTACCATTTATATACACACACACACACACACACACACACACACATATATATATATATATATTCTATTTTTATGGGTGGTAGTTGTAGATCTTTAGCACGCAGTTCCCTAGTTCACACCATTGTTCTAAGGGTTTACAAATGGAGAGGATTAATTTCTGTCCCACGTATTACATATAATCAGGGAATTTTGGAATTTGAGTTAGCACCCTGATTATTACTTAAGAATTAATGTATATACAATTTTTATACATTTGTTATACTTTCGAAAATTTACTTTTATTTTTAAAATCACTGTAGCAATTAATTTTGCGTAGGCGTCCTAGTAGAATGCAAATAGTTCAGATTAAACACAGCAAAATTATTATTAAAAGCAAATATACGTTTTGGAGGGGAATAGCACAACATCAAAACCTTTCACGTCAAAATTTTTGCTTTTATAGACGTGCTATAGAGCTGAGCTTAGATATTGTAGACCAATGGCGCACTCTTATGCACCATAAAGAGAGCACACCTAGGAACTCCTTACTGTCTGAAAAGTGGGTGTTAAGTTTTTTCCCTCAACTTCCAGACGGAGATAATTTTGAAATAAGTCTAAACAATAAAAGAAATATTCTAAAAATGATTAGAAATAAACATACAAATTGGTAGAAATCTATTCGACCTTTTGGTCAGTTTTCAAATGAAGGGGTTGATTTGGCTTCTTTTTGGCAGAGAAAGCTGTTTGATTTGAAAGTTGCCGATGGATTGATTCATCCGTCGTTGAAATTGCGAACAAAAAAAAGTAGTCTGGTTTGGTTTAGAGCCCAGCGGTTAAGTTTTTTCAACACAGTGAGGCCTGGAACTACTGCTTAAATCCGATCGCAAAAATGCTGCGAACATTCATGCTTAGAAGCGGGACCGAACTCATGAATCTGGTACCATACCCATTCGCATGGATTTACTATTTACCAAAAATGCCTAATAACAAAGATCTTTTCGAAATAGTATTACAGTGGCTTTACATTCTTCATGGAAAGCCTATAATCTACTTCCATCCGGTTACGAAATTGCTGCCAATCGATGAATACGAATTGGTAGAAATCTATTTGACCTTTTGGTCAGTTTTCAAGGGGAGGGTTTTTTTTAGCGGGGAGAGCTGTTTGATTTGAAAGTTGGCGATAGATTGATTCATCCGTTGTTGAAATTGCGAACAAGAAGAATAAGTTTGGTTTGGTTTAGAGCTCAGTGGTTAAGTTTTTGCAACACAATGACACCTGGAACTACTGCTTAAATCCGATAGCAAAAAAATGCTAACATTCGTGCTTAGAAGTAGGACAGAACCCATGAATCTGGCACTGAAAGGCGGCATCTTATCCATTCGCATGGTTTTACTATTTATAGAAAACACCCAATAACATAAGATCTTATCGTACTGGTGTTACAGTGGTTTTACATTCTTCATGGAAAGCCTATAATCTACTTTGATCCTGCTAATCTCCGGTTACGAAATTGCTGTCTTTACCGACAGAGCTACCGCGTCTCGTTATTACCTTTCATAAATTAACGTAAGAACACTTTGTAAGGAATTTGGACCCCACGGCCAGTGTTTCGCATATGTGTGCTCTTCTTGATATCTGCAAAATCGCCCCCATTGACCCCTTCTACCCGGCGTTCCTTGGAAAAATAGGAGCAAGCCGGTTAAGGGGAGCTGATAAGGTTTTTCGCATGTGCCGCATGTTTGTTTTTGCAAGTCATCTGAAAAGGTGGATTTTCTCTTTGGGAAGGAATGAAGTTTCGAGAATCTGACTCCCCGAAGAAGGAAGAGAAGATCTGTAACAGAGCAGTTGGATTGAGGGAGTCGAGATAGAGCCTGCGGCCGGGAGACATCTCTCTGTGCTGATGTGAGGAAAGACTACACTTGTTTATCTAAATATGGCTAAGACTGGCCCCGAGACTCAGAAACATGTTATTTTGATTTACTTTAATTTTTCATAAAATCTTGTAAATAAATGTGTGATGTCCGTCTAAGATTTGGAGGAATTATTTCGGTTACGCATCCCAGCGACGGTCTACGAACATACCTGCCCCAGTAAAGTAGGCGGGCAGGTCACATAGTGCACCAGAAAGTGGGTGCGTTACACACTTCATCATTTATAACTTCATAAATAATTGTAACAATAACAATCAATATAACAATTGAATAATATTATGCTTGCAATAAATAGTCAATGGGATATTTGTTTTAATTATAAATTTCAAGCCGCCGTTTTGCCACCCCTGGTACACACCATATCGCAGCTATAGGTTTACAGTGCTACTGCAAATCTTTTAGCTAAGAAGACACATCACCTTTGAAACTTCAAAATTTCGATTTTTTTAAATTTTACATCTTTAAAATCTCTGGACGTTTCTGGACAGTTTTAATAAAACCCCATTGAAACATTCGAATTAGAACCTGTAAAGCTACACAACCTTTGTACTTAATATCATAACTTTTAAGGAAACTATCAAAACTTTGAATGCATTTTACTGAAAATGGTGTTTTTTTTTAAATTTCCGCTGCACACAAATAAAAAACTATCGCACATATTGATTTCAAATTTTCACAGTAAATTCATTATAGACCTGCAATGAATCTCTACTCACTTTTTCCATTCTTGTATATTTAATTTATTATTTATAGTATTTGCAATGGAATTTTCGAACATTCATTTGTTTTAGCTTTTTTTTCTTTTAAATTCATTCCCCTGGTGTAAATATTTTTTAATTAAAAAAAAAATAGGTAGAGAATTTTACCTAATAATTATTGCTTAAAAAAAAGAAGCAAAATTATTAATGAATCTTACTTTGTGTTGTAAATCTGCGCAAAGAATGTCAGAAGATATTTTAAAAAAATTAAACAAGCTCTTAATTATTCCTTTATATAAAAAAATCTTATTTTTTAGAAACAAAATAAATTTATCAAAACTAATTAAATAAAAGTAGAGGCACATGCTGTAAAATTCATGTATATTCGATAATAATTAAAAAAGATAGGATAAGATGAAAAATAAAGTTTAGTTTGGAGCACTACAGTTTACTTTTTGCTTCACGACGGTTAATGAGACCGGCAACCAATGCTTAAAGTCGATTCCGAAAGGCTGCGAACATCCATGCCATTATGGGATGCAAACCCACGAACTCCGGTACCGAAGATCAGCGCCCCAACCATTCGGCCATTGTTCGGCAATGCCATAGAAAGATGGAACACTTTTTTAAAATCGAAATTATGTGTAGGTCTGTGCTTTGGAGCTATTTTATATTTTTTCTTTAATTGTATTTTAAAAGAATTAATATATTTTAACCCTCTAAGCGGTTTGCACGTACAATTCCGCCGGTGGTTGTCACGTACAATTTTCGACCTCCAAAAACGTTCCGAAAATGGATGTATTGTACATTTCTGCCAGTGCTTTCCCCCATGGAGTTTTGAGGTAGGAAAGTTAGGTCGATTGTTTAGGAACCGCACCCCTCTTTGACTGACATTTATTGAGGGTTGCACCCCTACTTTCTGAGGCACAAAGACGCTGATAGCTTTTCATGGCTTTGTCAATCTCTATTTCGAAGTATTTCGTTTGCGGTAACAGATGTATCTCTAAATGCACCACTTAAATAGCTTGGATGACTTTCGTAAAAATATATAAATAATTCTCTTAAAAATATTTTTATTCGTATTTTTAGAACCCATTATTTCTTATGGGATGATCTTCTAGACTTGACGAGCTTTATGTGTATTAAAAATTAACAATCAATAATGTCTATTTATATATCTATTTATAACCGGAAGTAAAGGGACAATAACGAGGGTGGGTTTCCGTATTACCGTATTCGACAAAGGGTGAAGTAAAAAATCATAGAACGCTTTGGTCACTGACACAATAAAACTTTAGTGTATTTTTGGCTACTTTTTTTCCTCGGTGTGTTCCACTCGGAGGGTTAAGTAACTGCTTTTGGAGAAAAAGAAGGAAAAAATATTCCATTTAAAGCTGCTTAAAGGCGATGTGTCCCCCGTAAGTCTAAATCAGGCGAAATGTCTTTGCGAATGCAGTGCAAAGGGGCAAAGGGAATACCGTGTCAAGGGTGCTTTTCCGATATGTGTCATCGGGGATCGTTAAGCAAGTCCCTTTTTGCTCGGGGTCGCTAGCCTTCATCGGAATTGGTAATTTAATTATCTGCCGAGTCCGGTGGGACGGAGTGGCTAATAGCAGTCGAACGAGGTGCATGCCCACAGCTTTTCGACCACAATAATTTGGATATTTTGAAGCGCTCCTTTCTCGTTCATCCCAAGATATTTACGCTACACGATGAGTTCAGAAATTATCTTCCAGGTATGAAAACAGAACTTTTCAGCCACTTTAGAAATTGCTCACCTTGTTTCCGTTCTGAGGAACATGTATGTGAAAAGACTGAATGTACGTTTAGAGTAAAAGTCGTTTACGATCGAGTAGAACTAATATTTTCAGGTTATTTCTCTATCGATCATTAATAAGTTTATACGAAGCACCTCATTTATTATCTTAACACATTGCGTGAGGGTACATTTCGCAGCAGAATTGTACCGGGTGCGGGCGTTTTGCGCGTAAATTTAGTTATTCAGTTAAATCTCAATAGATCGAAAATTACTGAATTTTTTAACCATCTTTTCGTATTTTATATTGAAATATATAGACAAATATATAAATAGACAAATAAGCAAATATATATATATATATATATATATATATATATATATATATATATATATATATATATATATATATATATATATATATATATAATACAAATATATATATATATATAAATACAAATATATATATGTATATATATATATAATTTGTATAAATTTACATATATATATATATATATATATATATATATATATATATATATATATATATATATAAATACAAATATATATATATATATATATATATATATATATATAAATATACTATATATATATATATATATATAATATATATATATATATATATATATATATAATACAAATATATATATATATATAATACATAATATATAAATATACACATAATATCATTTTCGCAAGGATAAATAAAAAGTTAATTTTAAATCTAAATTGATTTTTTAATCAACCTTCCCGTTCTGTGGTTCCGCATCGACTGACGTAAAAACTAGTTTTTATTTGTCTAAATTTTTCCAGAATCTATGTAGTAGACAAGAACATTCGGCTTCGTTTTCCTGTATATACCGTTATTTTTGTACCCACAAACAAACCATGTTGTTCCACTAACCCTTACTAGTACGTGACCTGCTCTTAAGTATCAATCGCAAGAAAACGTACTGGTACGTGTCCAGCATACAATGTGTTAATAGGAAGGGGGAAAATAAAATACGAGCTTTCGTGCGAGGCATCTTCTATAGATGCAGACAAAATTTGCATATTGCAGAAAACGGCGTTCCAGATCTCCGATCTAAACATCACGATCGTTTCTGATTCAACTAAGAGTACTTCTGAAAACTAAACTTACAACAAGTATGTTGAATCGGTACATTGAGAAAACAAAAAATATGCCTAACAGATTGAAACCTTTAAATATATTTTCTTTTCAGGGCCATGTCGACTCGTGCCATAACGAGTAAATGGTATTTTTTCTGCTTGATCATGATTTCTTCTTACACTGCCAACTTCTTCTGCTTGCTCCCTGCTTCTAAATTACGAGAACTCAGAGGGGGTAATGTTACTCGCGTCGGTAGCATGTCTTAAGCTACACGTGCTTTCCGGATGATGCTAAATGCGTAACAGGTTCCCAGCTTTGTTAAGGCGTTAGGATAATATCTGTATCGCCTGCTGCACTGGAAAAATCTTATTGTACATAATTAGTCTGTAATAAAAGAAACCTTATTGATACACAAAAAGCATAACTTGCATTTGTGATTAGTAATATAGACATTGGCCTCTGTTTTAGCTAATAAAAAACTTTCTTTGAAACTTAAATTTTTTTAAAAATTTACAATGCATATTTAAAGACAACTGTAAACAAAACAAGATTCAATACTATTAAGATATTAACAACGACAAATAAAAAGAAGCAAGAATGTTAAGACAACATTACAACAAAGTCTATAAATAATTTTGTGTCTAGGCATCCAATAATTTTTCTGAGTCCAGAACAGTTCAATGACTCTATTCATTTTTTTACTAAGGTTTCATAGTTTGTAAAGAGAAACAAATGGAATATTGATTTGAAAAAAATTGCTTTGGAGAGTCAATCATGACCAGTAGCAAAAAAGTGTTTGAAGGAAATTTGTGCGTTTACTAGAAGATAATTAAAGAGTAGCTTTCATTAGACTAATCTTCTGATTTGCTCTTCACTGAATAGTCTCCTTTTCTCCTATTGCCTTCATTAAATATTTATTAAATTGATTGACATGCGTGAGCTAAACTAAAGAAATCATCATAAATTACAATAAAAAAGAGAAAAAGCATTGAACATGCGGACAAAACTAATTCTACAACTACGTCAAGAGTTTTAAAAAGTTTGATGTGCAATTTGTAACCTCAAACAACTCTGTGTTCATGAAAATGTATGATGATACAGCTATAACTAAGATATAATTGAAAAATAGTGAATGCCTAATCTTCTGATTTGCTCTTCCAGCACTGAATAGTTTTAATTTCCCTTATTGTCTTCATTAACTGTTAAATTGGTTGATATATATGGACTAAACTAGAGAAGGCACCATAAATTACTACAGACCAACTTAAAAAGAAAACAATCATTGAAAATTTGGATGAAAATAACACAACGACTACGTCAAGAGTTTTAAAAGTTTGATGTGCAATTGTTATTCTCGAACAACACTTTGTTCATCAAAATGTATGATGATACGGCTATTATTAGGAATTAATTAAAGACTAGTTAATAGACTAATCTTCTGATTTGCTTTTCCAGCACTGTATAGTTCCAATTTCCCTTATTGTCTTCATTAACTGTTAAATTGGTTGACATATATGGACTAAACTAGAGAAGATATCATAAATTACAACAGACCACCTTAAAAAGAAAACAATCATTGAAAATTTGGATGAAACTAACACAATGACTACGTCATGAGTTTTAAAAGCGTGCAATTGTTATTCTTGAACAATACTTTATTCATCAAAACGTATGATGATACGGCAATTATTAGGAATTAATTAAAGACTAGTTAATAGACTAATCTTCTGATTTGCTCTTCCAGCACTGAACAGTCTCTCTTTCTCTTATTGTTTTCATTAAATGTTTATTAAATTGTTCGACATGTGTGAGCTAAACTAAAGAAGGCATCATAAACTACCACAAACCATTATAAAAAAAAAAGAAAAATGCGGACGAAACTAACTGAACGAGGAGTTTTAGAATGTTGAATGTACAACTGTTATTTTCGAACAACACCGTGTTCATCAGAACTTATGATAATGCTGCTAGATGCTTACCCATTAAAAGAATTTGATCCAACAGTGGATCTGATACGGGACCGAGTAAGATTTAAGTGATAGTGATGTCTTCGTATATACCTGATGAAAAAAAAAAGGGAATTTTTAAGCAGAGAAAGGAGATCGGGTTCTCTACTGAACCCGAAAAGGAAGCCTCCTTTAGATGGATTACAGACACAAAGGGTGGGGGAGTATTTTCCATCAGCGGAATTAATTTCGGGGAGACAGACGCTGGGAGAGAAACGAGAAAAAATGAGTGTGCACTTATACGTGTTTAATGTCAGCTGATTTACATAGCGAGTTCTGACGTTAATGCACGTGGTAACTGTTGGGCTAGAGTTTTGGACAGTTTCCAGCCTTTAATTTCACCTCCTCTCCCTGTTTCCACTTCGTACTTTCTTTCATTTAACAGGTATGCTGTTTCAAAACGTTGTCTCTTTCAAAGTCTGCATAGTTTGGGAAACACAACTCTCTTCTTTCTTAATAAGAGTTATTTTTTATTTTATTTTTACTCCAGAGTTGTTTATTTTTATAAGGTTTTAAGTTCAGAGGAATGAGGAAATTAAGTTCTAGATTGTTGTCGGATTTGAAGCCAGAACACTTCTGAGTATGTGTTTACATTATCTCGAATTGTCTTATTTCTAAAAAAATTTAAGTTTTTATTTTATTATTATTATTATTAAAAGGAAGAAATTCAAGTTTCATAAATTTATGCTCGGATCCCCTATATAATAATAGCCTAAGTTGTCTGTCCGCGAATTTCTGAAGCGGTTGTACCTGGAATGGATACAGGCATCCATATTGGATTTTTTATGAGTTAGGGTTAGCAAAATTCAAAGCGAGTTCGAAATCCACCCCATCCACCCTTTTCGAGAGTTTAATGCTATTATTTCAAGTATTATTCTCCCCCTTATTCTATACTAAATTCATTCCTGATATGAACTTAGTATAGAATAAGAGGGAGCAGCGAGGGCGGAGAGTAATATTTAAACTGGACTGTGTTTACTCGACCCTCATATACTCTAATTAGTTCCTTCACCGGGTGTAGGCCTAGCACGTTCGGTAGGCCGATTTGATCAGCGTACTTCTCGGGTTGACGGTTCTGTCCTCGACTCAGCCAAATTTTTCTAAATGTCTAATTAATTTAATATTTTCTTTTTCTTTTAAATTCTTATTCCTAAAATATGCTTTATTATTTTCAAAATTATTTTATTATTTTTAAAATAAATTATTATTATTTTTCAGTTTTTATGACGTAAAACTTCTTCTCGTCATGTAATAATAGCCTAAGTTATCTGTCTATCTGTCCTCCAATTTATGAAGTGGTTGGACCTGAAATGGGTAGAGCAGCGATATTGGATTTTTGATGCATTAGGGTTAGCAAAATTCAAAGCGAGTAAAGTTTATTTTTTCCTAAACTATAGATCCAATTCTAAAATAAATTGGCATGAATAAGCTTCGCATCACAGCGAAAAATACTGTCATATTTAAAATGTTCGAAATTCACCTCGTCCCCCTTTTCGAGCATTTAATATCATTATATCAAGCCCTATTTTATTAGCAGGCTATTAAATTTATCAATTTATCACATAATAAAAAGGTAAAAATAACAATTTTTTCTAGCCTTATGACGTCATTCCTTTAACTATCTTATTTAATCATTTATTTTAGATTATTTAAATATCTTCTGCATGATTACCAGACGTTTTATCCCTAAACTTAGATATAATTTTCTTTTATATTTGGCTTAAATAATAGATTAGGTACATAAGTGATAATTTTAATCGATTATTTTTGTAGAACGATAATTCTCAGCCAAAAAACAAACCATTTTTTTTACCTACCTCATAGGGTACTTTACAATTCTGGAAAATTAAAAATTTTACTGATCCCGTCATATGATGGGCTATATGCTAGTAATCTAATGTGAACAGAGTTCCAAAATATTATATTTCACAAAAACCAGATTACCAAATTATGATTGCTTTTTCAAAAACATCTTCAAGTTATAATCTTATTACATTAATAACAGACTAGAATAACCAAGCAGGAGTTTACTGCCTTTAATTGAGTTATTGTTTAGTTGTAATGTTCTGTACCTTGCTATTGAGGATTTTTAAACGGGTCTTAAACGGTATCTGGTATTGAAACCTAAGTCAATAGGCATTTTTTAAATTTTTTTTTTGTCTGAAACTAAATCTTACGTTTTGAATAGTTGTGTTGAAAGCTGTACCATTAGCAGAACCAAAGCAACCCAGAGGAAGATCAAAAACCCATCATCATATTTATGAAATATGATTACGTTAGTTTAAGAGTTGCGGCCACTATATTACATGGCAGTTCATAAAACGTGAACTACTGGTTAAAGCTGATTCCGAACGGCTACAATCATCCATTCTCAACAATTGAACTTAAGGGCAACAATTCTTCTAAACGACAGTGATCTAGCTTCAGCTTGCCAACTTGATGATGTCTTTCAAGCCTAATGAGACACATATTGCCCCTTCAAAATCTAACATTTCATACACGACATGCCCAGAAGTCATAAAGTTTATATAACTTTTGGGGGACAAATTTTTACCTATTGTTTGAACTTTTGTGGTCGGACAATTTTTAAGCTTTTAATAAATTACACAAAAATTGAAGGAAATAATCCTTTTGTGAATAAGTATTCTAAATTATTCAGAAAAGAATTATTTGTCCATTATGATCCTGTTAAGTAAAGCTCGAGAAGTCTGGAGGGTGAGGAGGAGGCTGTAGATACATATTGTAACGGCATGCTTTAAATGTGTGCCTACATCAAAGACTTTGCTTTGAGAAATGGACTTCGCTTTTGTGAGGACAAATGTGTTGTTTTTGTCTAGACTTTTGTGTCCTACAGTAGCGAAACAACAGGGCAGACAGCCGGACGCCCAGACTAACAGCCAGAAAGAGGATCACCGGAACCACAAGGGAATGCCGCGACGTTGTATCGTCGCCGACACGAAATTCCGGAGACTCCCGGGTTTGCGGCCGGTGATTGTCTAGCCCAGACCAATTCAGTTGGTTGAAAATGAGATCATCGCTAGATGATCCAGTGATGAAACTGTGATCAGGTCCCCTCTCTTAGAGGCCTCTCCGCTAAAAAAGAGACGAGATGAGATTTTTTTAAAAGAAATTAGCTAGCAACCAACTAATTCGGAGGTCGCCTTGACCAATCTCTCTATCGGAGAGTTTCCTTAGCGATAATCCCACCTTGGGATCACTTCTATTGAGAGTTAGCTAGAGTCATCTACCTCGGAAGTCGTCTTGACCAGTCTCTCCATCGGAGAGTTTTTTTTAGCGAAAATCCCACCATAGGATATATATTTTTATGAGATTGATAACGATAACCTGTGCCTTGGGTTTTCTTTTAATTCGATCTTCTTCAGGATTGAACGTGTATTCCTCCTAGGAATTCTAACTTTGTTTTTATCTTCTTCGAAGATACCAATTGCCACTTCAAACACTCTCGTCTAATTGAGTGTACTGTCTACATAATTACTACCGAGAATTTTTACGCGAAGCTACCGAATTGTTATCTTCCGTCTGTTACAAAGCCATTCGGCAGGGACCTTATGTGTACGTCCCTATTCAGGCCTCGCCTATTGTATCTCATACTTGTGAACTGAAATTGTATTTTGTGTATATAGAAATGCTCAGCCTTTCATCCCTTCAGTGGGTAGATGAACTGAGGACCAAGCGTGCTTGGGAACTAAACACTGGGGGGTTCCGCGTTAGATTGACCACCTAACCGGAACATATGGTTTGCACCCCAGAGCCCTTGGTCTCGTAAACGGAGATTGGCACCGTAGGCCTTGGCCCCCTAGGGGCTGTTGTGCCAAGGAGTTTAGTTTTTTTTTTTTTTTTTTTTTTTTTTAGTATATAGAAATGTGTATATAGCTGGAAGGTGTAAATAAATCATTTAATCAAGAAACACCTGCTTCTTCATTGTGTCACCTAAAACAGGGACCGGATACGTTACAATATATATTTCAAAATTAAAAGTTAAAATTGAAAAAAAAACAGGCTTTTTCTTACTTGGAATAGAAGTCATCTCAACACCGTGAAGGTCAAGAATTTTGTTATCTCGTCATTAATATGTACTAAAGAGGAAAAGATTATAACAACAGTTGGAAAATCCATGTTTATTAAAATAAATCAATTTATCTATGATGATGTAATTTTTTGAATGATTTATGCATTGTTATTGGAGATATTAAATAACATTGGAGATAATAAATATAAAGTATATTTTTTAACTCAACTGGAGGTCGTATAGTGAAAAAACTATTACAAAATTTAGGCCTAGGCCAGGGATGGGCAAACTAGGGCCCACCGGGAAGGTTTTATCAGGCCCTGAGATAGAATTTTAAGTTGCCATTCCAAGGCAAATTAAAAGAAATATATATTTATATATTATATATGCATCTGATTTCATACTTTTTTTAAATGTTATATCCCGAATTTAATATCCCACTCACAAAGATCAGCGCTATGTTTCTTTCATTTTATATATCTGAACGAGTGTTTTCAACTATGAACCTTAGAAAGAATAATTTCAGAACTAGACTGATAGATGAGCATTTAGCCTCTTTCCTTAAAATCAGTACTTCTTACTTCGAATAACTTCTTAACTGCAATATAAGGAACTTTTAAAAATGAAATCGCAATTTCATTGAACTCATAAACAGATTTAAATCGTAATACTTGTATATTATTTTTAAAATTTTAGAAAAAATTATCTTGGCCCGCCAAATTAATTTTCTTTCGATTTTTAGCCCGATACCGTAAACCTTTGCCCATCCCTGGCCTAGGCAGACATACAGTGTGAGTTAAACTAGCTAGGGAGTAAGAAAGCGAATCATTGGCGGCAAATTTTAGAGGTGGCATTATGGCTAGAATATGTATTTTTTTTTTTTATTAGAAAAAATATATATGAAAATATGTTGTTAAATAAAATTCTTTATAACTTAGAAGTCTGTAAAATAATTATTTTACTTTTTTTTTCTCAGAAGATTTAATTGAAATACCAATTAAGTATGGGGGAAGAGATAGTATCTCATATATTGTCTGGGGCTGTAAAGTTGCTAGAATCGGTCGGGATATGGCTTTTCATTGCTAAAATGTTCCCCCATCCTTAATCCATGGTTTACAAAAGAGACGGTTAATATACAACTAAACTTAAAAAATTCCCCACCAAAAGGAGATATGATGACTAGTATGACATCATTATCACACCAAGTATCTAAAACGAACGATGTCCGAGGATTTTGAAGAATAGAACTGATCTTATAATCTGCCTCTGCAAGTTGATAATTATGCTGCATAGATGATCAGTAGATTAGGGTAGCGTGGTCACGTGAGGTGTCAAACAAACCCCTTAAAAGCTAAACTTCTGATGAGGGGAACGGGGTTAATTCAGTCGTCTGCCACCTGTCAGCAGGAGCAGTCGACATGCAATTTGTTTTTAATAAATAAATAATATTCTATTTTGGAAACAGCTTGTTAATTAAGAAAATTAATTTTAATAGACTATCAGCTAAAAAACAACTATTTTTACCTCTTTCTGCAAAGTAAAGGAAATATTGCAATCGAATAAAATTTCAGTGTTCATATTTCAACGAAATTGCCCATTTTGATCATGCTTGAATGGTTTTTGAAATGTTTCAGTGTTACGTCTGCATGTTCGTATAAGGAAAATTCAATTTTGAAGCTTTAATGATGAAAAAAAATATTAGTGAAAGCAGATATATTTTGATAACTGGAAGAGAAAAAATGTAAGCAAGCCAACACAAGCACGTTTACTGAGGTTACTTATTTATTAACCCAATGTTGCCAAAACGGCAAATACAAAAATACTATACATGAATAATAAGAAATAAACATTGAGGTAGCAATCATGGCAAGGCTTTGGCAGGTAAAAAGAACATGTAAAGATTAATTTAGTTCTGACATTTAAAAGTCCATTTTGACCATTCCTGAACTGGTTTTAGTTAGTTTCGTCTTGACTTTAGTACGTATGCATGTATGTATTTGCCTCCAATAACTAAAAAATGATTAGCCGAATTTTGAATTTTTGACTAAATCCGCCCACATTCGCTACCATCCACAATGTTTTAAGCATCTAAGGCCAAGGGGAAAACTCCCATGCGTTATTAAAGAATGGATCAAACTACAGAAACACAAATGTAAACTAACATATCAGTTGTCTAGTACAGAAGTACATACGCATTTTATATTTACATCTTATATTTTACATATAAACATTTTAATTAGAATATTTTAAAATATTTAATCAGTCAAAATTGCTGCTCATTTTTATATATCTATCAATATACCTTCTAGTTATGCACCTCTTCTTTTTTTTGGCAATTTGTTCTCTATATAAAGAAAAAAAATTAATATAAAGTGCATTAGCGCTGATAACTCAAAAACGTTTGGCTATAAAAAATATTGAAATTTTGTATTTTAGACTGAAGCGACCCACACTTTCTGCCAACCACTAGGTTTATAGAAGCTAAAGCCAAGGGGGCAAAACTTCATATACCATACATTATAACAGAATGGTTCAAACTACAGAAACCCAAAATTAAGCAAACATATCAGTTCTCTAGTACAGAAGTACATACGCATTATATATTTACATCTTCTATTTTACATATAAGCATTTTAATTAGAATATTTCAAAATATTTAATCAGTCAAAAATGCTGCTCATTTTTATATATTTATTAATATCTCTTCTAATTATGCACCTCTTCTTTTTTTTAGCAATTTGTTATCTATATAAAGAAAAAAAATTAAAATAAAGTACATTAACGCTGAAAGGCATAACTCAAAAACGTTTGGCTTTAAAATATTGAAATTTCGTATTTTGGATTGAAGTGACCCATACTCTCGGCCAACCACAACGTTTATAGCAGCTAAAGCCAAGGGGGCAAAACTTCATATACCGTACATTATAACAGAATAGTTCAAACTACAGAAACCCAAAAGTAAACAAACATATCAGTTGTCTAGTACAGATGTACATACACACAGTTTATATTTACATCTTCTTATTCTATATATAAACATTTTAATTACAATATTTTACAATAATTAGTAAGTCAAAATTGCTGCTCATTTATTTATATCTATCAATATCACTTCTAATTATGCACCTCTTCTTTTTTTAGCAATTTGTTTTTTATATAAAGAAAAAAAAATTAAAATAAAGTACATTAACGCTGAAATGCATAACTCATAAACGATTGGCTGTAAAATATTGAAATCTTGTATTTTGGACTGAAGCGACCCACACTTTGTGCCAACCACTAGGCTTTTAGCAGCTAAAGCCAAGGGGGCAAAACTTCATATACCATACATTATTATAGAATGGTTCAAACTACAGAAACCGAAAAGTAAACAAACATATCAGTTGTATAGTACAGAAGTATATACACACTATATATTTACATCTTCATTTTTACATATAAACATATTAATTAGAATATTTTAAAATATTTAATAAGTCAATATTGCTGTTCATTTTAATATATCTATCAATATCCCTTCTGGTTATGCACCTCTTCTTTTTTTAGCAATTTGTTATTCATATATAGAAAAAAAATTAAAATGAAGTACATTAACGCTGAAAGGCATAACTCAAAAACGTTTGGCTTTAAAATATTGAAATTTCGTATTTTGGATTGAAGTGACCCATACTCTCGGCCAACCACAACGTTTATAGCAGCTAAAGCCAAGGGGGCAAAACTTCATATACCGTACATTATAACAGAATAGTTCAAACTACAGAAACCCAAAAGTAAACAAACATATCAGTTGTCTAGTACAGATGTACATACACACAGTTTATATTTACATCTTCTTATTCTATATATAAACATTTTAATTACAATATTTTAAAATAATTAGTAAGTCAAAATTGCTGTTCATTTTAATATATCTATCAATATCCCTTCTGGTTATGCACCTCTTCTTTTTTTAGCAATTTGTTATTCATATATAGAAAAAAAATTAAAATGAAGTACATTAACGCTGAAAGGCATAACTCAAAAACGTTTGGCTTTAAAATATTGAAATTTTGTATTTTAGACTGAAGCGACCCACACTTTCTGCCAACCACTAGGTTTATAGAAGCTAAAGCCAAGGGGGCAAAACTTCATATACCATACATTATAACAGAATGGTTCAAACTACAGAAACCGAAAAGTAAACAAACATATAAGTTGTATAGTACAGAAGTACATACAAACTTCACATTTATTTTTTTTACATATAAAAATTTTAATTACGATATGTCAAAATTATTGTACATTTTTATATATCTATCAATATCCATTCTAGTTGTACAACTCTTCTTTTTTTAGCAATTTGTTCTTTACATAAAAAAATAATATAAAGTATATTAATACTGTAAAGCATAACTCAAAAACGTTTAACTTTAAAATATTGAAATTTTGTGTCTAGGACTTAAGTGACCCAGACTTGCTATCCACCATAAGGTTTTTAGTAGATAAGGTCAATTAAAACAAATTAAATTTTAATAAATTTCCATATTTCAAAATTAGTTTTACGGGTAAATGGATTTTTGTATTTTTCACTTGGAGTATATATTGTCTGCTTAAAAATGTATCACTTCATATAGATTTCATATTATGTGTGTTTAAAAAATATATTGGTATATGAAATAAAATTAAATATTTTTTACTTAAACTATTATTAATAATCTACAAAGAACTTTAATCTATGCAGAGTGGATTTTTTTTCTTTTTACACTGAATTAATAATAGGTTTGTTTTAATGAAGAATTTTCAGTTCAAAAGGTATTATGTATATCCCGTAAACATTAGAAGAACTCAGTAGATTATCAGTTCAATATCTATCTCTAATTTGTTCCTTATCGATAACATTATTAAAAAGCACATGAATTTTCAACCACGAAGAAAAATTTTTGATGATACTGATAAAAAAAGAAAAAGTTTTGATTTAAAATCTATTTTATAATAATACTTTTGAATCAGTGGTACTGATCTTATCCATAAAGGAATCTCTATTTCTCAAACGACTGGTAATTAAGATAAATTTATCTTATCATTGGACAGTTCTACACATTTTTAGATCATTCGAAAGATACAAAGGAACTGCAGGGAACAAAAGAACAAAGGAAGTACAATAAAATCTGCCATTTCATTCATATACAATAGAGGGGAATCCCTTTTTAGCGTGAACTTTGTCAGATGCTAAAAGTAGTTGCTATGATGGGTCTGCAATTGCCTTATTGCATTTCTCAAGCTCAATGTTAATCTATGGCAAAAATAAAAATACATCTAGATTCCTCGCATTTTAAGAATTTTTTTAAAAAATATAAGCCACCTGATAGAACAGCGAATTCTCTAAGATGCTCTCTAGATGATTCTCTAAGATCCCTTTTTAATATTACGCCGAAAGAAATATATTTGATTTTAAATTATTTGTAAAACGTTTTGGTATAAAAAAATGGTTTAAAACGGAAATAAAAACATTTAACACATTGTGTGCGGGTACATTTCGCAGCGGAATTGTACCGGGAGTGGGCGTTTTGCATGTAAATTTAGTTATTCAGTTAAATCTCAATAGATCGAAAATTATTTAATTTTACATCAGTCGCATCGACTGATGTAAAAACTAGTTTTTATTTGTCTAAATTTTTCTATTTGGCTTCGTTTTTTATATATACCGTTATTTTTGTACCCAGAAACAAACCATGTTGTTACACTAACCCGTACTAGTACGTGACCCGCGCTCAAGTATCAATCGTTAGAAAACGTACTAGTACCTGTCCCACGCTCAAGTATCAATCAAAAGAAAACGGACCAGTACGTGTCCCACGCTCAAGTATCAATCGTCAGAAAACTTACTAGAACGTGTCTTGCATACAATGTGTTAATAGACTTAAAAAAAGGTAGACTTGTATAGAACGTTCGATTATGTGATATATTCTATAAGAAATTCGTAAATTGTAAGCAGACCAGAGAGGGTTTTATTTTCACCATTTCAACATTGAGCTAGAGAAATTCGATAAGGGAGATGCATAATTTGGTTTGAAGCACTACGGTCTACTGTTTTCCTACACGAGGAGCGGTAGGTTTCCTACCGCTTAAGTCCTCGATGGTTCCAAACGGCTACAAACATCTATGACAGCAACGGGATTCGAATCCACGATCTCCGGTTCCGAAGAGCAGCTCTCTACAATTCGGCCATCGTTCGGCACGCCAGATACAAATTTGTCTTAATGGAAAAGATAGAGCAACCACTTGTCCATAATAAGCAACTGTAAATTTACAAACATTGATATTAATTGGAAAATACAGCACACAGGAAGCATAGTGTATAACTAAATTGACTTTTGCCTTGTTATGTAGCCTTTATAGTTTCAGCAAAGAGAAATTTTTTATTTTTCATATGTATAGTTTCTCCTATTTTTATTTATCTTCACTCTTATATTCAGAGGTTATATTGCATAAGATTAATTCCTGAAATTTTGGTAGTTTTATTTAAAAGAATTTTAAAAAATTTTAAAATATAAGCGTATTTTTTTAAGGTTTATGTTACATTTCAACCAATAGTTGTTTCAAGTACTTTTAAATATTTTCAAGTTTTTATATATTTTAAATATTTTAAATATTTTATTATTTTATTAATTAATTTTATTAAATTTTATTAATTTTATATAAATTTTATTAATTTTATTTTAATTTTTATTCATTTTTTTATTTTATTTTATTTTATTACAAATTTCTTATTTTTTATCATTTTAATTATTTTTATTTTATTTTATATTTATAAATTTTACTCCTTTTATATAAATTTTATTCATTTCATTTTCATTTTTATTCATTTTTTAATTCGTTTTTTTCAATTTATTTTATTAATTTTTTAATTTTTATTTATTTTATTTCAAGTTTTTAAATATTTTCAAGTTTCAAGTATTTTTAATCAAGATATGATTAAAAAATACATTTTAAACAATCACTTATCTTCCAGATTTGGCAAGCATTGGTAGTAAAATTTTTAATAATTATCAAAGTAAAAATATAATTTTTAATGATTTAACTAATAATTTTTTATTATTTTAAGAGGCGAAAAATGTTTGAGAAACGTTGATCTGGGGTTTTAGTTTACAACAATTTTTAAATGAAAAATTTTCTCCCGTTTTGCTTCCTTGGCGACATTTTTGGCTTCTTGGCGACTTATTCGAACTTTTCAAAATTTTTAGTTTCACTTCGGCTTATATATGGGTTTTGTATTTTGGATAAATTTATGAAGAAAATCGCACTCTGTGGATGGTCTTACGTTCGGAAATGAGGGGTAATTCGAATGTTTTACTGATTACTGGCTGTCAGAGTTTTCTCATCAGTGTGGCTATTCATTTTTATTTTAAATTTGTTTTATAGAAAGCCAAAACTGAGATCTTGACAAAGATGTTAGTTTTCATTTTTTAGTCTAATGTTAATGAAACTTTTTGTTAGTTGTGTTGCAACTTACAATAAATAATCATCCTTTTTTTTCATAACATCAACATTTTATGACGGACTATTGGTGGTCCGTGGACCACCACCAATTGGTGACTGTTGATTTGGATGGAGCCATAACTAAAATAAAATTGAACTATTAAAAAAAGCTATTAAAATAAATAGAAATGATATAATAGAAATAATAAATAAGATCAGATGATAATTATATAAAAATATGAAAATTATTCTTATGTGAAAACATTTAAAAAATTAAATACATATTAAATTTTGAAAACAAAGAAAAGTTAGAATTAAATTATTAATACCTTTTTGTATAATAATTTTGAAGAAATAGAAATAAAAATTAAGATTAGACGATAATGAAATAAAAAAAGTTTTGGGGGCAATGAAAATTTAGAATTAAATTATTAATACCCTATTGTATAATAATTTTACATTTTATGCAATTTTTTTTTAAATGTTTATCAAAATTTGCATAAAAATTGATTGCTTGGAACGAGGCATTTCCGAGAATACCGGTTAATCAAAAATCTACTAAATTCTAAGAAATTCGAGGATTTCAAAAATTATGGTATTTAATGATTGAAAATTGACGATAAAAACAGAGATAGGTAACCACTAGTTAGAGTGCTGTTTCACATCTATTTGGGGTTTTCGTGGCCTACTTTTAACTTAAACAATTAAATGCTCCTAACAGGATCGTGGCACCTGTTATATTGACATACATCTATTATTTACGCAAAGAGGCAATAGATGGCGCTACTAATGAATGAAGGAGAGTTTTTAATTTCTTAATTTGCACAGAATTCGAATGCTATTTTTTATATGCTTATTTGTTTTTATTTATTTTTCACATTTATTTGATAACCTACATTCCATGCAGCTGTAAGAGAGAAAAATATACATTTGCTCTAAAAATATATTTATTATTCGATCTAGAAAAACAATTATAGCTAGAAAATATAAAGGATGATGTAATTACATCGATGAAATCTACTGTGGTCTAATTGATTTTATATATGTTTTTTCTTTTTTAATGTTGAAGAGGGCAAGGGTAGTAAATTATTTTACTTTTAATCTCTATTTTTCAGTGTTTTAGTAACTCATTTCCTTCTAACATTAATTAAACCAACTATTTTCATAAAAGAATTACCTTCTGATAAGGAATATATTTTCTTTATATTTTGATTTTACACCTAAACAAGAAAATGAAACTTTTAGAAAATTTTGTGTATTAGTGGTTTAATTTGGAGCATTACAGTCCTTTTTTTTAAACTGTGCATGAAGCTAAATTAGATAGGAACCTACTACTTAAAACATATTTTGAATGGCTACGAATATCCACACTAGCAGCGGAATTCTAACTTGGCTCCAAAGAAATAGTGTGATTACGAAGACTGTAGTAATAGTGAAAAACTTATAAAAGCCACGAAAATTAGGCTTTCACGAGTAAGTAGTCTTCAAAAAGTAAAATAAAAATTAATGGAATAAATGATATTAATAGAATTTATCTTTTTTTGCATGCCTAAACAATGTTACAAGCTTAGAGGTTACCACTAACAAAGTACTCAAGTTAACAAGGTAACAATTCAAGTCACATTTCCCTTTACACTAGCAAACATAACACTTGAGTAATCATCGAGTTAAAAAATGGTTCAGTTTGGTACCAGAGAAACGCGGGTTCGACTCCAAACTTCTAACATGAATGAATGTAGCTATTTGGAGTTAGCTTTAAGCAGTAGGTCCCAGTCTAATTGGCCTTCAAGTTAGGAAATAAGTATCCGTACAGCTTAAACTAAATCAAACCCTCTTGTAGCAAAAAGTTAATCGTAGTGTAACATATTATACCAATTTTTAGAGCAAGAAGTTATTCAGGAAGTTCTTTAAAAGTTTATCAGGGATATTAATCAGTTGAAATATGAACAGAATATAATATCTTCAGAAGTTTCCTAAAAAATCTTTAACATTTCATTTCAATTACTTATATACACTGATTAATAAGGTAAAAATCAGAGGTATTTTTCAAAATAAAATTCACAAGTGATGACCGAAGGAATGAAACTACTACAATATGTAATACAAGTACAGTGTTATATTTATCATGAAAAATGGTACAAATTTCACTTTGGGAAGTGGTATATTAAATTTTTCATTCGAAACATTTAGGAGTTATACATAAAAGTTCATTCATGATGAAAGTATGAAAGCCATCAGTGGCTCAGTAAGGAATATATCGTCCCCAGACACTACTGAACATTTAGCATCCGACTACTAAGCTATGCCGCTTATTAAGCTATTAATTAGTACTTACGGAATATTATTTCGTTCTTCTCTCAAGATAATTTTAAGTTTTTGGCCGGTTCGAGAAGAATGAGTTATTTGAGGAAAACCTCCAAAAAGATCCCAGTTATGTTTTACAGGATTTAAGTCTAAGTGACTGGTGATCATTCCGTACGTCCTGCGTGTGTGCGTATTGCCATATATAGAGAGAATGCCTCGATCTACCGAAGTCTTAAATAGATATCGTTTATAATCGCTCTACAATATTACTGTGATGTTGCAGCAACTTGCTCAAAGATGTGAAGTGGTCATCTGCCATTGTGCATAATACTTGACCACACTATCATCTCTTAAATATTGGGGCGTTCTAGACTCATGTCTTGAAATACAACGACAGTCTTGTTATCCGGCGGGGAGGTTGTTTTCCCCTTTTCTTCTCAAGCAAGTGTGGCCGGCGAAACAATGACGTGGAGACATGATGTCTAAGTTTGTGACACTATAATTTAATAGTGATCACGACCATGATTGTTGGCCGATACAAATAATATCGAGACATATCGATAACCCACCTAAACTCCCCAGCCAATGAGGTACGCATAAAATCAGTGATGTTATGCCCATCCTACGTTACGGCTTTATGGAACCGGAATCGCTAAGAGAGCGAATTATCCACTCCTTTAGAGGGAAGAAAGTTTTGGTGGGAGTCACCAGGCTACTTAGTTTTTGAGGATTCGGGCTATGAGCGAAGTCCTGATTATTAGACGACCAGATTCTAAGAAGGTTTCTCTTCCTTTTGCGTCCAAGTTGCCAGAAAGGTATTAGGGATCGATCAGTTTCATCTCGACAATACACAGCGAAAGAAGAACAAGAATGGTTTCTATATCTGATATCGGCAGTAGAGGAGCTCTGACCTGGGGATTATTGTATACATCCATTGTATATACCCAATTCATCCAAGATAACTTCAATAAAGAAAATTTAATTATATTGGTTGTCTTGTGTGATATCCATAAACACTTGAGCACTTAGGTGCTAAATACATTGCAATATGATGTAAAGGGTAAACAAAATAATCTGGTGTTAATCAATTAACTTAATTGCTACTTTTCACTGTTAAAATTTTTATGTATATACATGTCCTGACAAGAAAAAAAAGGAAGTTCTATTGACTAATTCACCATGGCACACAAATGGCCATCAAACATTTATTCAGAAAGGTGTACATTCAATTAGCAATGTTTCACCAAGATTGTAATGCCTCCAACAGAGGAAACTAAAAAGTTAAATAAAGGTTCTTTCTTCAAGCTTGCAAAAGCAAAAATCTACAAGATTGGTCAAAGCCATCACCCCAAGAAAAAAAAGCAATGAGTATATGAGTATTGTTTACCGCGTGAGCTGGTCTTCCTTGTGTTGACACATCACACTTCTAATGAGACACAATTCATTCACGCTCTAGCCAGTCCTGGAGGAAGTGCATCCCCTTAGTCAACATCTCTCACCGAGGAAAAAAGCTGACAGTTCTCTGTTACACCATGCATTTGATGAAAAATCTAGGAGAAAAGAAATTGACATGCTTCTATGTTTCCCTACACCAACTAATTCCTTGGCACTAAGGATGACCTTTATAAACATTCTCTGGTTCGTATCATGTTTCCCTCTCACTCACAGTAACTAGTGGCCAGAATCCCTTATCACAGTAATGTAACAATAATCACAGAAAATCACTCTGGACTACTGTTGCCAACCAATATATAGTCTTTGTACCAACAAAATCTTTCTCAAAGTTGGCAAGGTTTAAAGGAGGTTCTGGGCATACAAACCAGCGTAATTTAAACAGCGAAAAATAGTTCTGAGAGATACACGATTACAAGGTCAGGAGGGTTTTACTACGAGGGATATTAATAATTTCTGTTCATTTTCGCCAATAGGGATACATATCGATCCTCTTGAGATGTGATTTTCTTTCCAAGACATTTGACATGTTACAGCATAGTTTTCCCACCTTCAGTGACATTTTATGATAGCAAGATGATTATACTTCTTGGCATTCGTACGGCTGTGTCCACAACAGTGAAATTTCGACTTGTATCGAGTCATTTAACTGCTCTACCCGATCGTAAGCACTCAAATGATGTGTTACAGTCATTTTACCCTTAATTTTCGTCGTATCATACAGAATCTCACAAAAATGAATTGAACAACTTACAGTTTATTTTCGTCAAAACCATAATGAATTTTCGAATTAATAAAGGACTTTTGTACACTTATCTTTTATTCAGGTACCAGTTCCTTCATTACTATGAATTTTTTATCCTCCAACATGGCCTTAATTACTCAAGTTCACTTCTCAGTATTAGTCATTTTACTGGAGGAAAAATTATTTTTACATTCGTACACTCTAAATACGTAAACTGATAAAATGTTGTTTAAAGATATTGGATTTAATACCTCTGGAAAATTTCTTTTTAATTATCGTAAATTGATAAATATTCTAATTAAAAGCAACATTAATTATCACTGTAACTATAACCAAGAGATGAGATCACAATAATTTGAACACATTCTTCCCGATGTTTAGAAGTTTTCCTTTTTTTATGCACCGATTGCAACGTAAAATAAAAAGGGATAAAAGGCGTTTATCCCAAGCCATACGACGCTTATATATACTCTAGTGAGTCCGAGATGTTCTGTCTTATAGAGTTGCCACGCGCTCGTTGAGAATTTGATTATGAGACTTCGGAGCCAACCGGAACGGAGCTTAAATTCTGAATCCCTGACAAAAGCAATTCTCACGTTATTCATCACAGCGAGACGATAAAAATAACTTAATCTGCCTCCTCCAGAAGGTGCTGCGGATGATAGGAAGAGGGGGGGAGGACAATTGTGAGGGGAAGGAAAAAGCTGCCAGATCTTTACGCGCTTAAAGTGGAATTTGAGGGATAGACGGCGTGCTTAATCTACCGGTCTAGTTTGGGGAACGTAGCTTATAGGCAAATGGCCCGAAAAGGATATAGAGGCATATATGTCTTTATATTTTCTTAAAAATCAATATATATAGGAACTTCGTGTTCATTGGACTGGTTGTACATTGGTTGTTTCCCATACTATTTATTCATTTTTTTCTTTTTAATAAATTAGGTTTTATTTATAACTTGTTTGCAGAATAGTGCAATGCATAAAACATAAGAACGAATTCGATATCAGAATAGTTGAAAAATAGCTGCTTTTGCAGAAATTGAGTTTCGTAAAGTAAGCACTATAAATTCCAGTTTTCTTATCTCAGGAGAACTTAGTCATGTTTTAGTTAACAATGATTTTTATCAATAAATCAAATACTAATTTCAAATATTATCTATTTAATCTCTAAAAATTAAAAATTTTACTGACTCCGTCATATGACGGCCCATATGCTAGTAATTTTATATTGAAATAGCCTTAACACGTTGACTGCCAAATACGAGATAACTCGTAGATTGCGTTCTTTTCTAGGATGCCAACTACGAGTTATCTCGTACTGTGTTTACTTGCCCTTTTTGTGCAGCTATGAATAAACTCGTAGTATATCAGTGCTATTATCGGAAAAGAACAAAAAATCAATGTTATTGGAAAATAAATAATTCAGTGATTTGTTAAATTTCTGTCCACAAATTAGAGTTTTTAATAATATGTGATTAAATCACATAGTTATTTTAGGCCAGGTTTCTGAAAATTGCCTTAGAATATTCAACGTGTTAATGCGAATTCTGTATTTCATTTTGAAGTTGAAAATGTGATATGTGAAATGTTTTAAATAATACAATTCTTTGAGCATGTAATATAAAAATTTTCGTCTATACTGATCTGGAGTTGCATTTAGAGGTTCTAGTTATGTTGAAATTTTATCTTTTTTTTTTTAAATTTCAAATGGTTCATAACAATAACTAGTTTTCTCTAGTATTACTACGCTTCCAGTTCCATTCTTCCATAAACATATATCTGAAACTATACACAAATTATCAAAAACGCTTATATTTTCTGTCACTATGAGTTTATAATAACATGGGACAGGATTTCAACGTTAAGACAATAATAATTTTATACTGAAATAGCCTTAATGTGTTGAATTCTGTATTTCACTTTAAAGTTGAAAATGTGATATGTGAAATGTTTTAAATAATACAATTCTTTGAGCATGTAATATAAAAATTTTCGTCTATACTGATCTGGAGTTGCATTTAGAGGTTCTAGTTATGTTGAAATTTTATCCATTTTTTTTTTAAAACTTCAAATAGTTCATAATAATAGCCAGTTTTCTCTAGTATTACTACGCTTCTAGTTCCATTCTTCCATAAATATATATCTGAAACTATATACAAATTATCAAAAACGCTTATATTTTCTGTCACTATGAGTTTATAATAACATGGGACAGGATTTCAACGTTAAGACAATAATAATTTTATACTGAAATAGCCTTAATGTGTTGAATTCTGTATTTCACTTTAAAGTTGAAAATGTGATATGTGAAATGTTTTAAATAATACAATTCTTTGAGCATGTAATATAAAAATTTTCGTCTATACTGATCTGGAGTTGCATTTAGAGGTTCTAGTTATGTTGAAATTTTATCTTTTTTTTTTTAAATTTCAAATGGTTCATAATAATAATTAGTTTTCTCTGGTATTACTACGCTTCCAGTTCCATTCTTCCATAAACATATATCTGAAACTATACACAAATTATCAAAAACGCTTATATTTTCTGTCACTATGAGTTTATAATAACATGGGACAGGATTTCAACGTTAAGACAATAATAATTTTATACTGAAATAGCCTTAATGTGTTGAATTCTGTATTTCACTTTAAAGTTGAAAATGTGATATGTGAAATGTTTTAAATAATACAATTCTTTGAGCATGTAATATAAAAATTTTCGTCTATACTGATCTGGAGTTGCAATTAAGGTTTCTGGTTATGTTGAAATTTTATCCATTTTTTGTTAAATTCCAAATGGTTCATAATAATAACTAATTTTCTCTGGTATTACTACGCTTCCAGTTCCATTCTTCCATAAACACATATCTGAAACTATACACTAATTATCAAAAATGCTTATATTTTCTGTCACTATGACTTTATAATAGCAGGGGACAGGAGTTCAACGTTAAGACAATAATAATTTTATATTGAAATAGCCTTAATGTGTCGAATTGCGTATTTCACTTTGGAGTTGAAACTGTCATATGTAAAATGTTTTAAATAGTAAAAATTCTTTGAATATGTATAAAAAAATTTTCGTCTATAATGATCTGGGGTTGCAATTAAGGTTTCTGGTTATGTTGAAATTTTATCCATTTTTTTAAAATTTCAAATAGTTCATAATAATAGCCAGTTTTTTCTGGCATTACGAAGCTTCTAGTTCCATTCTTCCATAAATATATATCTGAAACTATATACAAATTATCAAAAACGCTTATATTTTCTGTCATTATGAGTTTATAATAGCATGGGACAGGAGTTCAACGTTAAGACAACAATAATTTTATATTGAATTCTGTATTTCACTTTAAAGTTGAAAATGTCATATGTGAAATGTTTTGAATAATAAATTCTTTGAGCATGTATATAAAAATTTTCATCTGTACTGATCTGGAATTGCATTTAAGGTTTTTGGTAATGTTGAAATTTTATCCATTTTTTGTTAAATCTCAAATGGTTCATAATAATAATTAGTTTTTTGAGGTATAACTACGCTTCCAGTTCCATTCTTCCATAAACATATATCTGAAATTATAAAGAAATTATAAAAAAAACTTATATTTTCTGTCACTATGCACTGAGGCATGGATGTTCGTAGCCGTTCGGAATCGGCTTTAAACAGTAGGTCCCGGTCTCATTAGCCCTCGTGTTGCAAAAAGTAGACCGTAGTGCTCCCAACCAAACCAAACCAAACCAAACCAATCTGTCACTATGAGTTTATAATAGCATGGGACAGGAGTTCAACGTTAAGACAATAATAATTTTATATTGAAATAGCTTTAATGTGTCGAATTATGTATTTCACTTTGAAGTTGAAAATGTCATATGTGAGATGTTTTAAATAATAAAATTCTTTGAGCATGTGTATAAAAATTTTCGTCTATACTGATCTCAAATTGCATTTTAAGTTTCTGGTTTTGTTGAAATTTTATCCATTTTTTTTTAAAATTTCAAATGGTTCATAAAATAGTCAGTTTTTTTCTGGTATTACTAAGTTTCCATTTCCCTTCTTCCATAAACATATATCTGAAAATATCTACAAATTATCAAAACTCTCTTTTCTGTCGCTAGAAGTTTATAATAAAGTGGGATAGGTTTTATTTGGAGCGCTACGGTCTATTGTTTTGCACACGAGGGTTAATGAGACTGAGACCTACAGCTTAAAGCCGTTTCCGAACGGCTACAAACATCCATGCCCACAGCTGGACTCGAACCCGCGAACTTCGGTTCTGAAGAGCAGCGCTCAACCATGCGACCATCGTTCGGTTGAACGTGGGTTGGGAGATTCACGTTAAGAAAATTTCAATAATTTTTTTATTGGGGTAGCCTTAACGTGTCAAATTCTGTATTTCACTTTAGAGTTAAAAATGTCGTACGTGAAATATTTTAAATAATAAAATTCTATGAGTGTGTATACAATAAAGTTTCATATCCTATAGTCTTGTGGAGCGATATTTCGGGATTTTGGTTACGATTATATTTCATTCGTTTTTATTGCAGTGGTTCGTAATAAAAGCAAAGTTTCTCTGGTGCTATTACGTTTTCAATTTCATTCTTGCATAAAATACATCTGAAAATATCTACCATTTATTCAAACCTCCTCTAACTTTCTGTCACCCAAAAACTCAACAATGGCGTGGGACAGGAGTTTACTCGCTACATTATTTGCCTAATGGTAGACGAGTAAAGCGGACAAAAAGAAACTCCACAAATGGTCACGTCATGCCATCTCTCTCCTGCAGGAGAAAAGATAACACTGACCATTCGTCACGCCCAGAACAACCAGACGGACAAAAACCACCCAGATAATGCATTCACAGAAAGGCTTTCATCCTTCTTTTTTTTTTTCGAAACGTATATTAATGGGCAAAGAAATGTATAACACCGCTATACCTCTGAAACGGTATGACGTGATTTCAACATGGTAGTCATGGTGAAAAAATATACATCATGTCATATTCCGCCAAGAGAAATTTGAAGGACTGTTGTCAGTATATGTTAAGACGAGTCAAGCCGAGTTTGAATTTACAGCAGTAAAATGGTCTACCTTTCCCCTAAATTTTTATATTAATTTTTGTTTCTGGATTTATTTGTAGTGAAATAAGGATAGCAAGTAATACGTGCATGCTCAAAGAACCAAGAAACATTACAAAATTTTTTTCGGGTTTAAAATCATTGAAATACAAACACTAATATGCAAAAACTTTAGAAAAATTTATTTGTAGTGAAATAAGGATAGCAAGTCATACGTGCATGCTCAAAGCACCAAGAAACATTAAGAAATTTTCTTGGGGTTTAAAAGCATTGAAATACAAACACTAATATGCAAATATTTTAGACAAATTTATTTGTAGGGAAATAAGGATAGCAAGTAATATGTGCATACTCAAAGCACCAAGAAACATTACGAAATTTTCTTGGGGTTTAAAAGCATTGAAATACAAACACTAATAAGTAGAAAAATTTATTTGTAGTGAAATAAAGATAGCAAATAATACGTGCTTGCTCAAATCACCAAGAAGCATTAAGAAATTTTCTTGGGGTTTAAAAGAATTGAAATACAAACACTAATATGCAAATACTGTAGAAAAATTTATTTGTGGTGATATAAGGATAGCAAGTAATACGTGCATGCTCAAAGCACCAAGAAACATTACGAAATTTTCTTGGGGTTTAAAAGCATTGCAATACAAACACTAATATGCAAATACTGTAGAAAAATTTATTTGTGGTGATATAAGGATAGCAAGTAATACGTGCATGCTAAAAGCACCAAGAAACATTACGAAATTTTCTTGGGGTTTAAAAGAATTGCAATACAAACACTAATATACAAATACTGTAGAAAAATTTATTTGTGGTGATATAAGGATAGCAAGTAATACGTGCATGCTCAAAGCACCAAGAAACATTACGAAATTTTCTTGGGGTTTAAAAGCATTGCAATACAAACACTAATATGCAAATACTGTAGAAAAATTTATTTGTGGTGATATAAGGATAGCAAGTAATACGTGCATGCTCAAAGCACCAAGAAACATTACGAAATTTTCTTGGTGTTTAAAAGCATTGCAATACAAACACTAATATGCAAATACTTTAGAAAAAATTTTTTTGTAGTGAAATAAGGATAGCAAGTAATACGTGCTTGGTCAAATCACCAAGAAACATTACGAAATTTTCTTGGGGTTTAAAAGCATTGCAATACAAACACTAATATGCAAATACTGTAGAAAAATTTATTTACAGGGAAATAAGGATAGCAAGTAATGCGTGCATGCTCAAAATACCAAGAAGCATTACGAAATTTTCTTGGGGTTTAAAAGCATTGCAATACAAACACTAATATGCAAATACTTTAGAAAAAATTATTTGTGATGAAATAAGGATAGCAAGTAATACGTGCATGTTCAAAGCACCAAGAAACATTACGAAATTTTCTTGGGGTTTAAAAGCATTGCAATACAAACACTAATATGCAAATACTTTAGAAAAATTTATTTGTAGGGAAATTAGGATAGCAAGTAATACGTACATGCTCAAAGCACCAAGAAACATTACGAAATTTTCTTGGGGTTTAAAAGCATTCAAATACAAACACTAATATGCAAATACTTTAGAAAAAGTAGCAGGTCAGTTTTTGTCCTTTCCCATAGCTGTGTTTAGCTCAAATTATTTTTTTTATTATTATCAATAATATATGGAAAAAGATATTGATCATTATATTTATTATGTACGTTGTGTTTATATATAGGCACAGATCCTAACCAATTTGCTTAGTTTATGTCGTAATCGATGGCTTTAATGCCAATATCATGCCTGCCTGCTTTTTTACTAGTTTTAACCAAATCTTATTTAAAATATATTTCTATATTGAGCTCATCATTTGAGTTCAGTAAGGCACAGATTGCAACTTTTTATTTGCTTTTCCTCTGCGAACCAATTCACAAGATAAGAGCATTTATTTGACATACTGTTTATTTGACAGAACACAGATATATCGATGCTTTTTGACAATTCTTAATAGGACTCTTTCCCTGAAGGATGTAAGGCATTGGAAATGCCCCTATAGAGATTCCTTTCAATTTTGATTATCCTCAGAAGGAGGAATTTTTGTTTCTGATTCCTGTTACTTGCCGTCTGATGATCTTCACTTGGTAGCTTGGAAGTCGCGTCTGCTAAATGAACAATTCTGGTCAGTAACAATACCGAACAGAGCTTGAATTCATGAACCTCGTCTCTTCTCTGTTTAGGTATATACCTCTGACCACTTGTTTAGTTTTTATCATTCTTCCTCCTTGTAGGAAGAGAGGTATCACAGATACTATTCAAAACTCTTTTGGGTTCACTGAGTGTGTTCAGGTTTCCTGCTTCTGATTCCGTACTTCTGTCCTTGCGAATATCCCAGAAAGACACCCATATTCACATATTTATTTTTAGCGTTCTCTGAGGGTATAGGGAGATTTTTCGTACATCTTTCAGCCTCAATACTGTATAAATATTTTTTAAGACGTTAGATTCGAACCAACATCTACATTTGTGAACCAAAACTCTCGAACTTCAACTTGAAAGGTAATTCTCAAACCTTTTCCTTATCATACTTCCTTCTCACAATCTTCCTTATCCACATCATGCCATTACATCCAAACCTTAACTGGGAATTAAAAACTAAGTAGGTCGAAGCGCTGATATGCTAATATCATTCAGCTAAAGTAACATTGTTTTATTCACAAGACCTATTTAGTCGCGATGCTGTACTCTAAAGTTTTTCTACTTTTAAAACAATCATGATAAAAGTTTGAATCAAAAACAATGACTCTGGTTTTGAGCTCCAACTAAAATTAAGTTTGACGCTGTCCTTTGCTAGCTTGTCGGCTACGGGCAGTAGGTTCCTTTCTCATTACCCCGTGAAGTGATAGATTACGCCATAATGTTAAATAAAGCTGATTTATAGTTAGTTTGAGATTTATGAATTGGTTGCCTGTTTTCTAACCATGATTTAAAGTAATAACCTCTTATAACCTTTATTATTAACCTATTAATGCTTCTATTGCAGTTAAATTTTTCTATTGTTTAACATATGATTAACTTACATTATAATAGCTAATACTATAAATAATAATGCTATTGAAGTAAATATATTTTAAATAAGATTTGGTTAAAACTAGTAAAAAAGCAGGCAGGCAGGATATTGGCATTAAAGCCATCGTTTTTTACTTACTAAGTACATAAAATTAAAGCATCCCATTGGTTAGGATCTTGTGCCTAAATATATACAAACACACGCACATATATATAGGCATCATAAAATCATTTTCCATATATGAAACTGTTTCATTTCGCAGTCCTTGATATTTGGCTCACCAAAGTGGGTAGTACACCTTGTCCAAATAAAACCCCCCGGATATACCAAAAGAGTTTTCATGGCCAAATCATTTGGTATTGATACAAGAGGCTAGCAAAAACAGAGATATATTGGTTATATTGAACTTTTTTTCCAAAGCAGGCGATACAGACATTATCCTAACACCATAACAAGGCTCCGAACCTGTTACTCATTTAGCACCACCCGAAAGGCATGTGTAGATTAAGGTATACTAAGGCTGCGAGTAACATTAGCCCTCCTCGGTCCTCGTAATTTAGAAACAAGGACCAAGCTGGAGACCCCCAAGCTTGGCTTGCCACCCCCAGAGGTATCGTTTGAGAACTTGGAGGACTTTGTGACCACGAACCTATTTTACGTACCCCAGTCACCTTTAGTGAACACGGCGGATCTTAGACCAGCGGTTATATTGAACTGGATTTTAAAATATTTAAAATAAAAATTGATAAAATGTAATTATTAATATGATTATATTTTTTATCAATGAATAATAAGTAAAAATGAATAAAATAATTTAACAGCTCAGGTTGGAGTCCGGCTTTCTTCACAAGAAAGCCAGAGCCCACACTTGTCTTTCTAGTACAGAAAAATGATAAAGATTTTTTTTTAAATTTTAGTTTTTATTCCTCCAAAAATGATAAGACTGAAAAGTCAGTAATCTGTAGACATTCTTTGAGGTACAATATGTGATTAAGAATGTAACCCCCGTGAACTATAAATTCATTTTTTTACATTCCCTCGACATTACAGAACGGAAAAATAAATAAGTGTAAAGACACAGGAGCTAGTACAATGATCCCGGCGTATTATTTTAATTCAATAACACCGCCCTATTATTTTTCGATCCCTTTTCAATTACAGATCTTACTCACCGTCCGCAGTTTATCTCCCTTCGGCGTGGCAGATGGCTAATAGCGACCGATCCCCCTAAACATTGGGAACTCAGGTACAAGGGCGGACGCAAAAAAGCTGCAGAAAATCACCGACCGTAGTCATTGACGGCATTAATGGTTGGGCATCACAAAACTCCCCCACCTTCACGGAGACCCCTGTCAACGCAAGGTTCCTCTCCCCCCCCCTTGCTACAAAACACCTGCGTGTGTACACATTGATGAATCGGCTGAATGAAATATTCATTGGAAAATAGGTTGGAGTCAAAAGCTCTCCTGGCCGCAATGCAAACCTCCCCGTTTTTGGGAGGAAGATGGGAGAACCATCTGCCCTGTGTTCCTAGCTGCTAGACCCCCCCCTCCCTACTGCTAAATAGGGGGCAATATAGAAATGTCTGCCGATATGATCGACAGAGTTGGAGAGTCGGAAGAGTGTTTTATTGTTACTTATATGTTTTAACTAGTATTTCTTTTTTTGTTAATTGGAGTCTTAAAATACTATAAACTTTTGATACTTATGTTAACTAACATATGATTTAAAATTTTAGTGGATTTTTTGGTTAATACGAACAAATTTTAGCTTCCAAAAATTTAAAACAAAATTTTCACTCATTATCCTACAGGATTTGGTTTGGTTTGGTTTGGAGTGCTACGGTCTACTTTTTGCAACACGAGGGCTAATGAGACAAGGACTTGCAGTTTAAAGCCGATTTCGAACGGCTACGAACATCCCTGCCACAATGGGATTCGAATCCATGAACTCCGGTACCGAAGGCCAGCACCCTAACCATTCAGCCATCTTTCGGCATTACCCCACAGGAAGTGATTATCTCAACATACCCCCGGGACCAAACGATAGCCGAATGAGCAAAGCGTTGCTCATCGGTACATGAGATAGTGAGTTCGAATCCACTTCTGGCATGGATGTTCTTAGTCGTTCATAGGTACCGATCTCATGAGCGCTCGTGAAGCAAAATAATAAACTGTAAAGCTCCAAACTAAACCGGAACCCTGAAATATCACCAGATAATGCTTGAATAAATAGCACGTTACCTTTGGATTCCGAAGTCTCCAGGTTTGAATTTCGCTACTGTCATAGATATTTGTACCCACTCTGAATCAGTTGTAAGCAGGATGTTTTGATCTAATCCCCCATCGTGTGTAAGGCTTCAAATCAGACCTCGTAATACCACTGGATTGTAAATGTTCTTTTATTTAACCCATTAATACCTAGTATCCCTTTTTAAGTACAACTGTAAAATATCTTGTAGAATTTTTTTTTGTTTTACCTGAACATTTTTTATACAGCGAAGCTAGATGGCTTTCTTATCTACAATCTCCCAAGTTTTCGAGTACCTGTTGTTATTTAAAATTTGGATCTGCATTTGAGGAGTTTTTGAGTTTCGCCCATAAATATACTTTTTGGCAGGTACATCTACTGAAATTATGACAAACAGTTGACAATTACCTATTATAAGGCTTCACTTAATAGTACTGTATGTATGTATAGTGCCAAATAAATATCTTTTCATGAAGTTTTCTTAAACTGTAAATGTCATTCTATCATGTTTTAAAGGCGCGAGGTTTTAACATATACATAAATGTTTAAATTTCATATTTGTTTTACATTGCGCAAACCATAATAACTTAAATTTAAGATATTCCTAAATATATATAGCCCTCAGAAATGGCTCAGGAATTAATGGGTTAAAATAATATTGTGGTATTTCTACTTGACTATCAGTCCTGGACAGGTGTGGTTTGAAGAGGTACGACCTACACTTTTGCTGTACGATGAGTAATAAGACCGTGATCGACCATCTTGGAAGGGATAAATGTTATGTAAGTAATCTATCTAAAGTTTACTGCAAAAATAATTCAATTATTGAATTAATGGGATTCAATTAATTGAATTAATGGGTTAAAATAATATTGGGGGTATTTCTACTTGACTATTAGTCCTGGATAGGTATGGTTTGGAGAGGTCGACCTACTCTTTTGCTGTTCGATGGCTAATGAGACAGCGTTCGACCGTCTTGGAAGGGATAAATGTAAGTAATCTATCTAAAGTTGACTGCAAAAATAATTCATTCATAATTAGTCCCTTAAAATGAACATGGAAAGGATGCTTTTCACAAATGCAAGAAGTAAAACAGAAATACACAAAACAACTAAATATGTTTTACACAAAACGTAAAGGAAGACACAAGTTTCTCTCAAAAAAGTACATTAAACCAAATAATTGACCTTGAACGAAATGACTGGCATGGTGTAAATAATAAATATGAATAAGGATGGATAGTTAATTTTTTTTTTGTGATTAATGCAACGATATGTTCCCAGGAAATATCCAACACTATGTAAAACATATAACTTCCGTTGTATGCTTGATAATAAAGCTGTTTCTGAATATTATAAAAGTTTCTAATGTTTTTACAGACATTAAAAGTCGTTATTCTTAACATCAGATATTTGAACAAAAGTATTTCTGAGTTAATCAGTAACAAACACAATGATAATTTTTATTGCTAAAAAACTGGAAAGAAATGACATACACCTTAAAACCCCAGTATTAAATAACATTATTAATAATTCCAAGTGAAATTTGTATGAATGGAGAAAATCAACCCTATCTATTTAAAACAAATTATTTAATACCAATAAAAATAGATGTTTTAAGCATATTAAAAATGACGAATTGCATGATAACAAAGAAATATACCATGTATACTTCTTTCAAATATAAAAGTATCATTTTACGCGTCATTCCAAATGAATAATACATTTATCACATAGAGAATTTCTGTTTCCTCATTTATCCATTTATGATTTTTGTGAAACAAGTTACAGGGTTAAATAGACGTGGCCATTCAATACTTAATAAATAAATGATAAAAGTTTGCTTAACACTTCGCGTGAACGCAACGTATTTTTACGTTTTTTGCAGTCTGTCACTGGAGCGCGGGTCACGTAAAAATACGTATTTAGTAGATTTGTGGTGGATACCCGCTAACCACCACAAATCTACTAAATACGTATAATTATATGTATGTGTGACATTGTATGCTTGCTGTTTGCTTTGCTATGCAAAGTTTTGCATTTATTCTTTCCACAAGTTATGATTGTCGAGTTGTTGAGTTTTGTTGCGTTATTTCGTCTCCAATCGAATACCTAGCTTCGGAACGTACAAGTCGTGTTTTGTCAATTTGAATCTTGGTTTTTTTTATTGTTTAATATAAAATTGATAAAATGAGCCATTGTGACAAAGATAGTGATGAAGAAATATGCACTGACAGATTATCGGACTTTAATTTTAAAAATCGTTTAACGATAATCGTTTATTTTTGTGATTTCGTAAAAATATTGTTTTTTTTTTTTTAATATATTAAAGTGTATATATTAAAGTGTAAAATAAAAAAAGTTTCGTTCATAAAAACACAGTAGTTTTCGATTTACTGCGTTTTTTTCTGAATAACTAAACTTTCGCGCGATTCACGAAAAAACGCCCGCTGCACGAGTAAGTTGGCGATGAAGTGTACCCGCATGCCAAGTGTTAAAGTAAAATAATATCAGCATGTCGAAAATAAAAACTGAAAATTTTTTGGCTGAAAGAAACATTTCGTGAACGTTATCATAAATTAAATATATCAAGGTAAATAAATAAATAAAAAAGTGGATGTAATATTTTCAATCCCTATTACCGTTTTTTGGTATCTACTTCAAACAATAATTTTTTTTATTTGAACATTCTACAAACTAACCTTATGACTGAACCTTATGACTTATGACTGAATTTACTGCATTCGGTTACAGGTAATTAGCAACTAAATAGCATAAAATTATAAGATTAACCCCTTCCGGTACGATTTAATAATGAAAAATTGTTCATGAAATAACCATTCAATTTTTATTTAAAAAACTTTACAATTCTTACATATTCTTAATTAAAATCCACTTTTTACATAGCGTTAAATAATATCAGAAACAGTAAAATTAAGAAAATATCAAAGCAAAACATTAATAAGGTATACAGATAATAGTCTTCAAGCTAGTGGTACTTTTCAAAACAAAGTGCAAAGGAATTCTTAATTGTTTACACCGCCAAGTAGTCTCACTTTTAATTTGATTCTTGTAACACACACGGCATTTCTTACTAGGTTTTTTTTTATTCTGACTCATTAATTTGGCAATGATTTGTACCAAGTAAACAATATGCAATGGTGATTTGGGATTTTCACAAGTGATAAAAGTGTTGCCAAATTCAGTACACTAGAAATTTTAAACTAAATTAATTATCATATTTATCAGTAACTTTAGTCGCATGACGAGTGTAGCTCGTCATTGTGCGGTATGGAATGAAAAACTAATGACGAGCTAGACTCGTCATTTTACAAGAAGGGGTTAATAATCATCGGTCAGTTCTGTTTTATTACAATAAGACCGTATCAAGTAAACAAAAAATATTTCTCTAATTGACTGCAGAATAATTATTTTAATTTAATATTGCAATGGGGTAGGACCTTTAGGATGGTAGGGCAACTGGATTGCCTGGGCTTAGCCCTCTAATCCAGAGATTTCTTACAGTAAGCAGAGAAATTGACGACGAGCAGAGCATAAAACAACTAAAAGATGAAAGAGGGGATAGAATAGTGAATTCGTGAGTTCATAATACATTAACTAAAGAGTAAAAAGTTTAGAGATAGAAAAACATAAATATGTATTTGGGCAGGGACAGCAGAACAGTAGTGAAAAATAAAAAATTGACTTATATTAAAAATGTTTAAAAATTAATTAACCCCTTCCGGTAAAATGACGAGTCTAGCTCGTCATTAGTTTTTCATGCCATACCGCACAATGACGAGCTACACTCGTCATGCGATTAAAGTTACTGTTAAATATGATAATTAATTTAGTTTAAAATTTCTAGTGTACTGAATTTGGCAACACTTTTATCACTTGTGAAAATCACAAGTCACTATTGCATATTGTTTACTTGGTACAAGTCATTGCCAAATGAATGAGTCAGAATAAAAGAAAACCTACTAAGAAATGCCGTGTGTGTTACAAGAATCAAATTAAAAGTGAGACTACTTGGCGGTGTAAACAATTCAGTATTCCTTTGCACTTTGTTTTGAAAAGTACCACTAACTTGAAGACTATTATCTGTATACCTTATTAATGTTTTGCTTTGATATTTTCTTAATTTTACTGTTTCTGATATTATTTAACTCTATGTAAAAAGTGGATTTTAATTAAGAATATGTAAGAACTGTAAAATGAAACAAGTTTTTTAAATAAAAATTAAATGGTTATTTTATGCACAGTTTTTCATTATTAAATCAATACGGAAGGGGTTAAAATAAGAAAATAGAAGTTTAAAAATCAGAAAATGACTTAAATAGTTTCGAAAAACATTAATGGGATAGGTTACATTCTACAGAATTAAGAATGCAATCTGTTAGAAAAATTTCTGGCTGTTATATTCAGTATCAATTTATTATAGATGAACGATTTTTTTCAATTCTGTGCAACACCGTGTAAAGACCCCGTGTCGAACAAATGTGTTTCTTTACGCACTTTAAACTTCAATGAGAACAATAATAGATGGGGGACGTGTTCCCCTCCGACACGCTGAGGTGTTGAAAGCCGCTTATGCTCACGGTGGGGGGTGGGGTGCGGGTGCGGCCTATGAATATGGAACAATTTATAGAGTAACGGGTACCATTTGATCATCTAGAACAAATCAGTGTAGAAAATGTACTCCATATCGGATGCCTTCAATTGGCTAAATTATGGGCCACCTTTGTATAACGCAGGCCGAAATTATTTATTATTAGAATTTGGATAATTGAATTTGCCCTTTCAGAGTTGGTTTCACACAATTAAAAAATAGAATATTCTTTTGTCTTGATAAGAAATTTTTTCTTTTGAATTTGTACTTAATTTATTAATATAATAGTGACAATAGAACTTTTATCGTATAATAAAAATTAGGTGAAAAATAAATATAAAATTAATGCAAATTATTTAGCTAATCAACGTGATAATAGGAAACATTTAAATAATTGCCTGTTCAAAATTCGATTAGTCTTCGATAATGTGGTTAAAATACAAAGTTTGTTTGGTGTATAATAAAAAAGACACACAAACAAATAAACAAACTATCAAATTCATATAGATTTTACAGGTCAAAAGTGCTGGCCTACATTTTTCAAATACTATACACTTAAACATTGAGATACTTTTTACTTGCTTTACTAAAAATGATTTATACATATGAATTGTGTACATATATATATATATATATATATATATATATATATATATATATATATATATATTCACACACATACATATATATGTATGAATACAAATCCATATATATAGAAGTTATAAAATTATTAATATATAAATTATTAAAAAGTATAGTTACTAAATATTTGGATCTCTTTTTCACTTCTCTCCCCCCTCTCTCTACATATCTCCCTTGCTTTACTTTTTTCCTTGTTATCAGAAAACTGGTCATTTTTGTTTATTAAGTGTAGGATTCTGATTTTAGCTTTCTTATTTTTATGACTATATAAGTATATATTTGTGTGTGTAATGTATCAAAATTATTACACTTAAAATATCTCCTTAAAATTCTTCTCTTCCCATTATTATTATTTTATATCTATTTTTCCAGCCGAATAAGATCTTATTTAAAGAAGTGTACGCTGATTTAAAATTCTTTTAGCAAACTTTAAAATCTAAATCTGAAGTAAATGCTAATTTTCTGCCCACTTGCTATATTTTTAAGCTTTCCCTGGCAACAGGTTTACTTTTCTAATGATCCGTTCTGATGGTTAATATTGCTACGATTCTCTCTTTTGGGAATATTCTCCATGTCAACTAGCTGTTTGTCTCAAATCAGTAATTGAAATGTTTTTTCCTGTATCATTCATTGTTCTACTCTTACTACAGAGTAACGGCCGAATGGCTAGTATGCTGGCTTTCGGAACTGAAGTTCGTGGGTTCGAATCCCACTATGGCATGGATGTTCGTACCCGTTCAGAATCGGCTTTAAGCAGTAGGTCCAGGTTTCATTAGCCCTCGTGTTGCAAAAAGTAGACTGCAGCACTACAAAACCAAACCAAAAAACTACATAGTAAGATGTCACTTACTTA
>CM063501.1:36911908-36954408 GCA_032207245.1 Pardosa pseudoannulata | reverse complement strand
CATAATTTTTGCTTACAGTGGGACTTAAAACAATTGTATAAGAATAAATGTTCTTATTATATAATATAAATCCTTTATAATAATAATATAAAAGATCATATATCAGAAGTTCTTACATCATGGATGTTATAGCGTAACTTCTTGTGGAAATTGGCAAATACATTACAACAAATGATGTAATTCCTCTTAAAATATCAAAATGACATGACTAGTACCAGTCAGATGACGTCACAAATAAATGAAAACAAATGGCAAAAGTGTGTTCTTTGCTCTAATTTCGAATTAAATACATCGTGGGACCTACCAGTCACCATGGGGGTCTGAGAATACCCAGATATCTCTCCGTTATCAGCCTGCGGACCCCTGTGTGAGCAGTTATTCTGTGGGAATTGTACCTCCCAGTAGGATCGTAACAGCTCAACGCCCCCACGGAGAGCCTCCACTGATCTAATTGAATTTGTCGTGGTAAATTCTCTGTAGGAATCGTGACCGTTTGGAAGTTCATCCGCAGACTCCTGCTGTTGGGAAGCCTGCCACTGACTTCGAGATTGTTATTTATCTCCTTCAAATAGCGTTACGTACATCCATAATTTTCTCTGCTTAAGACAGATGACAAATTTCCATAAATTGAATCCATAGAGAATTTTGTTTGGATGAAGCTGTGTAAGTGTGAAGGCAACAGTGGGTCCAAAATTAATTAGTTTTCTATCAATCTGCTTTAAAATGTAACATATACTTTAAACTGTAAAACAAATGTTAATAATTTTGATTTATTAGTTATTATTTTTTAAAATTAGCTCTATATAAAATTTTGCATTAGTATTATTTTTAGACATAAGGAAGCGACAATTTATAATATATCTTTTAAATAAACATGACCTTAGAATAAAACATTGTTATTTCTTAAGACAACAATGTTTAATATTAATTGAAATTTTAAGTAAACATGATCTTAGAATAAAACGTTGTTATTTCTTAACAACAATGTTTAATATCAATTGAAATTTTAAATAAAAATGACCTTAGAATAAAACATTGTTATTTCTTAACAACAATGTTTAATATCGATTGAAATTTTAATTAAACATGACCTTAGAATAAAACATTGTTATTTCTTAACAACAATGTTTAATATCAATTGAAATTTTAATTAAACATGACCTTAGAATAAAACATTGTTATTTCTTAACAACAATGTTTAATATCAATTGAAATTTTAAATAAACATGAACCTAGAATAAAGCATTTTTGTTTCTTAACAACAATGTTTAATATCAATTGAAATTTTAAATAAACATGACCTTAGAATAAAACATTGTTATTTCTTAACAACAATGTTTAATATCAATTGAAATTTTAAATAAACATGACCTTAGAATAAAACGTTGTTATTTCTTAACAACAATGTTTAATATCACTTTAATTAAACATGACCTTAGAATAAAACATTGTTATTTCTTAACAACAATGTTTAATATCAATTGAAAATTTAATAAAACATGACCTTAGAATAAAACATTGTTATTTCTTAACAACAATGTTTAATATCAATTGAAATTTTAAATGAACATGAACTTAGAAAAAAAAGTTGTTATTTCTTAACAACAATGTTTAATATCAATTGAAATTTTAAATAAACATGACCTTAGAATAAAACATTATTTCTTAACAACAATGTTTAATATCAATTGAAATTTTAAATAAACATGACCTTAGAATAAAACATTGTTATTTCTTAACAACAATGTTTAATATCAATTGAAATTTTAAATAAACATGACCTTAGAATAAAAGATCGTTATTTCTTAACTATATTTAATATTAATTGCAATTTTAAATAAACATGACCTTAGAATAAAACATTGTTATTTCTTAACTAATGTTTAATATCAATTGAAATTTTAATTAAACATGACCTTAGAATAAAACATTGTTATTTCTTAACAACAATGTTTAATATCAATTGAAATTTTAAATAAACATGACCTTAGAAAAAAACATTGTTATTTCTTAACAACAATGTTTAATATCAATTGAAATTTTAAATAAACATGACCTTAGAATAAAAGATCGTTATTTCTTAACTATATTTAATATTAATTGCAATTTTAAATAAACATGACCTTAGAATAAAACATTGTTATTTCTTAACTACAATGTTTAATATCAATTGAAATTTTAAATAAACATGACCTTAGAGTAAAACATTGTTATTTCTTAGCAACAATGTTTAATACCAATTGAAATTTTAATTAAACATGACCTTAGAATAAAACATTGTTATTTCTTAACAACAATGTTTAATATCAATTGAAATTTTAAATAAACATGACATTAGAATAAAACATTATTTCTTAACAACAATGTTTAATATCAATTGAAATTTTAAATAAACATGATCTTAGAATAAAACGTTGTTATTTCTTAACAACAATGTTTAATATCAATTCAAATTTTTTTCCAATGCCGCAGGCTATACAAACATTATCCTAACGTATATACAAGGCTGCGAAGCTGTTACAATTTAGCACCACTCAAATAGCACGTGTAGTTTAAGGTATGCTACGGACGCAAGTAACACTAGCCCCGCTGGGTCCTCGTAATGTAGAAGCAAGGACTAAGCAGAAGACCCCTAGTCTTGGCATACCACCCCCAGAGGTATTAAATGAGAACTTGGAGGACATTGTGACCACAAATCTATTTTATGTGTCCCAGTTACCTTTAACGAACACGGTGGTTCTTAGGCCGGCTCCAGTCCCGAACCCGGAACTTTTCAGTTACAAGTTCGCTTCTAACTGAAAAAAGTAAAAATTATTAATTTTGCTGCATACAATGTGTACAATAGTTTCTTTGTGTGCATACATGACAGATTATGGGTTTTAAGACTTATATAAACTTGATTTAAAGGTATTATCACATGTTAACCTGCACGCGTTTAAAATGCACCTTATGCAGTTTGATTAATTTTTCCGAGGACAGGAGAGCAATTTCTTGTGTTATACCAAAAAAAAAAAAAAAAAAATGTTTTCACTTGATTTATTCTGGTTTGGGTTCACACGAGATAAGGACTTTTAATCGGTGGAAAAAAATTAGCTATCATAGGAGAAATCAGCACATTCTTTACAGCGAAAAAGAATCGAAACTGAATCTGTTCCTTTTTTTTTAAAGAATGCAGGTTAACGTTGTTAAGGCCTTTCCTTTCATTTTATTTGCTACAAGATTGATAAATTACACAGGAGTTTCAAATTGAGACAAATTTTAAAAGTCAATTTAATTTTAGGCAAATCGAGCAGTTGAAAAGGTGTTTAGAATATTCATAAAATACAAAACCTCTTGTACCTAACAATATTAAAATTGTTATTAGGGAGAAATTATTATTTCTTAACAACAATGTTTAATATCGAAATTGAAATTTTAAATATACATGACCTTAGAAAAACATTAAAACATTGCTATGTTCTTAACAACAATGTTTAATAACGATTGAAATTTTAAATAAACATGACCTTAGAATAAAACATTGTTTATTTCTTAACAACAATGTTTAATATCAATTGAAATTTTAAATAAACATGACCTTAGAATAAACATTGTTATTTCAACAAATGTTTAATTTTAAATAAACATGACCTTAGAATAAAACATTGTTATTTCTTAACAACAATGTTTAATATCAATTGAAATTTTAAATAAACATGACCTTAGAATAAAACGTTGTTATTCTTACAACAATGTTTAATCATTTAAATAAACATGACCTTAGAATAAAACATGTTATTTCTTAACAACAATGTTTAATATCGATTGAAATTTTAAATAAACATGACTTAGAATAAAACATAGTTATTTCTTAACAACAATGTTTAATATCGATTGATTTTAAATAAACATGACCTTAGAAAAAAAATATTATTTCTTAACAACAATGTTTAATATCGATTGAAATTTTAAATAAACATGACCTTAGAAAAAAACATGTTATTTCTTAACAACTGTTTAATATCGATTGAAATTTTAAATAAACATGACCTTAGAATAAACATATTTCTTAACAACAATGTTTAATATGAATTGAAATTTTAAATAAACATGACTTAGAATAAAAACATTGTTATTTCTAACAACAATGTTTAATTTGATTTAATAAATAAAAATGATATAAATAACTTTAAACAACAATGTTTAATATCAATTGAAAATTAAACATGACCTTAGAATAAAACATTGTTATTTCTTAACAACAATGTTTTTCGATTGAAATTTTAAATAAACATGACCTTAGAATAAACATGTTATTTCTTAACAATGTTTAATATTTTAAAAAAAATTAAATATAAATTTTAATAAAAAAATAAACATGACCTTAGAAAAAAACATTGTTATTTTAACAACAATGTTTAATATCGATTTAAAATTTTAAATAAACATGACCTTAGAATAAAACATAGTTATTTCTTAACAACAATGTTTAATATCGATTGAAATTTTAAATAAACATGACCTTAGAAAAAAAAACATTGCTAGTTCTTAACAACAATGTTTAATATCGATTGAAATTTTAAATAAACATGACCTTAGAATAAAACATTGTTATTTCTTAACAACAATGTTTAATATAGATTGAAATTTTAATTAAACATGACCTTAGAAAAAAACATTGTTATTTCTTAACAACAATGTTTAATATCAATTGAAATTTTAAATAAACATGACCTTAGAATAAAACATTGGTATTTCTTAACAACAATGTTTAATATCAATTGAAATTTTAAATAAACATGACCTTAGAATAAAACATAGTTATTTCTTAACAACAATGTTTAATATCGATTGAAATTTTAAATAAACATGACCTTAGAATAAAACATAGTTATTTCTTAACAACAATGTTTAATATCGATTGAAATTTTAAATAAACATGACCTTAGAAAAAAAAACATTGCTAGTTCTTAACAACAATGTTTAATATCGATTGAAATTTTAAATAAACATGACATTAGAATAAAACATTGTTATTTCTTAACAACAATGTTTAATATCAATTGAAGTTTTAAATAAACATGACCTTAGAATAAAACATTGGTATTTCTTAACAACAATGTTTAATATCAATTGAAATTTTTTTTCCAATGCCGCAGGCTATACAAACATTATCCTAACGTATATACAAGGCTGCGAAGCTGTTACAATTTAGCACCACTCAAATAGCACGTGTAGTTTAAGGTATGCTACGGACGCAAGTAACACTACCCCCGCTGGGTCCTCGTAATGTAGAAGCAAGGACTAAGCAGAAGACCCCTAGTCTTGGCATACCACCCCCAGAGGTATTAAATGAGAACTTGGAGGACATTGTGACCACAAATCTATTTTATGTGTCCCAGTTACCTTTAAAGAACACGGTGGTTCTTAGGCCGGCTCCAGGCCCGAACCCGGAACTTTTCAGTTACAAGTTCGCTTCTAACTGAAAAAAGTAAAAATTATTAATTTTGCTGCATACAATGTGTACAATAGTTTCTTTGTGTGCATACATGACAGATTATGGGTTTTAAGACTTATATAAACTTGATTTAAAGGTATTATCACATGTTAATCTGCACGCGTTTAAAAAGCACCTTATGCAGTTTGATTAATTTTTCCGAGGACAGGAGAGCCATTTCTTGTGTTATACCAAAAAAATGTTTTCACCTGATTTATTCTGGTTTGGGTTCACACGAGATAAGGACTTTTAATCGGTGGAAAAAAAATTAGCTATCATAGGAGAAATCAGCACATTCTTTACAGCGAAAAAGAATCGAAACTGAATCTGTTCCTTTTTTTTTAAAGAATGCAGGTTAACGTTGCTAAGGCCTTTCCTTTCATTTTATTTGCTACAAGATTGATAAATTACACAGGAGTTTCAAATTGAGACAAATTTTAAAAGTTAATTTAATTTTAGGCAAATCGAGCAGTTGAAAAGGTGTTTAGAAAATTCATAAAATACAAAACCTCTACTACCTAACAATATTAAAATTGTTATTAGGGAGAAATTTACTGCATGTTTTTACTGCATGGTAAGAATTACATTCATCATAGGTTTGTTTTGGATGGAATGCTGTGGTAAGTTTATTGCTACACGAGAAATGATAAGATTGGAATCTTCTGCTTGAAACCAATTCCTAATGGTTACAAACATTTATAACAATAATGGGATTATAATCAACATTTTCAGGTACTGAAAGCTAACGGACAATCTATTCAATTTACGTTCGGAAAATTTATGGATATTAAAGAAACTGCTTTATTGTCCTTTATTATACTTCCTAACTCAATCCGAAAAAAAATATTGAATAATTAATATTTATATCAAAAACCGATTTTTAAGAGTATGAGAACATTAGTTTTGGTTTTGCGATATTGCAGTGTTTAAAGGATAAAAGTTTTTATTTTGTTCAAATAAACGGTAATAAACACCACTTTTATTTTAAAATTGATTTCATGTTTAAAGGAAGAACTTAATCTTTTGTAAAGTTATTTTTTAAACTACTATAAGTACGTTACAATGTTAATAGCCTAAGCTATATGTTCGTCTGTAATCGAATTTATGAAGTGGCTGGACTTGGAATGGATAGCTGCATCTATATTGAATTCTTGATGAGTTAAGGTTAGCAAAATTCGAAGAAAGTCTTTAAAACACTAAAAATCCACCGTTCCCCCTTTTATGAGTGTTTAATGCCGTGATACCAAGCCCCATTTCAAGAGCAGGCTATTAAATATATCAATTAGCCATATAATAAATAGATAAAAACAACATTTTTTCTAGCATTATGACGTGAATCCTTTAACAATCTCATTTAATCATTTCTTATTTTCAATTATTTAAATACAGTCTGCATTATTTTCGTACTTTTATCATGAACTTAGATATTACACAAATAATTTCTTTTATATTTGGCTTAAATAATAGATTAGGCACATATATGATAATTTAAAGTTTAAGCACCGACTATCTTTTTTTTGCAAGATAATTCTCAGCCAAATAAGAAACCATTTTTTTATCAACCTCATAAGGTACTTTAAAAAACTGAAAAATAAAAAAAATATTAAATAATAGATTAGGTATTTATGGGAAAATTTTAAATTTAGTCATCGATTATTTTTTTGGTGCAATGAAAATTTTATCACCGGTATTAACAACAAATTCTTTTCATAAAAGTCTAGGAGTCTATTTCACGGATTAATAAATATCATATCTTTGAAAATTAAGAAGTTTGTTCGTTTGTGTGCTTGTTTTTTATACATAACCCCATGGTTTGACTAAATGAATTCAACGGGACTCTGAACTGCATTCACAGTATCGGGAGACATTAGAGGAGTAGGAAGATAAATTATTGAGGTTTTAATATTGACAGTGATTATTTTTCGGTGTATAACAATGATGTCCAAAATTTAGCGAATCGATTGCAAACCGTGTGGTTATGTATGAAAAACAAACACACAAACTTTTTAACTTAAACGTTAGATATTTATTAGTCTGTGAAATAACTACATGGTTTGACTAAATGAATTCAACGTGATTCTAAACTGCATTCACAGTATCGGGAGACGTTAGAGGAGTATGAAGATTAATTATTGAGGTTGTACAAGATAATTCTCAGTCAAAAAACAATCCAAATTTTTTATCTGCCTCCTACAGTACTTTACAATTGTAGAAAATTAAAAATTTTACTGATACCGTCATATGACGGGCTATGTGCTAGTGAAATAAATAATTAGTTATTAAAAATTATTTAAATGTTAATATTAATATCTAAATGTTAAATGTAATTATCTAAATAACCCCACAGTTTTTCTAAAGGAATTCAACCGGATTCTGAACTGCATTCAAAGTATCGGGAGACTTTAGAGGAGTAGGGAGATAAATTATTGAGGTTGTACAAGATAATTCTCAGTCAAAAAACAATCCAATTTTTTTACCTGCCTCCTGGGGTACTTTACAATTCTGGAAAATTAAAATTTTTACTAATACTGTCATATGACGGGCTATATGCTAGTTTTAAATAACACAGACAGTTCAAAAATTAAGGGGTTATTAAAAGGATGGGTATCAGTTTTCACTAAAAAGAAAAATCAGTTCAAGAAAACATAAAAAGTCTACAACCTCATTCATTAAAGATGCTAACTGTTAATGGGACAGATATCTTGACTTATTTTTTTCAATTTAAATGTCGATATATGTATGCTTTAAAATTTTTTAACAACATGGCTTTCATGCCCAAGTATCACCAATGAACAACAATGCTGTAACCCTTTACACAGAAACTAGCGTCTATTAGACAACTTCAATTCGGGAAGTTGAAATAAATAATGCCCTATATAACAATAGCCTGAGTTATCTGTCAATCTATCCTAGAATTTATGAAGCAGTTGGACCTGGAATGGATAGAGGCAGCCATATTGGATTCTTGATGAGTCAGGGTTTGAAACGTTCGAAATCCACCCCTTTCCACTTTTTCTAACATTCAATGCCATTATTTCAAGCTCTATTTTCTCAGTTCAGAGCAGGCGATTAAATTTATCAATTTGTCTCATAATACATAGGTAAAAATAACATTTTTGTTTCGTAGCATTATGACGCCATTCCTTTAACCATCTCATTTAATCATTTCTTGTTTTAAATTATTTAAATATCGTCTGCATTATTTTCATAAGTTTTATCACTGATCTTAGGTATGAAGGAAATAATTTCCTTTTATATTTGGCTTAAATAATATATTAGGTATATATGTGCTAATTTTGAATTTAATCATCAATTATTTTTTGTTGCAAAGGAAATTTTATCTCCTGTATTAACAACAAATTCTTTTCATAAAAGTCTAGAAGTCTATTTCACGGACTAATAAACATCTAGCGTTTAAGTTATATATCTTTGAAAATTAAGAAGTTTGTTCGTTTGAGTGCTTGTTTTTTTATACATAACCACATAGTTTGACTAAATGAATTCAAATCGATTCTGAACTCAATTCACAGTATTGGGAGTCATTAGAGGAGTATGAAGATAAATTATTGAGTTTGTACAAGATAATTTTCAGTCAAAAAACAAGCAATTTTTTTACCTTCCTCATAGAGTACTTTACAGTTCTGGAAAATAAAAAAATTTACTAATCCCGTCATATGACGGGCTATATGGTAGTTTTAAAAAATACAGATAGTTCAAAAATGAAGGGGCTCTTAAATCGGTATCATTTTTCACTAAAAAGAAAAGCCATTTCAAGAAAACATAAAAATTCTACAAGCTCCTTCAATAAGGAAGCTAACTGTTAATGGGTCAAATATCTTTACTTAATTTTTTCAATTTAAATATCTATATGTATACTTTAAAAATTTTTAACAGCATAGCTTTTATGCCCAAGTATCACCAATGAACAACAATGCTCTAACCCTTTACACAGAAACTAGCGTCTACTTATCCCTCAGACAACTCTGTTCGATTTTTTTGTCTTCATCCAAAAATTCCTTTTTCTCTCGGTTCTCCCTTTACGGCTGCGAGCCGTCCAGCATGGATGTCAACTCCACCCCACTGATCTGCTTTCGGTGATGAATAAGGATGAGGGTTGGGGGAGAAATAAAGAGCACTTGATTTCAGACCCTTTTACGTTAGGCCAAATCTTATGCAGCGTTCTCCCGCTTTTCTCTCAAGCATCTTTCACTCAACCCAACTCTCTTACTTTCGCTTTCATTTCTGTTCTGCTTAGAGATAATTTTTTTTCTCTTTCGGATCGAGGTATAAGAAACCCTTTTCTTCTCTGCATTTTCATGCAAGCGTATTTCAGTCATTGGAAAAAAAGGAGAATAATCTAGATAGAAAGATAATTTTATGTACACGTGGAGAGTTAAATTATTAGCCATTGATAAGATTGGGGATTTTTAGACAACTTCAATTCGGGAAGTTGAAATAAATAATCCCCAATATAACAATAGCCTAAGTTATCTGTACATCTATCCTGAAATTTATGAAGCGGTTGGACATGACATGATAGAGGCAGCCATATTGGATTCTTGATGAGTTCGAAATCCACCCCTTCCCGTCATTTCTAACATTTAATGCCATTATTTCAAACTCTATTTTCCCCGGTTAAGAGCAGGCTATTAAATTTATCAATTTGTCACATAATAAATAGGTAAAAACAACATTTTGTTTCGTAGAATTTTCACGTCATTCCTTTAACCATCTCATTGAATCATTTCTTATTTTAAATTATTTAAATATCGTCTGCATTATTTTCATACGTAATAATTTCATTACGTAAATAATTTCTTTTACATTTGGCTTAAATATTAGATTAGGTATATATGTGATAATTTTAAATTGAATCATCGATTATTTTTTGTTGCAATGAAAATTTTATCGCCGGTATTAACAACAAATTCTTTTCATAAAACTCTATGAAGCTATTTCACTGACTAATAAATATCTAGCGTATAAGTTATATATCTTTGAAAATTAAGAAGTTGGACCGTTTGTGGGTTTTTTATAAATAGCCACACGGTTTGACTAAATGAATTCAACTGCATTTACAGTATCGTGTGACTTTAGAGGAATATGAAGATTAATTATTGAGCTTGCACAAGATAATTTTCAGTCAAAAAATAATCCAATTTTTTTACCTGCCTCCTAGAGTACTTAACAAATCTAGAAAATTAAAAATTTTACTAATCCCGTTATATGACGGGCTATATGCTAGTTTTAAATTATACAGACAGTTCAAAAATGAAGGGGTTATTAAAAGGATCGGTATTATTTTTCACTAAAAATAAAAATCATTTTAAAAAAACATGAAAATTCTAAAACCAAACTCTGTTACACTCAACTCAACTGTCTTACTTTCGATTTCATTTCGTTGCTCTGTTCTGCTTAGAGATAATTTTTTTTTTCTCTTTCAGATCGAGGTATAAGAAACCCTTCTCTTCTCTGCATTTTCCTGCAAGCGTATTTCAGTATCTGAGAAAAAGGAGAATAATCTAGATGGAAAGATAATTTAATGTACACGTGGAGAGTTGAATTATTAGCCATTGATAAGAATGGAGATTTTTAGACACCTTCAATTCGGGAAATTGAAATAAATAATATTCATATAACGTTCGAAAGATGTTATGAGAACTACTCTATAGTCCGTCATATGACGGGATAAGTAAAATTTTTAATTTTCTAAAATTGTAAAGTACCACATGAGGCAGGTAAAAAAAAATGGTTTATTTTTTGGCTGAGAATTATCTGGTACACGCTCAATAATTTGTTTATCTTTACTGACCGCATAATAGTTTTTCGGATCGAGATATAAGAAACCCTTTTCTTCTGTGCATTTCCATGCAAGCGTATTTCAGTATCTGAAAAAGGGAGACTAATCTAGATAGAAAGATAATTTAATGTACACTTGGAAAGTTGAATTATTAGCTATTGATAAGAGTGGGGATTTTTAGACAACTTCAATTCGGGAAGTTGAAATAAATAATATTTATATAACGTTAGAAATATGTTATGAGACCTTGTTTATAGTGAGGGATCAGTAAAAATGTTTAATTTTCTAGAATTGTAAAGCACCGTATGAGGCAGGTAAAAAAATGGTTTATGTTTTGGCTGAGAATTATCTGGTACACGCTGAATAATTTGTTTATCTGTAGTGACCGCATAATAGTTTTTCGGATCGAGATATAAGAAACCCTTTTCTTCTCTGAATTTTCATTGACAAGTGTATTTCAGTATCTGAAAAAAGGAGAATATTCTAGATGGAAAGATAAATTAATGTACGCGTGGAGAGTTGAGTTATTAGCCATTGATGATAAGGGTGGGGATTTTTAGACAACTTCAATTCGGGAAATTGAAATAAATAATATTTATATAACGTTCAAAAGATGTTATGAGAACTAGCATATAGCCCGTTATATGACGGGATCAGTAAAATGTTTAATTTTCTAAAATTGTAAAGTACCACACGAGGCAGGTAAAAAAAAATGTTTTTTTTTTTGCCTGAGAATTATCTGGTATACGCTCAATAATTTGTTTATCTTTACTGACCGCATAATAGTTTTTTGGATCGAGATATAAGAAACCCTTTACTTCTCTGCAATTTAATGTAAGCATATTTTAGTATCTGACAAAAGGAGAATAATTTAGATGGAAAGACAATTTAATGTACACTTGGAGAGTTGCATTATTAGCCAATGATAAGAGTGGGGATTTTTAGATACCTTCAATTCGTTAAATTGAAATAAACAATATTCATATAACGTTCGAAAAATGTTATGAGAACTGGCATATAGTGCGGAATCAGTAAAAATTTTTAATTTTTTAGAATTGTAAAGTACCGTATGAGGCAGGTAAAAAAATGGTTTATTTTTTGGCTGATAATTATCTGGTACATGCTCAATAATTTGTTTTTCTTTACTGACCGCATAATAGTTTTTTGGATCGAGATATAAGAAACCCTTTTCTTCTGTGCATTTTCATGCAAGCGTATTTCAGTGTCTCAAAAAAAGGAGAATAATCTAGATGGAAAGATAATTTAATGTACACGTGGAGAGTTGAATTATTAGCCATTGATAAGAGTGGGGATTTTTAGACAACTTCAATTCCGGAAATTGAAATAAATAATATTCATATAACGTTCGAAAGATGTTATGAGAACTTGCATATAGTGCGGGATCAGTAAAATTTTTTAATTTTTTAGAATTGTAAAGTACCGTGTGAGGCAGGTAAAAAAATTTTTTATTTTTTGGCTAAGAATTATCTGGTACAAGCTCAATAATTTGCTTATCTTTACTGACCGCATAATAGTTTTTCGGATCGAGATATAAAAAACCCTTTTCTTTTGTCCATTTCCATGCAAGTGTATCTCAGTATCTGAAAAAAGGAGAATAATCTAGATGGAAAGATAATTTAATGTAAACGTGGAGAGTTGAATTATTATACCTTGATAAGAATGGGGATTTTTAGACAACATCAATTTGGGAAGTTGAAATAAATAATATTCATATAACGTTCGAAAGATGTTATGAGAACTGGCATATAGTGCGGAATCAGTAAAATTTTTAATTTTACAGAATTGTAAAGTACCGTATGAGGCAGGTAAAAAAATGGTTTATTTTTTGGCTGAGAATTATCTGGTACACGCTCAATAATTTGTTTATCTTTACTGACCGCATAATAGTTTTTCGGATCGAGATATAAAAAACCCTTTTCTTTTGTCCATTTCCATGCAAGTGTATCTCAGTATCTGAAAAAAGGAGAATAATCTAGATGGAAAGATAATTTAATGTAAACGTGGAGAGTTGAATTATTATACCTTGATAAGAATGGGGATTTTTAGACAACATCAATTTGGGAAGTTGAAATAAATAATCCCCAATATAACAATAGCCTAAGTTATCTGTTGGTCTATCCTCGAATTTATGAAGCGGTTGGACCTGGAATGGATAGAGGCAGCCATATAGAATTATTGATGAGTTAGGGTTTGAAACGTTCGAAATCCACCCCTTCCAGCAATTTCTAACATTTAATGCCATTATTTCAAGCTCTGTTTTCCCCGGTTAAGAGCACGCGATTAAATTTATCAATTTGTCACATAATAAATAGGTAAAAAAAAACCATTTTGTTTCGTAGCATTATGACGCCATTCCTTTAACCATCTCATTGAATCATTTCTTATTTTAAATTATTTGAATATCGTCTGCATAATTTTCTTAAGTTTTATTACTGAACTTAGATATCACGTAAATAATTTTCTTTTATATTTGGCTGAAATAACAGATTAGGTAGATATGTGATAATTTTCAATTTAATCATCGATTATGTTTTGTTGCAATGAAAATTTTATCACCAGTATTAACAGAAAATTCTATTTACATCCAGAATATAGTGGAAATGATAGTTTCAATCCTTTACTTCCCTTAATTACCGAAGCAAAAAGAAAACAACTTTGAATTATTTTTATAAAGGAATTCAACGTGATTCTAAACTGCATTCGCAGTATCGGGATACTTTAGAGGAGTATGAAGATAAACAAATTATTGAGCGTGTACCAGATAATTCTCAGCCAAAAAACAAACCATATTTTTACCAGCCTCATAGGTTACTTTAAAATTCTGGGAAATTAAACATTTTACTGATCCGTCATATGACGGGCTATATGCTAATATTCATATAACGTTCAAAAGATATTATGAGAACTAGCATATTCATTTAACATTATATGTTCTAAATATTCCTATACATTCTCTCATATCTATTCGAAAGAATCTCCTGGAAAAATTCTACTAATAACATTTTATTTTAAGTTATAAAATCTCAAATTTTACTATTACAGAACGTTTGTAACATTTATAATCGTATTTCGAAACAATATTTTTCGTTCGAAGAGCGATGCCTATTTCAATAACTCTCGGGTTATATATCTTATGAAAATGCAATATTCCCCAACAAACACCTGCTTTTTCTGCACATTCTCATATATATATATATATATATATATATATATATATATACGTGTGTGTGTGTGTATGTATATGTATATGTATATATATGTATATATATATTTATATATTATTTATATATATGTGTATATATATTATATATTATTTATATTATATATATATATATATATATATATATATTTATATATATATTATGTATATATATATGTATATATATGTATATATATGTATATGTATATATATATTTATATGTATATATATGTATATATGAATTTATATATCTATATCTATCTATCTATCTATCTATATATATATATATATATGTATATATGTATATATATGTATATATGTATATATATGTATATATATATATATATATATATATATAAATTATATATATATATTATATATATATATATATATATATATATATATATATATTTATATATATATAATTTTAATTTAAAATTAAAAGATATTTATAAAATCTTTTAAAGGCATAAACAATATATTCATTTAACATTATATGTTCTGAATATCTCTGTACATTCTCTCATATTTATTCGAAAGAATCTCCTGGAGAAATTCTACTAATAACATTTTGTTCTAAGTTATAAAATCTCAAATTTTACTATTACTGAATATTTGTAACATTTATAACTGCATTTCGAAACAATATTTTTCGTTCGAAGAGCGATGCATATTTCAATAACTCTCGGGTCCTCCATCTTATGAAAATGCAATATTCCCCAACAAACACCTGCTCTTTCTCCGCATTCGCATAACATCTCAATGGCAGTGAAACCGAATATCTTCATTTTCCGCATTCATATTCATCGAGGGTAAACATCCATGCTGAAATATGGATCAACTCCATTCCTGCGTGAATTCGAACTATTTCTGCAGCAGCAATATATTGAATTTTGTACATGTGACGGCTCCCAAGCCTCGGGGAACGTGGGAAAACCCTTCCATCTCGTTCAACTTTCCCGCAACTTTGTACTCCCTGCTCATTAATTTATATTACATTGATTGAGTACCTGTCTTGGATGCGCCTGTTCTCGCAGAATCACGTATTATTTATTGCCTGAAACGGTTTCGACGCAAACTTGCTTCTTTCCATCCATGGAATCAGCCGACTGACTATATCCTGCTACATTTTGTTTAAATTTTAGTGCATATATTAAAGTTAACAATGTATTTAAATTTCTAGTGACAGAGCATTCATCTACATTCGAATCGAACTACAATGAATTTTACTCTAGGAAAGACTGAAGTTTTAATGTGGTACAACTTCTATGCTGCGAGTTAGAATTTGTTACTAAAGAAGCAACGATAAGGCATCTGGATATTTTGAGGAAGCAATGAATGAGATTATCTGTTGTTCAAAGATTTTAAAATTTTACAAACAACTGAAGGTTGAAACCGAAAATAAAAGTGTAGTAAAATTCTCCTGGTCACTTAAAAGTTACTGTCGTTTTTAATTTAATTATATTCAACATATTTATCAACAACTTTTCTAGTATAAGGTACACACTCACATACGTATATTGTCAGCATTCGAAGAAACTTTTTTTATGTATAAAATGTATGATTTATATATTATTTATTTCCTTATTGGTTTTATGCAACTTGTTTCTTCCATAAAAAAGAGGATATAGATGAAAGACTATCGTGCTACATTTTGTTTAAATTTTAGTGCATATATTAAAGTTAACAATGTATTTAAATTTCTAGTGACAGAGCATTCATCTACATTCGAATCGAACTACAATGAATTTTACTCTAGGAAAGACTGAAGTTTTAATGTGGTACAACTTCTATGCTGCGAGTTAGAATTTGTTACTAAAGAAGCAACGATAAGGCATCTGGATATTTTGGGGAAGCAATAAATGAGATTATCTGTTGTCCAAAGCTTTTAAAATTCTCCTGGTTACCTAAAAGCTACTGGTATTTTTAATTTTGTTATATTCAACTTATTTCTTCAACAACGTTTCTACTAGTATATGGTACACACTCACATTTGTATATTTGTCAGCATTCACAGTAAACATTTTAAGTATACAATGTATGATTTATATATTATTTATTTCCTTCTTAACAGTTTTGAGGCAACTTGCTTCTTTTCATGGAAGCAGCCGACTGACTATCGTGCTACATTTTGTTTAAATTTTAATGCATATATAAAGTTAACAATTTATCTACATTTCTAGTGACAGAGCATTCATCTACATTCGAATCGAATTACAATGAATTTTACTCTAGGAAAGAATGAAGTTTTAATGTGGTACAACTTCTATGCTGTGAGTTAGAATTTATTACTAAAAGACTTAAATTTCATTGAGACAACGATAAGGCATCAGCATATTTTATGGAAGCAATGAATATTATCTGTTGTCCAAAGCTTTTCAAATTTTATAAAAAACTGTCTAAAGTTAGGAACCGAAAATAAAGGTGTAGTAAAATTCTCCTGCTTACTTAAAAGCTACTGCCATTTTAATTTCATTATATTCAATTTATTTTGTCAACAACGTTTCTAGTATAAGGTACACACGCACATGCGTATATTTGTCAGGATTAACAGCAAAATGTTTAAAGCATAAAATGTATGATTTATATATTTTTTATTTCTTTATAACGGTTTTGATACAACTTATTTCTTTCCAATTGAAGAAAGAGGAAGTAGCCAATAGGCTATCATACTGCATTTTGTTTAAATGTATTGCATACATTAAAGTTAACAATGTGTTTAAATTTCTAGTGACAGAGCATTCATCTACATTCGAATCAAACTACAATGAATTTTACTCTAGGAAAGGCTGAAGTTTTAACATGGTACAACTTCTATGCTGTGAGTTAGAATTTATTACTGAAAGACTTTAATTTCATGGAGACAATGATAAGGCATCAGGGTATTTTAGGGAAGCTATGAATGACATTATCTGTTGTCCCAAGCTGTTAAAATTTTACAAACAACTGTCTAAAGGTTGAAACCCAAAATTAAGGTGTAGTAAAATTCTCCGAGTTGCATAAAAGATACTGTTTTATTTGAATTTCGTTATATTTAGCTTATTTCTTCAACAAAGTTTCTAGTATAAGGTACACACGCAAATGCATATATTTTTCAACCTTCACAGTCGTATATTTGTAATCATTCACAGAGCATTCATCTACATTCGAATCGAACTACAATGAATTTTACTCTAGGAAAGACTGAAGTTTTAATGTGGTACAACTTCTATGCTGCGAGTTAGAATTTGTTACTAAAGAAGCAACGATAAGGCATCTGGATATTTTGGGGAAGCAATAAATGAGATTATCTGTTGTCCAAAGCTTTTAAAATTCTCCTGGTTACCTAAAAGCTACTGGTATTTTTAATTTTGTTATATTCAACTTATTTCTTCAACAACGTTTCTACTAGTATATGGTACACACTCACATTTGTATATTTGTCAGCATTCACAGTAAACATTTTAAGTATACAATGTATGATTTATATATTATTTATTTCCTTCTTAACAGTTTTGAGGCAACTTGCTTCTTTTCATGGAAGCAGCCGACTGACTATCGTGCTACATTTTGTTTAAATTTTAATGCATATATAAAGTTAACAATTTATCTACATTTCTAGTGACAGAGCATTCATCTACATTCGAATCGAACTACAATGAATTTTACTCTAAGAAAGACTGAAGTTTTAATGTGGTACAACTTCCATGCTGTGAGTTAGAATTTATTACTAGAAGACTTAAATTTCATGGTGACAACGATAAGGCATCTGGATATTTTAGGGAAGCAATGAATGAGAATATCTGTTGTCCAAAGCTTTTCAAATTTTATAAAAAACTGTCTAAAGTTAGGAACCGAAAATAAAGGTGTAGTAAAATTCTCCTGCTTACTTAAAAGCTACTGCCATTTTAATTTCATTATATTCAATTTATTTTGTCAACAACGTTTCTAGTATAAGGTACACACGCACATGCGTATATTTGTCAGGATTAACAGCAAAATGTTTAAAGCATAAAATGTATGATTTATATATTTTTTATTTCTTTATAACGGTTTTGATACAACTTATTTCTTTCCAATTAAAAAAATGAAGAAAGAGGAAGTAGCCAATAGACTATCATACTGCATTTTGTTTAAATTTTAGTGCATATATTAAAGTTAACAATGTATTTAAAGTTCTAGTGACAGAGCATTCATCTACATTCGAATCGAATTACAATGAATTTTACTCTAGGAAAGAATGAAGTTTTAATGTGGTACAACTTCTATGCTGTGAGTTAGAATTTATTACTAAAAGACTTAAATTTCATTGAGACAACGATAAGGCATCAGCATATTTTAGGAAAGCAATGAATGAGATTATTTGTTGTCCAAAGCTTTTCAAATTTTACAAACAACTGTCTAAAGGTTGAAACCCAAAATTAAGGTGTAGTAAAATTCTCCGAGTTGCATAAAAGATACTGTTTTATTTGAATTTCGTTATATTTAGCTTATTTCTTCAACAAAGTTTCTAGTATAAGGTACACACGCAAATGCATATATTTTTCAACCTTCACAGTCGTATATTTGTAATCATTCACAGAGCATTCATCCACATTCGAATCGAATTACAATGAATTTTACTCTAGGAAAGAATGAAGTTTTAATGTGGTACAACTTCTATGCTGTGAGTTAGAATTTATTACTAAAAGACTTAAATTTCATTGAGACAACGATAAGGCATCAGCATATTTTAGGGTTTGGTTTGGTTTGGTTTAGTTTGGAGTGCTACGGTCTACTTTTTGCAATACGAGGGCTAAAGGATATTTTAGGGAAGAAATGAATGAGATTATCTGTTGTCCAAAGCTTTTAAAATTCTCCTGGTTACCTAAAAGCTACTGGTATTTTTAATTTTGTTATATTCAACTTATTTCTTCAACAACGTTTCTACTAGTATATGGTACACACTCACATTTGTATATTTGTCAGCATTCACAGTAAACATTTTAAGTATACAATGTATGATTTATATATTATTTATTTCCTTCTTAACAGTTTTGAGGCAACTTGCTTCTTTTCATGGAAGCAGCCGACTGACTATCGTGCTACATTTTGTTTAAATTTTAATGCATATATAAAGTTAACAATTTATCTACATTTCTAGTGACAGAGCATTCATCTACATTCGAATCGAACTACAATGAATTTTACTCTAAGAAAGACTGAGGTTTTAATGTGGACAACTTCTATGCTGTGAGTTAGAATTTATTACTAAAAGACTTAAATTTCATGGTGACAACCATAAGGCATCAGGGTATTTTAGGGAAGCAATGAATGAGAATATCTGTTGTCCAAAGCTTTTCAAATTTTATAAAAAACTGTCTAAAGTTAGGAACCGAAAATAAAGGTGTAGTAAAATTCTCCTGCTTACTTAAAAGCTACTGCCATTTTAATTTCATTATATTCAATTTATTTTGTCAACAACGTTTCTAGTATAAGGTACACACGCACATGCGTATATTTGTCAGGATTAACAGCAAAATGTTTAAAGCATAAAATGTATGATTTATATATTTTTTATTTCTTTATAACGGTTTTGATACAACTTATTTCTTTCCAATTAAAAAAATGAAGAAAGAGGAAGTAGCCAATAGACTATCATACTGCATTTTGTTTAAATTTTAGTGCATATATTAAAGTTAACAATGTATTTAAAGTTCTAGTGACAGAGCATTCATCTACATTCGAATCGAATTACAATGAATTTTACTCTAGGAAAGAATGAAGTTTTAATGTGGTACAACTTCTATGCTGTGAGTTAGAATTTATTACTAAAAGACTTAAATTTCATTGAGACAACGATAAGGCATCAGCATATTTTAGGAAAGCAATGAATGAGATTATCTGTTGTCCAAAGCTTTTAAAATTTTACAAACAACTGAAGGTTGAAACCGAAAATAAAAGTGTAGTAAAATTCTCCTGGTCACTTAAAAAAAAACTGGCTTTTTGAATTTCGTCATATTTATTTCTTTAACAGCGTTTCTAGTATAAGGTACAAACGCACATACGTATATTTGTCACCATTCACAGTCATATATATTTGTCAGCATTGACAGAGCATTCATCTATATTCGAATCGAACTACAATGAATTTTACTCTAGGAAAAACTGAAGTTTTAATGTGGTACAACTTCTATGCTGTGAGTTAGAATTTATTACTAAAAGACTTAAATTTCATTGAGACAACGATAAGGCATCAGCATATTTTAGGAAAGCAATGAATGAGATTATTTGTTGTCCAAAGCTTTTCAAATTTTACAAACAACTGTCTAAAGGTTGAAACCCAAAATTAAGGTGTGGTAAAATTTTACTGGTTACTTAAAAGTACTGGCATTTTTAATTTCATTATATTCAATTTATTTTTTCAACAACGTTTCAAGTACAAGGTACACACGCACATACGTATATTTGTCAGAATTAACAGCAAAATTTTTTAAGTATAAAATGTATGATTTATATATTTTTTATTTCTCCTTAACGGTTTTGATGCAACTGATTTCTTTCCAATTAAAAAAAAAATAAAGAGGAAGTAGCCAATAGACTATCGTACTGCATTTTGTTTAAATTTTAGTGCATATATTAAAGTTAACAATGTATTTCAATTTCTAGTAACAGAGCATTCATCTACATTTGAATCGAACTACAATTAATTTTACTCTAGGAAAGACTGAAATTTTAACGTGGTACAACTTCTATGATGTGAGTTAGAATTTATTACTAAAAGACTTGAATTTCATGGAGACAACTATAAAGCATCAGGATATTTTATGGAAGAAATGAAATTATCTGTCGTCCAAAGCTTTTAAATTTTTTACAAACTGTCTAAAGATTGAAACCGAAAATAAAGATGTAGTAAAATTCTCCTGGTTACCTAAAAGCTACTGGTATTTTTAATTTTGTTATATTCAACTTATTTTTTCAACAACGTTTGTACTAGTATAAGGTACACACGCACATACGTATATTTGTCAGCATTCACAGTAAACTTTTTTAAGCATAAAATGTATGATTTATATATTATTTATTTTCCTTAACGGTTTTGAGGCAACTAGCTTCTTTCTATGGAAGCAGCTGACTGACTATCCTGCTACATTTTGTTTAAATTTCAGTGCATATATTAAAGTTAACAATGTATTTAAAGTTCTAGTGACAGAGCATTCATCTACATTCGAATCGAATTACAATGAATTTTACTCTAGGAAAGAATGAAGTTTTAATGTGGTACAACTTCTATGCTGTGAGTTAGAATTTATTACTAAAAGACTTAAATTTCATTGAGACAACGATAAGGCATCAGCATATTTTAGGAAAGCAATGAATGAGATTATTTGTTGTCCAAAGCTTTTCAAATTTTACAAACAACTGTCTAAAGGTTGAAACCCAAAATTAAGGTGTAGTAAAATTCTCCGAGTTGCATAAAAGATACTGGAAATTTTAATTTCATTATATTATCAAAAAGATTCGATGAACACACCGTTTAGCCTAAGAGACGAATTTATTGAAGCAAAGTAGCAACTCGCACCTTTACAAGATCGAGAAGTTGCCTACAACTAGTGGGTATCAGCTTTGATGCCCGAACAGAATATTCGAGAAATAACTAATTTACATAATAAGAAAGATCTAGGATGTTAGAGAACATAAGGCAACAATAAATAACATTTTTAAATTAAAAACCCATACTTTGAAACTACCTCCACGGCGAGCACTGAACCCACAAACTTTGGGTCTAAATCGCGTGCTCTGACCATTCGGCCACTGAGCTCGTAAGAAAGATTTCTTTATGCGGCAATATTCAACTTATTTCTTCAACAATGTTTCTAGTATAAGGTAAACATGCACATACGCATATTTTTAGCATTCACAGTAGTTTTTTTTAAGTATTAAATGTATGATTTATATATAATTTATTTCCCCTTAGCGGTTCTGGTGCAACTTGCTTATTTCCAATTTAAAAAAAAGATTTCGTTTGAATTTGGTTTGGTTTGGAATGCTACGGTATACTTTTGCAACACGAGGGATACTGAGACCGGAACCTACAGCTTAAAGCATGTTCCTAACGGCTACGGACATCCATGCCACTGTGGGATTCGAACCCATGAACTTACCGAATATCAGCACTCTAAATCGGCCATCGTTCGAAAAAAAGAGGAAGTAGACAAAAGACTATCGTAGACAAAAGACTATCGTACTACATTTTGTTTAAATTTTATCGCATATATTATTGTTGTTGTTGTTTCTCATGCCTCTTGGGCAAACCAAGCACGATTGAGCCTGCAGGTTTTCGTTTTAAGACCAAGGGGTGCACCTTTCTTTTTAAAGAGCACCATTAAGGTGAAAGAACGACTTCGCTCAAGTAAGTCCTCTTAATTTTGAAGCAGGGATCCAAGCAGAACACCCACAGAGTTGGTCTGCCACATCCAGAGGCATTGTTTGAGGACTTGGAGGATATTGTGACCACGAACATATTTTACGTGCCCCAGTCACCTCTAACGAACACAGTGGATTTTAGGCCGGCTCGGGTTCTGAACCCGCAAAATACTTATATTAAAGTTAACAGTGTATTTAAATTTCAAGGAACAGAGCATTCATCCACATTCGAATCAAACTACAATGAATTTTACTCTAGGAAATGCTGAAGTTTTAACATGGTACAACTTCTATGCTGTGAGTTAGAATTTATTACTAAAAGATTTAAATTTCATGGAGACAACGATAAGGCATCAGGATATTTTAGGGAAGCAATGAATGAGATTATCTGTTGTCCAAAGCTGTTAAAATTTTACAAACAACTGTCTAAAGGTTGAAACCTAAAATAAAGGTGTAGTAGAATTCTCCTGGTGACTTAAAAGCTACTGGTATTTTTAATCACATCATGTATTCAACTTATTTCTTCAACGTTTCTAGTGTAAGGTACACACGCACGTACGTATATTTGTAAGCATCACAGTAAATTTTTTTAAGTATAAAATGTATGATTTATATGTTATTTATTTCTCCTTAATGGTTTTGATGCAACTTGTTTCTTTCCAATTAAAAAAAAGATAAAGAAAGAGGAAGTATCCAATAGACTATCGCACTTCATTTTGTTTAAATTTTAGCGCATATATTAAAGTTACCAATGCATTTTTTCAAGTGACAGAGCATTCATCACACTACAATGAATTTTACTCTAGTAAAGGCTGAAGTTTTAATGTAGTACAACTTCTATGCTATGAGTTAGAATTTGTTATTAAAAGTCTTAAATTTCAGGAAAACAACGGCAGGCCATCGGGAAAAATTTTAGGATAACTATGAATGAGATTATCTGATATTCTAAGCTTTTAAATTGTAAAAGCAACTGTATAAAAGTTTAAAAAACTAAAACAAAGGTGTAATAAAAGTCTCCTGGGTACTTAAAATTTTCTGTGATTTTTAATTTCATTATATTTAACACATGTCTTCAATATCATTTCTAGTACCATAAACACATGTTCGTTTATTTGTATGTATCGACAGTAAAAATGTTTGAAATATAAAATTATGCATGATTTATATAGTATTTATTTCTCATAACGCTTTTTTACGTGACTTGCTACTTTGCACTTTTAAAAAGAGAGAAAAAAAAATACTAAAGACTATCCTTCTAAAACTTATTTAAACTTTAGTAACAATGCTAACAATGTATTTAAATTTCTAGTAAGAGCCTTCACCTACATTTGAATTAAACTACCAGGAATTTTACTCTAGGAAATGCTGAAGTTTTAATTTGCTATTACTTTTCTGCTATGAGTTAAAATTTATTGCTACAAGTGTCTTAAATTTCCCGGAGACAACAAGAAGTCATCAGAAAATTTTAGAAAAGTCACGAATAAGATTATTTGCTATTGCAAGCTTTTAAAATTTTACAAAGAACTATCTAAAAGTTATTAAAACCGGAAATAAAGGCCATAGTAAGGATTTCCCGGTTACGCAAAAGTTGCTGTGATTATTAATTTTATTATATTCAACATATTTATTCAATAATGTGTCTGGTATTTAAGAAATATGTCTATAAGATACATACGAGTGACGTTTATTTGTATGAACCCATAGCAAAATTACTAAAGCATAAAATTATGTATGAATTATATACTATTTATTTCTAATAACAGGTTTGGAGTAACTTGCTTTTTTCCTCTTATAAAAAGAGGAAAAGCGGAAACAGCCAAAAGATTATCTAACTATAATTTGTTCAAATTTTAGTGCATATATAAAAGTTAACAATGTATTTGATTTTCTAGTGGCAGAGAAATCATCTACATTTGAACCAAACTGCAATTTTACTTTAGGAAAGGTTGAAGTTTTAATGCGGTAAAACTTCTGTGTTCTGAAGTAGAATTCCTTACTAAGATTTTTAAATTTCATGGAGAAAATGATCGGGCATTAGGAAATTTTATAAAAGTTATGAATAAGATTATCAGTTATCCTAAGCTTTTACAATTTAAAAACTGCCTAAAAGTTGGGATAAATGGAAAATAAAGTGTAGTGTATTTCTCTTGGTTACTTTAAAGTTACTGTGACTTATAACTTTCCTCTATTCAACGCATTTCTTTAATCCTGATTATGGGTCACTGTAACAAACACGCACATGCACATATATTTGCAAGATTTCTCAGTAAAAAATTTAAAGTGTACAGGTAAACACCATTATAAGTTTATTACAGGAAAAAGTCCCATTTTCTGTAAAATGTGTTTAAAGTTCTTAGTTTCTATCAAAGCTATGATTTTAAATGCAAAGATTATATAATTCTTATAGATTCTAATTTGAATATTTTAGTAGAGTTTGTTTTAAATAATTTAGAAATGTCTAGGAATTTGTAAAAATTAAAAAAAATCAAATTTTTGAAGATTTAAATGTGAAGTGCAATGAAAAGAAGTGAAGTGAAAGGGTGACTGAAGAGTAAATAATTTCTTCTCTGTTGACAGGAGAATACAGTCGTTTCTTTCTCCTTTCTAATTTCTATCAAAAACAGACTTTCTACATAAATAATAATACAGAGGCTGTTCACACATTTTTTAGACGATTTATCTTGTAGTCACAAAACTAAATTGCATAAAATTTTGTTTGAAATGTTCTGTTTGTTAGCCCTTATTCTGAACTATCTTGCGACACCGTAATTTCCAGGATAATAATGCCTTTTGAAGTGTCAGAAGAGGTATTTTATCCCATTCCTCCTGAACAGCTTTCCAGAGTCCTGTAAGGGTTGTGGGAGGATGCAGATTTGGATAATGCAGATTTTAAAGGTCGGAAAGCACAAAAATCCATAGGTGATATATCGGGAGATTTAGTAGGGATATCAGTGAAGGGCCTTGATACTGGTTTTTTGTCCCATTTCTTTTAGGAAATTTACAGTGGATTTTGATCTGTGAGTGCTATCTTTGTCTTTATGGAGTTCCACAGATTGATGACTCTGAGGGTAAAGCGATGGTATTTCATTCGGAAAAATTGTCGATAAAATATGTTCTTGGTAGTATTTAGAGTTAATCTTGACATTTTTATCTCTTTATTTTTAACTTGCCATTATATGAAAAGCCAGCAATAATCATGAATCCCTTAGAAAAACTTTCTTTCGATTCTTTGAACCATGTACTTAAATTATTTCCTCACCTTTTATGATAATAAATGGATCTTTTTTTGTTGACAATTTTTTCCATTTTTCTTTGGATAAATTTTTCTCATACAGAATTCTGCAGCTTGTCATGCGTTCAGCAATATGTTTTAGAAAAAGACGATGAACATTGCGTTTTTTCACTTTCTTAAAATTTAAATTAGCCGAACGATGGCCGAATTGTAGAGCGCTGCTCTTCGGAACCGGTGTTCGAAGGTTCGGATCCCGCTACGGGCATGGATGTTTGTAGCCGTTCGGAATCGGCTTTAAGCTGTAGGTCCCGGTCTCATTAGCCCTCGTGTGCAAAACAGTAGACCGTAGCGATCCAAACCAAACCAAACCAAACTAAAATTTAAATTAACGTTTATCATTTTGTTTACAGTGGAAACCGAACATTTGAATGATTTTGCAACTGTCCTTTGACTAGGGGGGATTAATTTTTAACATTAAACAACGTACCTATGCAATAATCGAAGAAGTTCGTTTTTTCCTTGGATACTTGTTTGGAATTTTTGTCCCACTTGAAGCTCCAATTTGACATTTTTTTCCTGTTTTTTTTATGATATTACCTATCGACGCTTTAGATATCACAAAATCATGACCCTCCCATCAGTTTTGGATAACGAACTATGAATATTTCTCTTCGAAAAGAGCATGAATATAGCCTTCGAACCATTACTTTGTTAAAAATGCCATTTTGAATAAAAACAATCTTCTCAAGCCGCAGACCATAATTTTGACTTTTAAAAACCTAGTACGATTGCAGTTGTTTATTTTGCAACAGAAGATTTTGTAATACCGCTAACCAAAATCGTCTAAAAATGTGACTACAGCCTCTGTAATGCCTAACTGCTCTTAATATTTAGTTCTGTACTTTTAGATGTACTTAATACAATTAAGAATCTATTAACTTGTATTATTTATGCGTAATGACTGCAGTATCTCTTACATTAATACAGTAAGAGCTATTGCATTCTTCCCAAACCTGTATAAACAAAAGTTAAGAGTAAATAAAACCTTATCTGTTGACAGGTGGACTACAATCTTTTCTTTCTCGCTCCCAGTATCTCCATTGCAAGCGCTTCTCATTTATTCCCGCTCTCCCGTCCGCAGTGTTAATCTTCGAATGATCCCGGGATTATCGGTCGCACCGCATTCAAAGGAACCGTCGTTTTGTCCGGGGATTACGAAATTCGATCCCCAATCCTCTTTAGCGATTAATAATAAGCTATGAACGACAATTTCACAGTCAGCGTTCTTCCTTTTGAGACCTCCAGCTGCACGTCGAATCACTGGGAATTCGTGTTCGAATACTATTTTGAATTATTGTTTATAATTATTTAATACTTGTACAAAGTCGGATATTGTTCTATAGATGTAATTATTGGATATTTTAAAATTTGTTTCATATCTGATACTTGTATTAAGCAATAGCATCTATTTTTATGTTAAATATGAAAAAGTTAACTTTACGATTTGTTTTATATTTGATAACTGTATTGGGCAATAGCATCTATTTTTACATTAATTATGAAAAAAGTTAATTTTACGAGTTGTCTATATTTGATACTTGTATTGGCCAATATAATCTATTTTCATATTAATTATGAAAAAAAGTTAACTTTACGATTTGTTTTCTATTTGATACCTGTATTGGAAAATAGCATCTGTTTTTATATTAATTATGAAAAAAGTTAATTTTGCGATTTGTTTATATTTGATACCTGTATTGGGCAACAGTATCTATTTTTATATTAATCTGAAAAATTTTAATTTTACAATTTGTTTTCTATTTGATACCTGTATTAGCCAAAATTATCTATTTTTATATTAATTATGAAAAAAAAGTTAATTTTACGATTTGTTTTCTATTTGGTACCTGTATTGGGCAACAGCATCTATTTTTTACATTAATTATGGAAAAAAGTAAATTTTACGATTTGTTTTCTACTTGATACCTGTATTGGGCAACAGCCTTTACTTTTATACTAATTATGAAAAAAGTTCATTTTACAATTTGTTTTCTATTTGGTACCTATATTGGCCAATAGCATCTATTTTTATATTAATTATGGAAAAAAAGTATATTTTACGATTTGTTTTCTATTTGATACCTGTATTGGGCAACAGCATCTATTTTTATACTAATTATGAAAAAAGTTAATTTTATAATTTGTTTTCTATTTGGTACCGTATTGGCCAATAGCATAAATTTTTATATTAATTATAAAAATTAATTTTACGATTTGTTTTTATATTTGATACCTGTATTGGGCAATATCACTCTTTTTATATTAATTATTAAAAAAGTTAATTTTACGAGTTTGTTTTTTTAATTTGATACTTGTATTGGGCAATAGCATCTATTTTCACATTAATTATGAAAAAAATTAACTTTACCATTTGTTATCTATTTGATACCTGTATTGCTAAATAGCATCTATTTTTAAATTAATTATGAAAAAAGTTAATTTTACGAGTTTTTATATTTGATACTTGTATTGGTCAATATCATCTATTTTTCTATTAAACATGAAAAAAGTTAATTTTACAATTTGTTTTCTATTTGATACCTGTATTGGTCAATAGTATCTATTTTTACGTTAATTATGAAAAAAGTTAATTTTAGGAGTTGTTTATATTTGATACTTGTATTGGCCAATATAATGTATTTTCATATTAATTATGAAAAAAGTTAATTTACAATTTGTTTTCTATTTGATACCTGTATTGGACAATAGCATCTATTTTTATGTTAAATATGAAAAAGTTAACTTTACGATTTGTTTTATATCTGATACTTGTATTAAGCAATAGCATCTATTTTTATGTTAAATATGAAAAAGTTAACTTTACGATTTGTTTTATATTTGATAACTGTATTGGGCAATAGCATCTATTTTTACATTAATTATGAAAAAAGTTAATTTTACGAGTTGTCTATATTTGATACTTGTATTGGCCAATATAATCTATTTTCATATTAATTATGAAAAAAAGTTAACTTTACGATTTGTTTTCTATTTGATACCTGTATTGGCCAAAATTATCTATTTTTATATTAATTATGAAACAAGTTAATTTTGCGATTTGTTTATATTTGATACGTGTATTGGGCAACAGTATCTATTTTTATATTAATCTGAAAAAATTTAATTTTACAATTTGTTTTTTATTTGATACCTGTATTGGTCAAAATTATCTATTTTTATATTAATTATAAAAAAAAATTAATTTTACAATTTGTTTTCTATTTTATACCTGTATTGGCCAAAATTATCTATTTTTATATTAATTATAAAAAAAGTTAATTTTACAATTTGTTTTCTATTTGATACCTGTATTGCTAAATAGCATCTATTTTTAAATTAATTATGAAAAAAGTTAATTTTACGAGTTGTCTGTATTTGATACTTGTATTGACCAATATCATCTATTTTCATATTAAACATGAAAAAAGTTAACTTTACAATTTGTTTTCTATTTGATAAATGCACTGGGCAACATGATCTATTTTTACATTAATTATGAAAAAAGTTAATTTTAAGAGTTGTTTATATTTGATACTTGTATTGGCCAATATAATCTATTTTCATATTAATTATGAAAAAAAATTAACTTTACGATTTGTTTTCTATTTGATACCTGTATTGGAAAATAGCATCTGTTTTTATATTAATTATGAAAAAAGTTAATTTAACAATTTGTTTTCTATTTGATACCTGTATTGGGCAATAGCATCTATTTTTATATTAATTATGAAACAAGTTAATTTTGCGATTTGTTTATATTTGATACATGTATAGGGCAACAGTATCTATTTCTATATTAATCTGAAAAAATTTAATTTTACAATTTGTTTTCTATTTGATACCTGTATTGGCCAAAATTATCTATTTTTATATTAATTATAAAAAAAGTTAATTTTACAGTTTGTTTTCTGTTTATACCTGCATTGGGCAATAGCATTTATTTTTATATTAATTGTGAAAAAGTTAATTTTACGATTTGTTTTCTATTTGGTACCTGTATTGGGCAACAGCATCTATTTTTAGACTAATTATGAAAAAAGTTAATTTTACAATTTGTTTTCTATTTGGTACCTGTATTGACCAATAGCATCTATTTTTATATTAATTATAAAAAAGTTAATTTTACAATTTGTTTTATTTTTGATACCTGTATCGGGCAATATTATCTATTTTTATATTAATTATGAAAAAAGTTCATTTTACGATTTATTTTATATTTGACACTTGTATTGGGCAATAGCATCTATTTCCACATTAATTATGAAACAATTTAACTTTACCATTTGTTTTCTATTTGATATCTGTATTGGGCAATAGCATCTATTTTTAAATTAATTATGAAAAAAGTTAATTTTACGAGTTTTTATATTTGATACTTGTATTGGTCAATATCATCTATTTTTATATTAAACATGAAAAAAGTTAACTTTACAATTTGTTTTCTATTTGATAAATGCACTGGGCAACATAATCTATTTTTACATTAATTATGAAAAAAGTTAATTTTAAGAGTTGTTTATATTTGATACTTGTATTGGCCAATATAATCTGTTTTTATATTAATTATGAAAAAAGTTAATTTTACGATTTGTTTTTATTTGATACCTATATTGGGTAATATCATCTGTTTTTATATTAATTATGAAAAACGTTAATTTTACGATTTGTTTTTTATTTGATACCTATATTGGACAATTGCATCTATTTTTATATTAATTTGAAAAAAGTTAATTTTACAAGTTGTTTTCTATTTGATACCTGTATGGGGCATTAGCATCTGATTTTATATTAATTATGAAAAAGTTAACTTTACAATTTGTGTTCTATTTTATACCTATATTAGGCAACAATCATCTATTTTTATATTTACTATGAAAATGGTTAACTTTATGATTTATTTTCTATTTGACACCTATATTGTGCAATAGCACCTTATTTTATATTAATTATGAAAAAATTAACTTTACAATTTGTTTTCTATTTGGTAACTATATTGGGCAATAGCATCTATTTTTATATTAATTATGAAAAAGTTAATTTTACATTTGTTTTATATTTGATACCTGTATTGGGCAATATCATCTATTTTATATTAATTATGAAAAAAGTTAATTTTACGATTTTGTTTTAATTTGTTACCTGTATTGGGCAATAACATCTATTTTTATATTAGTTATAAAAGATGTTAGTTTAAGCGCAATTTCATTTCGAGAAACTAATTAATGGATATATACAGTTGTAAAGAACATTGTTTATTGATATATAATATTACATCTTTTTATTTCAAGTATATTATTGCTGCTTTCTCAGAAGTTAATTCGTATTTTCCTCCAATTAATTTTAAAAATAAAATTAATTGGAGGAATTATAAATTTTATTTTGTATTTTTTAAAAATTGTGTATGAAGTATGATGTGAAATGAAAATTAGAGTATAAATAATATTTAAGGTGTTCTTATATTTCTGTGGTTGTTGGATTGACTCTGCTAAGGATTCTTTCACTGGATAGTGGATATTATCTTCTCACAAAATTATCCTTCCGCCAGTCATAAATACCATGATGTTCACAATATTTTTAAGTTGTTGGTGTTGTGAATTTGTTTGGTTGTTATTTCTAAACAAATAAGTATTTACTATTACCCTTGCTAGAGATGTTAATGTCGCTAAATCAAAATAATTCTGACAAGAGAAATAAATCTATGGGTTAGCATAAAATTTAGCTTTCTCATCTCTAGTGACCTAGCTTGAGGACAGTTAAAAATAACTTTTATAATTCGTAGAATTTTCAAAACGATTTTTCCTTTTAAATGTAGGTAAACGTCAACACTATAAACAATCTTCTAAGTTTTCAAATATCATTCTATTTTTAATTTTACAATTTCATCGTTTGGAATTCATTCCTCATTCATAATTTTCTTATTTGGATTGAAAGTTTCTGAATGTTGAATCTTCATGGAATAGACTACATTTTTACAAATAAAATAATGATAAATAGCCATGTCTCTTATTAAATCCCATTTTAAAATACTGTGCTTACACATGAGAGACGACAAATTTCTTAAACTCAGCTTTTGTTTCTTTACATGACATTCTATGGAGTTTAAAATCACAGGTAAATCCCTAATGAGGAGATAATAAAATATTCATAGTTGTTTGAAAGGTCATAGTACTTTTTGAGCAAAAAAAAAATTTCCTTACAACAGCCCATTTTTGATTCAGTTTAAAATGAAAAGTTCTTCTTTCTTTAAAACAAAATTTTTCTTCAATCAACAATATATTAATTAATTTTAGTTCATTAACTGTATTATTTATTTTTCTAACTTTATAGAATTTATTTATTTTTATTATATGAAGCAATACATTTTTAAAAATCATAAAATATATAGATGAAATGAAAAAATAGAAAATCATGTTTTAACTGTAGAAATAAGTAAGTTAAAAACTAGTTTTTTGTACCAAATAGAACTTTATTTTTATTCTGTGAATCTCAGTTATTATTTACTGGTTTATTGGTTTAGAGTGCTACTGTCTATAGTTTTGCAACAGGAGAAATATTGAAACCAAGACCTATTGCTTAAAGCTGTTTCCAAACAGCAGTGAACATCCGGGCCAAGATTCAATTGTATTAATACAAGGGATATATTTTTTATAACATAATAATGGTAAGTTATTTTAAAACTTTGAATTTACGAATTTTTTTTAACAGTTTAAAGATCAACCATCTTTGAAGCATTAGATTTACAAGAAGTTAATTAAAAAGGTATTTATCTTCATTTCATGTAAACATTTAGCATATAATATAAATATTTCTAAAGCTATCTTACTGGTAAGTAAAAATATATATTTCTTTTTCCTTTGGGGCATGCTTTTTATATTATTTAAATAACATACTATTTGAAATGAAAACACCAACATTTCTAATTAGAGTTCTGTTAAATAACTTGAAAAAAGTCATTCTAATCTTAAAAAAAATTTTATTTTATGATTTATCGAAAAGAGGTTGATATAAAAAAGATAAGGTCTCAAAAGTTCCCCTTGTATATTTTTTCTCGTGAGTACACAGTAGCTTAAATTAAAGATAATCATCAATATATAATACGAAGAAATCATTCAAGAGTTTATGAGTTAATATTCACTAAGAATATTTTTGGGATTCCTTATTATAATTATCTTTCACTTTAACTTTTAATTATACACTAATAAAAAGCAAATGTTTTTTTATGCAATTAAGAAGAGAAATTTGATATATGCCATTTAAAATGATATATTATTTTAAATAATATATACTATTTGAAATGAGAAAACTAAATATTTCTTATTAGAGTTCTATTAAATAGCTTGTAAAAAGTTATTCTAATGTAAAAAAAATTTTATTTTATGATTTATTGAAAAGAGGTTGCTACAAAAAAGATTAGGTCTCAAAAGTTCCCCTTGTATATTTTTTCTCAGAAGTACACAGTAGCTTAGATTAAAGATAATCATCAATATATAATACTAAGAAATTCAAGAGTTTATGAGTTCATAGTCACTAAGAATATTTTTGTGATTTCTTGATATAATTATTTTTCAATTTAACTTTTAATTATACACTAATAAAAAGCAAACGGTTTTTTTATGCAGTTAAGAAGACAAATTTGATATGCAACATTTAAAATGAGGGCAAGAGAAAAAAAATATGGTCACATTCAATATAAATGTACAAAATAATACATTAACACAAACTTTTATTTGAATCGAGCAAATATTTAGCGGAAATTAAATTCGATAAAAGGATAATAAAAAGATATAACTGACAGAGCACATCGATAAAAATAAAACATTTTAACCTTATATATTTTAGTAAGTGATTCGCCTACTGCATGAGAATATCCAATAATTCTCAAAATTTTTTCAAAAATAAGCACTATCAAACATGTTTCTAAGCTTATTTTCTCGATGCAATGACAATAACTTTATATTTATTTTAGATTACTCAGAAAAACATTTAAGTGTTTGAAGATCAAATTTGTGATAAAATTTTCCAAAGGTTTGCCTATTAAGTTCTTTTACGTGATTTAGGCAAACTATATACATCTCTTTGTTATTTGTTTCGTTAAAACATATTATGAAATTAAATTCCCAAATATATTTTGAGAATTCTATCTGCATTGATATCGATTAAATATTCTTCGCAAAATGTTGTTGCACGCTTGTTTTCGATAATATAAAATTCAAAATAAATGTTGGTTTAAACGTATTTCTTTTCGTGATCTTAAGCCGATCTGAATTCGAAATATGACTATATTTTCTAAATAGTTTAGGAAATTTTTTTATCTGCTGTTAAAATTCGAAATTCTTGTAATTGTGGAAGTAATATCCAGTACACACACATAATCTTATAAAATGACTCACGGAACAGAACTATAAAATAACTGGAAAAAAATCTGGCATCTGTCTAAATACACGCCTACAAAATGCTGAAATGGCCATAAAAGTGGAAGACATTACACCCTTCTTCGTCATTTTTTCCCTTCTCTATTTTGTTTTGGTTGCCATGTATCGTCACAAAACCACCCCTCAGAAAAAAAAAATCAATTATGCTGATGGAAACTTTTCCATCCCTCCCCGCTTCTGAAATCCATAGCACGGATTCCACCCACTACTGACATATAAAGGAATAAAAGGAAAAAAAGGGGAAGGGGGGTAAAGAAGGTCAGATACGGATCCTAATTACTTTAATGGCGGCTAGCCAGGGATTCGGTTTGAAAAGCGTAAAGGGTGGGTGGTGCAGAACAGGTGGATAGTGTCCGCCCCTCGTGAGGGGGGGGGGTTAGGAAAGAAGACGATGATATTAAACAAACAACTCTAGACACTACTCCTCGCACGGATTCTTTCAAGACAAATCCCACGCTGGACAAGGGGGAAAGTCACTTTCATTAGAAGGAGTGCCTTCCCGAAGAGCACTCCTACGGGAAGAAGGTGGCAATATGGTGACTGATTGTAACTCGGATGAGTTACTGCTCGGGACGTGAGCCGAACAGAAAGTGGAGACTTTTTGCCACCAGGAAAGAAAAGGAACGAGAAAAATGAATGAATGCAAGACCAGTCACAACATGTTGATATAATAAACTAGTTTACAACAAAATTTATAACTCTCTCACTGATGGATTTTAACGACCTCTTTTTTCTTCTCAAAAATAATCTAAAAAATAAGTGTTCGTACCAATATACTACATTCAGCAATAAAAAATTTAAAAGCCAACATACTTTACAGTCTCACTATTTTCCATTTTGTTTCATCATTGCCCATGTCGAATGTGAATGTGACTTATTTTTTTCTCAAAAAATGTCTAAAATGTAAATGTCCTTACCAATATATACTCGTACCGATATATGTCCGTACTGTATGTACCAATACCGATACTGTATGTAAGGACATCTATGTACCAATATATGTCCTTACTATACTATATTCAGCAATAAAAAATTTAAATTTCTACAATTGCAAACTGTAGACCTGCCATTTTTTCATTATTCCTTTTGAATGTATATATGTACACATAAATGTGCAAAAGAGAGTTCAGTTGAGAGTTAAGATTGGAGAATTGACCTATACTGCAGCAGAAATATCCATATTGTATTCAAGAAAAGTTACAAATTTATTGATACCTATTCATTTCAACTACTTTTTTTGCTTTTTATCTTACCCATTAAAGCCCGATTTATTTCTGTTGAATATATATTGCTGAATGAGTTAAAAATAAGCTATTATGAACTCCTTATGGTAAATATAGGAAATTTAAACATCTTCGAATATTTCAACTGGTCATTATTAGTGACAAGTTCTTTTAATCACCATATCGTGACATGTATAAAAATGAAAAGCTCTCAGACAAGATATTTATTTGCCATCAGACTTAAATACAATACCGTAAAGTAACTGTTTCCAATCTTTACGCTTTTACGCCTTATTTTTTCCCACATTTCCCTATCTTCTATTTTTAATAGTTATAATATAATGAAACTTAAACATATGTGGTAAATAAAATAGTTCGTGGTAGCAATGTTCTTCAAATTTCTCTAGAGGGGGCAGGTCAAGTCTGGGAATCTTCTATTTGGTCCCTGCTTCTAAATTGTGAACACCCACTTGCGCAAAGTCGTTCTTTCACCTTCATCAAATGAAAAGTGTACTCCTTGAGGTTTAGTCAGTCTTCAGCCCTCATGGATCCTCGCTAAGTGAGGCCCTTAGCCATGGACCGGTACCATACTGCGACGTTTTCATACACCAGAGGTTAGAATAACAATAATAACTACAAACAAACACATTTTAAACTATACTAACTTTATTGCAAAAATGCGGAAAACTACAATTAACATAATAATAACAAAGTTTTGCTGTAACCTACACAAACTTGTAAATTATTTTATATTAAACCGCAAATTAAACTACATCTAATGTATCAAAATTTAATACAATAATTGTTGTGGCACAAAGTTTATTAATTAAATCATGGGAGTAATGTGTAGAGTGCCACTCGAAACTTTTTTTCAGTAATTTAATCTGGCAAGCATTTAATGGGATTTTTAATACAATCAATGTCAAAAAGCCCTTTATACAAAAATAAGAAGTTACAAACGATAGAATAACATGCATTGCTTTGTAAGTCAAAAGGCCTCTCCACTCTATGGTCCACTGCAAGCCATTACCACCGTCTGGAGGGGGTATGGCTTATCGAGGTCGATGGTGGCAGACGATAAAATAGCCTTGTCGGACGATGGCTTCGGAGGCGGGTTTTCTCCAAAGATCAAAGGCAACCAGATGCGCAACTTAAGTGCGCAGTAGAATTCAAGCTCTCGGCTCATTTAGTGACCCAGAGTGTGGATACAACCCATGAACCATCGTTCAATGTCACCATCAAATAGTGTGGAAGCTACAAAACATATTCTTCACTAAGATTCATCGAAGATTAAATTATGGTTTCATTTTGAGACTTATGTTTTAATAGTCTATCCCACGATAATTCTATCAACTTTTCTTTTTGGGTACTTGTCATTTTTAAATTCGCTTAGGAAATTAGTTGTTTGTATAAAAATGTATAAAAGATAAAAATAAAATTCAATAACTGTTTTTTTCTTGGTAGGTCACGATATGAAGTTTAGTATATTTGTGGATATTGTAGTACAAGACTAATTTTTTATATAAAAAAGTTTTAGTACCTTCCTTGAGAAAAGTATGTGCCTCTCAAATTAGAAACCTCTGCTGAAAAGTGAAATGTTATGATAGATTTAGCTATTCGTCATAATTATAATTGATTTTACTATCCCAAAAGTATATTCCATGATTCTGTGTTCAAGAAAAATCACAAAATGTCAACCCAAATGAGAAAATAATAACATATACTTGAAATATTAATAACATACCCTTGAAACAAATTTGAGAGATTGTTTATGCGATTGCCATCTACATTCGCTAAAAAAGGAAAAATCATCCCAAGAAAACCTAAAACTTCAAACTATTAACTGTTTTTAAAAGTGTCCTCAAGGTATACATTGATAACTACAAAGAATGTTTTAAATCGAGATTATTCAGATTGGTCATTTAAATTTTATTTCACATTTCAGTCGAAAACTTGAATAAAATTAATATTTTCGATTTAAAAACTGTTCTTAAAAAAGAACGCTAGGTATTAATGAGCTAATAATTAAAAAGCATATTTTACACTATAAGATAATTCTAGTTGGACATTTAAATTTTATTATATTTTATGTCTCACTTGAAAACCTGAATAATAATAATACTTTTGAGCTTAAAAAACTGATCTTAAAAAGGAATGCTAGGTATTAATGAGTTAATAATTAAAAAGCATATTTTATACTATAAGAAAATTCAAGTTGGACATTTAAACTTTATTTCATGTCTCAGTTAAAAAAACAGAATAATAATAATACTTTTGAGTTTAAAAAACTGTTCTTAAAAAGAAATCATAGGTAGTAATCAATTAATAATTAAAAAAGGCTTTAAATTGTAAGATAATTTAGGTTAGTCATTTAAACTTTATTATATTCCATATTTCGATTGAAAACTTGAATAATAATAATATTTTTAGTTTAAAAAACGACTCAACATTACTCTTCTTCATTAAAAAAAAAAGTGTTACTAGCAGTAGAAAAAATGCAAGGGAGAATATTTATCATACAGGTAGTTATTGCATTAAGTAAGTGACACTAGATTGAATTGACTGCAGTACACTTATCACCTACAGCAACGTAGTCACTTTAGCCTTCAAAATTCAGAAGAAAACATCTATATGTTCAAGAAAAGAACCAAGCTTAAATAAATAAATAAATAAATGTATATATATATATATATATAAATAGCAAAATTTAAAAACTAATTCATTATTTCACTTAGGATAATTATACTTTTTGGGTACTCATAAATTAATATAAAAATTTGCTGTGATGGTTATTTTACTTTTAAAGAAGTTCAGTTAGTTCTCTTCTTATTATCGTAAGGTTGAATACAAAATAAACATTTCTTGAACTCTACATATAATGTATTTATTTATCTAACTCTTTGCACTCCAGGCTAGTAACTCATAGAAGATACCAATAACTCCAGCACTATATTAGTTACAAATATATACCTGTGATGTAAAAGAAAAATGAATTTGTTGTAATAAAATAAAACCTTTTCTTAGCTATTTTATAAAGAAACATATTCTAACCTACATTATAAAAGAAAAACATAAATTTGATGTCGCAATAATGTATCAAATAAGGGGACATTATTGCGAATATTGGGTTAATATGCTTAAATATGTTAAAATCTTTCCGTTTTTTCTTTTTTAAGTGAAAATGAAACTGAATTCTGCCAGTGTTTTTTTTATGCTCACATTATTATTTAGTTTAAATGCAAATCATATTAAATACACAGACTTTTACACTCATACATACAGACACAGAGACACACGTATACACTTAGAGACACACATATACACAGAGACACTCACAGACACACACACACACACAAATATATATAGATATACTGCATAAGTATGTGGTGATAAAATTAAAGATATTTGTCCACCCCGAATGGCAACTAGCGATTTGAGACCGTATGTATTATAAACTCTAATCAAAATTTTAAAATCTTTTCTTTTTTTATTTTCAAGAGGAAATTTTTTTTCTGAAAGTGTATTTTATGCTTCACTTTTTTATTTTATGTAAATTCGATTCATATTAAATACACACCCACCCACACACCTGCACATATATGTAACATAGGTATGCGGTACTAAAATTTACGATGTTTGTACACTCTGAATGGCAACTCGTGATTTGAGACCGATATCTTAGAAACTCCAATCAAAATTTTAAAATCTTTCCTTTTTATTTTTAAGAGAAATTCCTTTTTTCTGAAAGTGCATTTTATGCTTAACTTTTTTATTTTATTAAATTCAATTCATATTAAATACACACCCATACACACACCTGCACATATATGTAATATAGGTATGAGGTACTAAAATTAACGATGTTTGTATATTCCGAATAGCAACCCGCGATTTGCGACCGTATGTATTCCAACCGCCGATTCGTATTATGAATTTAAATTAAAATATTATTTGAATGCAAGCTAATTAAAAACTGAGCAATGGTTCTAAATAATTACTTTGCTTCTTTTATCATGTTTTGACTTTTTTGACTATGCGGCAATAACCTGTTAACTATAAAGCATTAACATTTTCAATTCCGATGTTTTAGTATCAGTATTTAAAGAATTTAGCAATTATTATAAATTGTTTGGTTTCTCTTCTCCCCCTTACAAATATATATTTATAATAACAAGTAACAGAAATATTTTACATCTGTCATTTGGAGTTGAGCTGTTTAGCAAAGGAAAATATAAAAATAATAGCATCTCTGCTGCTTGAGCAGCGGCTAGTAATTTAGAAATACTCTAGTTTTTTTCTGGTGGCTTTTAGGAACAATAGGTTGCAATCAAAAATGTTTTAACGGTGAAAAACATCAGTTCAAATAGCAAAATTTTGTTTTAGGATTTTAAACAATAATAAGCATTTGAGTTATGGCTATCGTGCAATGTATACAACAATATTATGGGGTTCATTATAATATTATACTAAAATCAAAAAAGTTAATATGAACAACGAATTTAAGAGTCACCTATTTCTTTCGTTAAATTTCCTAAAATAAGAATTAATAGTTGCTGACAGCTGATATCTAAACTTTCAGGATGAAATATTTTCATAGTTTTTTTTAATAAAGTGTACTACTCTAGTATATAATTATTACAGTTATTCTACTAAAGTAGATACTTATTACAGTTATTCTAATAAAGTAGATAATTATTACAGTTATTCTAATAAAGTAGATAATTATTACAGCTATTCTAATAAAGTAGATAATTATTATATTTAGTATACTAAAGTAGATAATTATTACAGTTATTCTACTAAAGTAGATAATTATTAGAGCTATTCTAATAAAGTAGATAATTATTATAGTTATTCTATTAAAGTAAATAATTATTACAATTATTCTAATAAAGTAAATAATTATTACAGTTATTTTAATAAAGTAGATCGGTATTATAGTTATTAATAAAGTAGATAATTATTACAGTTAGTCTACTAAAGTAGATCATTATTATAGTTATTCTAATAAAGTAGATAATTATTACAGCTATTCTAATAAAGTAGATAATTATTATATTTATACTACTAATGTAGATAATTATTATATTTATTCTACTAAAGTAGATAATTATTACAGTTATTCTACTAAAGTAGATAATTATTACAGTTATTCTACTAAAATAGATAATTATTACAGCTATTCTAATAAAGTAGATAACTATTATAGTTATTCTATCAAAGTAGATAATTATTACAGTTATTCTAATAAAGTAGATAATTATTACAGGTATTCTAATAAAGTAGATAATTATTATAGCTATTCTAGAAAATACCTAGATATTATATACAACTAGCGGATTCACGCGCAGCATTCGGTCTGAATAATTAAAGCTCGGTGTGGATAATAAAGAAAATAGTGTATAACTAACAAAATAATTTTTCCTGTAGTATTTGTACTACACAATATTTCTTTAAAATCAAGAGATTATCTGTACAGTGTTATGGAATTTTGAAAAATACTTGAAACTAGCGTAACTGAGGCTCCTAAATGAATGTTATATTTGTTTCAAAGTAGATATAACTTTTTAGTTAATATTACACTGACAATGTAAGTAATTCTAAAAACAACTCATTATTAGAAATTTGATAGCATATTCATTAAATTTCATTTTCATCATCAATCTACAAAAATTTTCTTCATAAAATAAAGAATTATATTTGCATATATTTGGTGATTTATCCTTGCATAGACTAACCGAAAAGCACATAAGTTTTTTGTCAGATAAGTTAAAAAGAAAGAGTGTATTTACAAATACAAGAAATACGCACGTGACATAAATGCTAAATGCTTTTTCAAACGATTACGCTGTTATCAATGAAAGAAGACTGACGTCTAAAAACTAGATTAAAAAAGTTACATCTGAATTCAAAAGGAAAAAAATGTATATCAAATTAAAATAAATAAAATGAAATAAGTAGAGAAAATAAAGTAAAAAATAAAAAAATTGCATTATCTGAAAACAAGCTTTGCTCTATGCGATGAGTTAAGTAACTTAAATGATAATATTTGTTATTTTCTAAAGTAGTTTTATTACATTTAAATGAGGTAATTATTACAGTTTTTTGTAAAGTAGATATTATTATTTTTACTAAAGTAGATAATTAATTTGGCTATTTTGATTAATCTAAGTATTATCTATTATGTTAATCTATTAAATTATTTTATTAATATTCTAATATTTTTATTACTATTTTTATAGCTATTTCTTTTTTGTATATATTATAATAGATATATTATTAGTTATTAATAAAGTAGATAATTTTTTTTTTTTCTGTAATCATTATTAAGTTATTTCTAGATAATTATTATTTATTTACTAAAGTAGTATTTTTATAGTTAAAGTATTTATTGTTTTTAATAAAGTTTCTATTTTATTTAGTTATTTTAAAGTAGATTATTATTAGTTTTATTACTTGTACATATTATTTTGTTATTCTATTGTTTTTTGTTATTTATTTTTTGTGTTTTTTTGTTTTTTTATTTATGGATTTTGTAGCTTGTGATAGATTTAGTTGTATTTTTATTCGGTTGCTTGTTTTCATGGTTTTTGTTCTTTAAAGTGCTTTAATGTTGTAGTATTTTTCTGTGTGTTTGGATTTTTTTTAATTTGTGTATCTTTTTTTTGTATG
>CM063501.1:36894408-36906908 GCA_032207245.1 Pardosa pseudoannulata | reverse complement strand
TGTGATACTGTGTCTCATATTGTGATAGATTTTTAATGTGATAGAAAGAAAATGACCATTTTTATCTGTATATTATAAAATATGTTCGCCTTGAAAGTTTGCAAAATAATTTTCCGAATTTCATCCGATTATGCAATGATATCACATATATCATTTCTTCCGATTACGCATACTGTGATGCGTTGCTAAAAGTGATATCAATTTGCTCTTACAGGTTGAGTATAATTTGCACCTTCTGTTTAATTCAACGTCACTAAACACACTGATGTCTAGGCACAGTTAGGCAGATGACAGAACCATAAACATGGTCAACTTTCTTTCCACAAAATGGTCTTTTTAGAATTTCGGAGGGGTACCGGTCCCTCTAAATCCACCCTTGCATACGGCCTCGCTGAGGAGGGATTCAAATCCATAAAAGCTGGTACTGAAGAGCAAGCACCACCCAAACTATTTGGCCCTCATACGGCGTGGTGTTCCAGGTCTAAATGCTGAAAATACTTATGTACTTCTTCATTGCATAAAAAATGTATATAAACGAAAATTTGTATAAACATATACGCAATAAAACAGATTTTAATATCACAGCCAATAATGATAAATGTCATTAAAAGACACGTTCAGAATACTTACACAAGTAAACCGCCGAATACATTTCAGATAAATTCACTCTTTCCACATTCTTATTCGCTGCAGGATATATGCTTCCTTCATTTATAATGCAAATCATTCTGTCTCGAAAAATATCGCTCTTGCCTTATCGAACGCAACACTTTTGTCTTCGCTGCATTCTTTTTGTGTGTGTTCTCCGTTCTGAGAACGTGACGAATTGCTTGTAAATTGTTGTTGTCGTGGAATTAGAGAAGAATCCCACCTCAAGGCGTTTTGATTGGTTTAAAGCCGATGCGCAGCAAAGAACTTTCAAACTTTTTGCTTTTACTGATTTTAATGCTATTCATAAAAGAGAATTTCTAATAAAAAGGCAGAGCCAGATAAAGAAAAAGCTAGACATTTTTCATTGATGCATTATTTGTACCGATAAAAATAAGATCATTTAAAGGCCATACAGCTTTTGAACTTAATTAAATTGGATTTAAAGTATATATTCATTTCTCCATTACCTACTCAAAGTTAAGTGAACTGAGTTTTATTTTTAAAGTGCAAGAAATCTGAAGATGTTTGACATCCTTATACCCATAAAATTTTACCAATATTTGTTTGTTATCTGCAGTTTTCATGGGATATGAAATCTCGGAAATTTGCTGCACATCCTTGCAACACCAAAGGTCACTTTCAAATCTAGTTAAATTGAACTTAAAATGTATATCAATTTTTCCATTAAGTACTCAAAGATAAGTAGATTGAGTTTTAATGTTAAAGTACTAGAAATTAACGCTGTTTGATATTTTTATATTTATGTATTTTACCAAGATTTTTTATACTATATATTTTATATACCACTTTCAAATCTAATTAAATTGAACTTTGAATATATATTAATTTTTCCATTAAGTACTCAAAGATAAGTAGATTGAGTTTTAATATTAAAGTACTAGAAATTAACGCTGTTTGATATCTTTATGCATTTTACCAAGATTTTTTATATTATATATTTTATGTACCACTTTCAAATCTAATTAAACTGAACTTAGAATATATATTAGTTTTTCCATTAACTACTCAAAGTTAAGTAGATTGAGTTTTAATATTAAAGTACTAGAAATTAAAGCTTCTTTGATATCTTTATATTTATGTATTTTACCAAGATTTTTTATATTATATATTTTATATACCACTTTAAAATCTAATTAAATTGAACTTAGAATGTATATTAATTTCCCCATTAACTACTCAAAGTTAAGTAGATTGAGTTTTAATATTAAAGCACAAAAAATTAACGCTATTTGATATCGTTATATTTATGTATTGTACAAAGATTTTTTATATTTCCTACAGTTTTCATTGGATATAAAATTTCAGATGATATTTGCTGTACATACTTAAACCGCTACAGTCCATACCGCTTTCAAATTTAATTAAATGGAATTTAAAGTATAAATTCATTACTCCACTAACTACTCAAAGTTAAGTAGATTGAGTTTTAATTTGCAATAAAGCAGTGAACAACCTGTAACCAGCCACTTACCCGAAGTCAGGTGTAGGGTGTTGAATTGCTGGTTCAGTCTGACCGTCCAATAACAATGCGTTACGCAGGGGCCAAGTCAGCATGCTGACCATATAATTTAAAATAACAAAAATGTAGACAATTTAGACAAATAAGTACAACCAATGCAGTTTCCGGAAGTGTGGATACTCCGAAAGAGTCCTGTCCATGTTAAAAGTCCGGTTGACCCGGTGTACTACATGGAACTTTCTGACATGAGAACAGGTGTTGAGGGAATTAATAACTGCACAGGGCATTTGGGATGGCCATTAGCGAAGGGGTACTTTGCCCTTTGCGGTGCGGTTTTAGGTTAAGTTCTTCATGGCCGCACAATGGCGCTTTGATTTGAGGTGAACCAGTCAACCAGGCTCTTGGCCTTCCTTATCAGTATCAGGTTTAAACATGGGTGATAGTGGAGCACGACTTTCGCGTTGACTCGTCCACAGGACGCCTTATGGCTTCACGCTAGGTCGGTAATGAGTAAATTCTCTTATCAGTACTAGGTTTTTGATTAGGCTCTTTGCCCAGAGTTCCTTGGTCCGAACGGTTATGAACATCCATGCTACAGTGGGATTCGAACCGACGAATTCTGGTACCTAAGATCAGCGCCCTAATCATTCTGCCCTTCTTTGTAGAAGTCATAATACATATTGATTAATAAATTGATATGTTTTTTTTCTAGTTTCATGACAATATTTCTGATAGTTTTTGACCCCATTAATATGTAGATACATAGTTATGAATATAAATTATATTGTTGTGAGCTAAAAGATACATCTTCATCATCTTATCTTCAATAGCTAATTCATAAACTGCCACTCTTTCTTCATCTCTCCTTAAAAGCGAGACTTTTAGCAGTTAATTGTTTAGCTCCCTGCTGAGATCAACAAAAATCAGGAATGCTTTCCTAGCGTCAATGTTCGCGGGGTTATTTAAGTGTGAAAGGGTTGAGCCAAAGAGCGATCTCAACTTCGCCCTCCCTCTCGCTAAACGAATAAAAGTCGGGGTTTGTCAGACACTTAGCGTTGATTCGCTTTATGAAGACTCCAATGCCCCTCGAAATTCAATTCTCTCTCAAAGCGTCAGGAGCATTTCTCTTCCAATTTCAGTCCATCGCCGAGAGAAAAAAAAATAGAGCAGCATGGGAGAGGAAACTGAGCCAAGATGCTTGATTTGGGAACTGTATTAGATTTTAACAGAATACAACTCAGCAAAAAGCTGAATTAACCCTCCCGCTCATTATATGAAACTCAAAGATAAAAATTGCTTTGGAATAGCTATGATTAAAGGGGCTTAGTACCTTTCAAAATAAAAAGTCTTTATTATAACTGCTCATTTCTGATTCATTTTAAAATTAAAAAAAATCTGCTCTGCTTAGAATAAAATTTTCCAAGATCATTTACAAGCATATAACTTCGTTAAAACTAATTAATTTTGTAATATGAAACTACAAAATTTTTTTAAAAATTATAAAATGTATACACCAAATATAAGCAATATAAATCCATTTACCTGCAAAATAACATATCAAATCATCAAATAGAATCTAATTATCTTTTTTTTATCCCCTGAACCTTAATTATATTAAAATAATGCATTTTAACACATTATGTGCGGGTACATTTAGCAGCGAAATTGTACCGGGAGCGGCCGTTTTGCGCATAAATTTAGTTATTCAGTTAAATCTCAATAGATCGAAAATTATTTATTTTTTTTAACCAAATTTTCGTATTTCATACTGAAATATATAAACAAATATATACATAGAAAATATATAAGTAACAACCATAAGATTTTTGTAAACAAAAAATATATTTTTTAGTGGATAGATTTATAGTAGTATCGTAATATGAAAAATCAAATAGAAATAGTAGGATATGGTTTTAATTTTTTCGAATTATGTTATATATAAACATTTTTACATTATTAAAAAATGAAAAGAGCAGTCCTAAAACTAATAATGGAAAAACAAGTTGTTATTTGTCTACACTTTTCCAGATTCTATGTAGTAGACAAAAACATTCGGCTTCGATTTCCTGTATATACTGCTATTTTTGTACCCACAAACAAACCAAATTGTTACACTAGCCCGTACTAGTACGTGACCTGATCTTAAGTATCAATCATCAAAAAACTATTAGTATGTGTCCCGCGCTCAACTGTCAATCGTCAGAAAACGTATTAGAACGTGTCCTGCATACAATGTGTTAATTTATATAATTATAAAGTTTAATTTAAAAAATTTCAGTTTCTTAAGTTTTTAGGTTTTTAAAGTTTTAGAATATCATATGATTTTTAATGCTTTGGTTTACAGAATAAAAGTGATTTTTACTTCAATTTTATAGTAAAATTTAGTTTGTAATATAAATAATTCCCATGAACAACAGTTATGCTTTACCTTTGGACACTGAAGACAACTTACAGCTCTTTTACACTCACCAAGATCCGTTCTAGATCTGAAACTTTACAGTGCTAGAAAGAGACCACCAGTCTCTTTGCAACTATGAAGAATCCATTCTTATAAAGCATGTGCAATGGTCAGGCGCAATCATATACTTTATTAAGCTACAAATTTCTACATTTTTTAAAATCAACTTTTCTTTAAAGTGAGTAAACTACTTGTTTTTGCATTCTTTCAAATTTCATTTTTAGATAATAAAAGTTTATACTATCCTTTTACAGTGTTTTCTTTTCCTATATTCATGCTACACTTATATGTCACGTTTTCCAGATTCAACTTTCAGTAAATATTCCCATACACAACAGTTATGCTTTACCCTTGGACACTGAATACAGCTTACAGCTCTTCTACACTCACCAAGATCCTTTCTAGATTTGAAACTCTACAGGGCTTGAAACTAGAGACCACCAGTCTCTTTGCAACTATGAAGAATCCATTATCATAAAGCATGTGCAATGATCAGACGCAATCATATGCTTTATTAAACTGCATATTTCTACATTTTTTTTTAAATCAACTTATCATTAAAGTGAGTAAACTATTTGTTTTTTGCATTCTTTCAAATTTAATTTTTAGATAAATAAAAGTTTATGCTATCCTCCTTTTACACTGTTTTCTTTTCCTATAATCATGCTACACTTATATATCACGTTTTTCAGATTCAAATTTCAGTAAATATTACAATAAACAACAGTTATGCTTTATCCTTGGACACTGAAGACAACTTACAGCTCTTCTACACTCACCAAGATCCGTTACAGATCTGAAACTCTACAGTGCTTGAAACTAGAGACCACCAGTCTCTTTGCAACTATGAAGAATCCATTTTTATAAAATATGTGCAACGGTCAGATGCAATCATATACTTTATTAAACTACAAATTTCTACATTCTTTTAAATCATCTTTTCTTTAATATGAGTAAACTATTTGTTTTTGCATTCTTTCAAATTTAATTTTTAGATAAATAAAAGTTTATGCTATTCTTCTTTTAGACTGCTTTCTTTTAATATAATCATGCTACACTTATATATGACGTTTTTCAAATTCAAATTTCAGTAAATATTCTCATAAACAACAGTTATGCTTTACCTCACTCAAGACAACTTACAGCTCTTCTACAATCACCAAGATCCGTTCCAGATCTGAAACTTTACAGTGCTAGAAAGAGACCACCATTCTCTTTGCAACTATGAAAAATCCATTTTTATAGAACATGTGCAACGGTCAGATGCAATCATATACTTTATTAAACTACAAATTTCTACATATATTTTAAATCAACTTTTCATTAAAGTGGGTAAAGTGTTTTTGTATTCTTTGAAAATTTAACTTTTAGATTTGAAAAGTTTATGCTATCCTTTTAGGCTGCTTTCTTTTCCTATAATCATGCTACACTTATATATCACGTTTTTCAGATTCAAATTTCCTTAAATATTCCCTTTACCCTTGGACACCAGTGTTCGTTGCTTTGTAGACGGGTTTTGTTTAAAACATTTCTAAAGCCATGTCTTTTGTTGAAAGGCTTACTAGGATTATCCTCATCCCCTTCTATTAAGTAATTAGTATCAGTTACACGGCATCCCCCACCTTTCAGTGGTCTCATAAAGTACTGAAAAGAAAGGCGAGAAGCTTTTTTGGTAGTCAGTGGGTGGGAAGACATTCATTTACGTAATTGATTTCAGGGGAACCAAAAACCGTAGCGAAGCAACAAAAGTGTATGTGTGTGCGTCTGTGTAGGAAGGGGAGCTGTACCGGGTATCATAAGTCCATTTACACCATTTTGTTTCGTGATATAAGCCATATATAATATTAAGGGATTTACAATTTTGCATATTCATGCACATATATTACTTTTATTTTATTTGATGGTAACTGAAAAAATACATTATATAAATATATTTTACAGTAAATAATTACAGTTATATGTTGCTGAAATTTGTCATGTTTATTTTTGCATATTCTATTCTATGTTGCTTGAAGTTTGAAAATAAATATTAATCAGTACGTAAAGATATTTATGGAATTAAGAGTCTTCAGACTACAACGTGAAGATTCATTTGTAGTATTTTAATAATCTAGGGATAGCTTAAATTTATATCTTAAAACACAAATAATTTCTGAAATATCATTATAGAAGGCATATTAAACTAGCATATAGCCCGTCATATGATGGGATCAGTAAAATTTTAATTTTCCAGATTCGTTAAGTACTTTATGAGGTTGGTAAAAAATAGTTTGTTTTTTATGGCTGAGAATTATCTGATACAATATCAATAATTTGTTAATCTTCATATTCCTCTAAAGTCTCCCGATAATGTGAATGCAGTTTAGAATCACGTTGTATTCATTTAGAAAGATAATTCAAAGTTTTCTTAGCTACGTCGGCCGAACGATGGTCAAATGGTTAGGGTGCTGGCCTTCGGAACCGGAGTTCGTAGGTTCGAGTCCCACTATGGCAAGGATGTTCGTAGCTATTCGGACTCTGCTTTAAGCAGTAGGTCCCGGTCTCATTATCCCTCGTGTTGCAAAACGTAGACCGTAGTGCTCCCAAACCAAACCAAAATCTTAGCTACGTCGAAATTATCGTTAAGTTCTTCCCAATTTTTTTTTTTTTGCCACAGTAATTAATGGACGTAAAGGAATGAAAGTATCATTCCCACTACACCCTGGAGGTAGACAAAATTTGTTGTTAATACCGGTGAAAGTTTTTCATTGTAACAAAAAATAATCGATGATTGAATTTACAATCATCCCATATATACCAAATCTGTTATTTAAGCCAAATATAGAAGAAAATTATTTACGTAATATCTAAGTTCAGTGATGAAACATATGAAAATAATGTAGACAATATTTAAATAATTCAAAATAAGATATTATTAAATGATGTGTTTAACCCATTAACGCCCAAATTATTTTATTTTGACACAATGACATATAATTCGTAAATTGGGTGTCTTTTACCATCATCATGAATATTATTATCGAATTTTATCGATACGTACCTTAGTTTTTTTTAAAAATGCTGATCTAAAAATAGATCACTGGGCGTTCGGAGGATATATTTTAGCAAATACACAACAATCATTAGTACTTCAATAACGTGGTAAAATCGAACCAAATAGATAAAAACTAATGCATTTTCTTTTAAAAAAACGTTTATTTATGCAGAATTTCACAATATTAGAGAATGTACTTAGTAAAGTTTAATTATTTTAAAATAATAAAATTTCAATGTTTCTACAGTTTAGTGTAAAATTTGAAGAAACACTTCTTGCATAAAGTTTCATCGCACTTCACACAATATGTTAGGGGCCTTCCTTGGCACCCAAAAGTCGACAGCGTCTTTTGCCCTTTCTTTGTCCCATATTGTGATCCCTTTTATAAAAGCGAACATCATGACTGAGATTAGCTTGAGGAAAACTGTAAAGTCGACCTTTCAAAACTTTTTTTCCAATTCCCAATTTTAGATATTTTACAGCAACAGCTCTTCGAAAATCTCACATGGGCACAGAATCACCTTTATGAACATTTCTGTGCAGAATACTTGCATTCACTACAGCCATATTAATTATTCGAGTGAATAGACACCAGTACCATATTTTACCTCTTATTCTCTCCAAAAGAAGTTTTATCTTGATTTGTCATTCTTACGTTTATCTGCTTTTGAAATGTCTTGGAAATGAATATATGACTTTATTTTTAGATAAGCATTTCTATTAAAAGAGCCCTGTACAAGACCTATCACTAAATCTTCTACATCACTCCAATAATCTCTTTCACTTGAAAGAGTAAGATAGACAAAATATACCAAAAACCCTATAAATATCTTTATATCTTCTTTAGTGATAATTAAATTATGGTCGTTTTTGAAATTTTTAGCATAGAGAATAGTCTCATCCACAATTACGTTATATACTTTATCAGAAAAAAGTTTTTCAAAGCAATGATGCAAGATGCATTTGCAAGATCATTTTCCATTGCCAAAATATTATTCTTATACGTTTCCCCTAATTCCAACCATTTGGTATAATTCGGATTTTTTCCAAACAATTTTTGGCTTTTCTGTTTTTAATATTTTAGGCTTCCTCTCAAACGTTGAAGGTAAATCTATTTAATCACACTCATATTTTGATATTACTTCTATTTTACCAACAATATCATTTACAAATGGAGCATGTAACTTATCATCTATTTTCTCTTCATCCGTCAGTTCATCTACATCAGTGGATATGGCAATAATATCCTCTTTAATTTGTTCAGAAAACAGATAATCAACAGTATCCTGAAAGCTATTAAATACTTTTCAACTCATTTTCATCTAAACGTGAAAAAACGTAATATTACCAGGGTCAGGAAAAAAAACGCCCGAACGCCCAGTGATCTATTTCTAGATCAGCAGTATTTTGACACTAATTTTTACTATTTATATTTGTTTTAAGATAACATCGGTTTATATTCTGATAGCTACATCTATGAAGATATTAAATCGCCAAAAAAAATTTAACTTTCGCTTATTACTTAGCTGTTTTCAGTGTTTTTGCTAAGAACCGTAGAAAAACGGCGGAACGAAAGGGCGATACAAACTTTTTCTTATCGCTTTAGGTCAATGATATAAACAAAACAAGAAAAGCACTTGGTGGTAACCAGGTTCATGCCTTGTCTTGCCCCCTGTGCAGTATAAAATTCGTGGGGTGGGTTTAAGGTCATCTAAAAGCGAGTTTACCAAGCTATGTTTAGCGATCTAAAAATAGATCACTGGGCGCTAATGGGTTAAAGGAATGACGTGATAATGTTAGAAAAAGATGTTATTTTCATCTATTTATTAAGTGATAAATTGATAAATTGAATCTCCTGCTCTTAAGCTGAGAAAAAAAGGCAGGATATAATTGCATTAAATGCTAGAAAAGGAAGGATGGGGTAGATTTCGAACGTTACTAATCCTAACTTATCAAGAATCCAATATGGATGCCTCTATTCATTCCAGGTACGGCAGCTTCTTAAATTCGAGGATCGACGGACAGATAAATTAGGCTATTATTATATAATTGATGCTTCATTAACCAGATCTATATCTCTCACAATATCATTAATTCCTAAAAATATAACTTTATATAATGACAACTAAAGTAATTATTCTCTTAGAAATATCTTTAGATTACTAACTGATGAAATATTTTTTAATCTGGCTATAAATCAACGTGAATCTGATTAAAATCAAACGTTACTTTTAGGAATTAGTATAAAACAGAACTTTAACAAGAAGTTAAAGGCGAATATAAAATGCTGTTACTAAACTATTTATCTATAGTAACTTTTATCCTTATGGTAACATTGTCTGTTTTGTGTAGAGAACTTGGAAAACCAGGCTTTCTTACTAAACTTTATATATTTAATAAATACATTTTAAAGCTCCACAATAATTTATAACATTCATGAGACATTGAAATTTAAGCTCAAAGATATACACTTAGATATTAATCGGGTGTAAATAAATTTTCAATATCATTTTGAGTGAATGTTCTAAATTTTAATTAGTATTTCATGTTTCATGCTTAAATACATTAAATTATTTTAAAATGATGCCTAAATAAGTATAAACCATTTAACTAATTGTAAATACACAGTAATGTGTATTATCTATTAAACTGTCAGTTTGAATTTTAACATTAAATGACTAAAAATATGTTTTCTCTAAAGTTGTATTCCCCTAAAACTAGTATATTTATTTAAGTAGTAACCAATATGAACAATGCCTAAGTTTTCTTTTTTCGCCTTCATTATCTTAAACTTTTGGTGAGGCATATCACGATATCCATGTCAACTTAAGTGTTGAAGCAATATTTAAGAATGCGACAATTCATTGTTTAATTTAATCTTCTTTGAATGATTAACAATGGTATTGACCTCAGACCTATAATTTTGGTTAAAATTTTTTTGGTGGCATGGGAGTTTACAACTGATGTGCTCACCTTTAAACAGTAATTATCAGTCTAATTAGTGCTTGACTAAAACAAATATGTACATAATAGTTTCTGTCACTTAGTGAATGCATCCCCTATATAATAATACCCCAAGTTATCTGTCCGTCTGTCCTCGAATTCATAAAGTGGTTGGACCTGAAATGGATAGAGGCATCCACATTGGATTCTTGATGAGTTAGGGTTAACAAAATTCAAAGCGAGTGAAGGTTATCTTCTACTAAACTATCTATCCGATTCTAAAATAAATTGTTAAAAATATGCTTCATATCACAACGAAAAATACTGTCGTCTCTAAAACTTTCGAAATCCACCCCTTCCCCCTTTTCGAGCATTTAATGCCATTATTTCAAGCCCTATTTTACCCGGTTAAGAGCAGTAATTAAATTTATCAATTTATCACACAATAAATTTGTAAATATAACACTATTTCTTGCATTATGACGTCATTTGTTTAACCATCTCATTTAATCCTTTCTTATTTTAAATTATTTAAATATTGTCTGCATTATTTTCATACGTTTTATCACTGAACTTAGATATGACGTAAATAATTTTCTTTTATATTTGGCTTAAATAAAAGACTAGGCACATATGGAATAATTTTAAACTTAATCATCGACTATTTTTTTTTTCCTTTTTGCAAGATAATTCTCAGCCTAAAAAGATCCTGCCTCACACCTGCCTCATAGAATACTTTTTACCTGCCTCATAGACTACTTTAAAATTCTGGAAAATTAAAAATTTTATTGATCCCGTCATATGACGGGCTATATGCTAGTAGACTTATATTGAAGTAAAATATTTTGCATGGAACATTTATTTGCCTTACAATCAACGGAGAAACCGTATCCCCAACGTCATCATGCATATTCTTTAGGAGGCTTAAATGATGTCATACATCATTATACAAATCTTCAAATACGAATCGCCGGATGGTAGCCGAAAGGTTAGAGTGCTGGTCTTCGGTACCGGAGTTCATGGGTTCGAATCCCATTCTGGCAGGGATGTTAGTAGTCGTTCGGAATCGGCTGTAAGCAATAGATCCCGGTCTCATTAGCCCTCGTGTTGCAAAAAGTAGACCGTAACACTCCAAACCTAAACCAAACTCAATGTTTTCGAGCAACGCTAGGGTGTGGCAGGACTTGCAGCTCTTCTACACTCACCAAGATCCGTTCCAGATCTGAGACTCTACAGTGCTTAAAACTAGAGACCACCAGTCTCTTTGCAACTATGAAGAATCCATTCTTATAAAGCATGTGCAACGGTCAGATGCAATCATATACTTTATTAAACTACAAATTTCTACATTTTTTAAAATCAACTTTTCATTAAAGTGAGTAAACTATTTGTTTTTGAATTCTTTCAAATTTAATTTTTAGATAACAAAAGTTTATGCTATCCTTTTACAATGTTTTCTTTTCTTATAACCATGCTACACTTATATATCACGTTTTTCAGCTTCAAATTTCAGTAAATATTCTCATAAACAACAGTTAGTCTTTACCCTTGGACACTGAATACAACTTACAGCTCTTCTACACTCACCAAGATCCGTTAAAGATCTGAAACTCTACAGTGCTTGAAACTAGAGACCACCAGTCTCTTTGCAACTATGAAGAATCCATTCTTATAAAGCATGTGCAACGGTCAGATGCAATCATATACTTTATTAAACTACAAATTTCTACATTTTGGCATGAATGTTAGTAGCCGTTCGGAATCGGCTGTAAGCAGTAGGTTCCAGTCTCATTAGCCCTCGTGGTGCAAAAAGTAGACCTTAGCACTCAAAAAAAAAATAATAATAACCAAATCTCCAAACCTATCAAATACGAATCAGCAACTGGACAATTTTAAACACCCTAGACAAATACTAGATTGATTCCACACAGCAT
>CM063501.1:36876908-36884408 GCA_032207245.1 Pardosa pseudoannulata | reverse complement strand
TACTATATCCTTGATAAAGTTAAACTTGTTTTATTAAATTGAATCACACCCAGTTGGTGTTTAGATGGTATTATAAAATCCTGGCTATTCAAAAACTTTTATCCCACTAACCAAATACTTTTCAGAAACCAAGCGCTCTTTTGAAAAAAACCCATTTTTGGAGCTAGAAATGTTTTAAAGCCATCTTCCTCCTTCGTGTGACTCAGTTGACTGCACTCTGTATCCGAAAGTTATGGGCATTATATCCCATCGGGTCTTTCGCGGCTATTAGCCACTCCATCTCACGGTCATCCTCGTAATTAAATTACCAATTCCGATGATAGCGGGGTGGGGACCCTGGAGGCCACCTGCACCTCCCCCCTCCTCCTTTCTCTAACAACGCGAGGTCAAAGACAGGCGGAGGAAAAGGGAAAGGAAGGGGATCTGACAACACTTCATGACAAATCGAAACCCATGATCGTTTTCAATCTGTTAGTCTCCCTCCCCCTTCTATACTTTCTAGACTTTTGATTTCCACTCCGTTGCTTTGGTCAACAGTTTTCCAAAGTCCATCGGATCGATTGTGTGAGCGACTCATTAATTTTGCAATTCAAGCGTGCATATGTGAGACTGCTCTTACTCTGCCATCTACTTGTGTTTGACAACTAGATAGCCAGAGTTTCTCTACAGAGCGTCTAGGTGAGGACTTTATTCGCAAAAATATATTCAAGCTTTTATATTTAACACTAGATTGCCCAAGGCAGTCATTTGGCAGTTTTTTAATTTCAATTAGAAAAACAATTATGAAATATAATGACACAATTTCTTAGAATTTGGTGACTTTTTCTATAACATATAAATGTGTTTATGAATAATTGTAGTTACTTCCGCCCTCCTTTATTTCCGTATATATATATATATATATATATATATATGTGTGTGTGTGTGTGTGTTATACCTATATTGCCCAGAAGCAGTCATTTTGACTTCTTGGGTTGGTTGGTTGGTTGGGAGCACTACGGTCTACTTTTTTGCAACACGAGGGCTAATGAGACCAGGACCTACTGCTTATAGCCGATTCCGAACGGCTACGAACACCCATGTCACAGTGGGACTCGAACCCACGAACTCCGGTTCCGAAGGCCAGCACCCTAACCATTCGGCCATCGTTCGGCTTGACTGCTTGGGAAATTTTAAATAATCAAAAGATTTTTATTTATTGAATTGAGTAAATTTCTTATATGACCTGTCCGGCTTTGTATTGAAATAACATTTTTTTTTTTGATTACGGTAACATACCGATGCATGATAAATTGTCGATTTGGACGTATACTTGATAAGTGTCAGTTGCTCAATAAGCTAAAGTAGTACTACTTATTCAAATCTTTATAAACTGTTGTTCTAACAAGTTGTTTATTTTATTTCTTTTGCTAAATTTGTTAAAATTGATAAAAGTAATAAAAAAATGTTACCAGAATCAATTCAATTTTATAACAGTACAAAATTTGGAGTTGATATGGCGGAACAAATGGCCAGAAAATATACAGTAAAAGCTAGTTCTCGTAGATGGCCCCTCCAAATATTTTTCAATATTTTAGATTTGGCTGCCATAAATGCTTGGATCATTTACAAAGAAACGACAGGAATACAAATAGAACGAAAAGAGTTCTTATTTCAATTAGCAGAACATCTTTCAACGAATATAGAGTTGCAAGACAGAAAAATTTATCAGAACATGAAGACCCACAAAGATCAACTGCAGCATCATCAAATGCAACCCATTCTCACAAATGCAAATTTTGTCGAGTACGACTTTGCCACAACAACAAAACAAATAATATATTTGAAAAATGTCAAAAGTATGTCTGCAGAAGATGTACACATAAAAAGATTTCCACTTTCATTTGCATAAAATGTACAAATAATAATGCATGAATTATTTTTTTTAAATTAAAGTAAATTTTTTATTGTTAATATTTACTAATAACTTGTTGTTTAATTGTAAATAATATAAGAAATATTAAAAATTAATTTTAAACAAATTTCTTTACATATTTGTTATTTTTTCACAATGCAGTCATTTTGACTGTTTTTGGGCAATATAGGTATACAAGAAATCTCGGTCAATCTAGTGTTAAGGAGTAGGGATGCCTATTCGCTTATCAGTTACTCAAAGTAGCATCCATGTTTGAACATAAAATCAGTCGAGGATCCTTCTTTCCATTAATATGAAGTCTAAAGACACACACGAAAGGCAAAATTGCAAAAACTTTGTACATTTCATACTGTGAGAGAGAGTAACTGATCTTCATGATCAATTGATATTTGTGAAAGTAAAGTAAAAAGGTATAATTATAGAAAGTGGTTATAATGGGCAGGTTGTAGTAGATTGTTCCATTATAGCCCTCGATCAATCATTACATGAACACCAAAGAAAAAATTACTTTGCATATTAGCATACTCAAATATAATACTCTACATTATATAGTAAAATAATTAGTTAAATTATAATTAGTAAAATAATTAGTTTACCATGATCTTATTAACCCTCTAAGCGGTTTGCACGTACAATACCGCCAGCTGTCACAGACAATTTTCGACCTCCAAAAGCGTTCCAAAAATAGATGAATTGTACATTTCTGACAGTGCTTTAACCCAGGAAATTATGAGCTAGGAGGGTCAGGTTGATTAGGAACTTCACCCCTCTTTGACTGATATTTATTGAGGGATGCTCCCCTACTCTCTGAGGAACAAAGACGCTGATAGCTTCTCATGGCTTTGTCAATCTCTATTTCGAAGTATTTCGTTTGCGGTAACATATATATGAAGTGCACCACTGAAATTTATAAAAAATATAAATAATTCTCAAAAAAAAATTTTATTGTACTTTTAGAATACATTATTTTATGTGATGATCTTCGAGACTTGATTTTTATATGTATTAAAAATTAATAGTCAATAATGTCTATTATATATCTATTTATAACCTGAAGTAAAGGAACAATACTGGGGCATTTGAAGTAAAAAATCATAGAACACTTGGTGACTGAAAATAATTTAGTAAATTTTTTAGACTTTTTCCCATGATCTTATTAAGCAAAATTCAATTTTCTCACATAAGGCTTGAACTGCTTTGGGATGGAGAGCATGCAAACGTATGTATACATCTAATGAAGCATAAATTTGGAGACACATTAAATGTAGAAAGAAGATTTAAAGATGAATTAAGACTGATTTAGAACTAGTTTATCCATTTAGCAGACCAGTAGATACAGAAACCCAATGCACGATAATATATACTTCAGAAGTCTAGGTGAAAACTTTTATAATCTGAACAATGAAAAGAAAGCCATTTTAATTGTACCTACACGCATCCTGCTCGAAACAACACCATATGCAAGTATAAAAGGAAGGAAAGGGGGTCTCACAACTCTGGGTTCCAATTTATAGGTTTTCAAAAAATGTTATTATCCTTTTTTTAAGATAAAAATACCCTCTACTTTAAAAAGGGGATCTCTCAAGCGAAGTTAGGTTTTCTGTACTTATCTGTCCTTGACTCAAATAGATTTCACCAAATTAGGAAGAAAAATTAAGTTAAATTGTGAAAAAGTGTTTAACAATTTATCGTATTCCTTTCCATCATTACATGCTTATATAATTAAAATATTTCACAAAACAGACAGAGAATTTAAATGGTAAATTTAATACATATACTTACCGCTTATTGTTAAACTTTTGGTCTGGGTTATTAAAGATTGCGTTTGTTTCAAAATCAAAATTAGTTTTTTGATTATACTAAACTAACAATAAAAGCAATTTCGAAAATAAAAAACCCACTATCACAAAACGATAACGCATTAATTTAAATTAAATTCTGATCATGGGCCTAAGAAATATCCTAGAAAGAAGTCAAATAATTACAAATGTCATCAGATGGATTAAAATATTTTAGTTCGTAATTAAAATTACTATCTATCAAATGGCACCTAAAAAGTCACCAAACCTAATTCAAATTAAAAACATATATTACCTCAAGTCCTTGACCTCTGAACAATTTGACCTGCCTTAAACTTTTTCAAGGTTCACCTGAATTCACATGTAAAATTTTGCGAAGATTGATCCAACCATTAAGGAATCCGTAGCAAAAAACATACACATGCATACAAAGTATTTTAGGTATATATTAGAGTAAAATAAAATTTCTAAATTATTAATTAATTTTATGAAATTTTTAATGGACAAAATTATATATTCTTTAATTTCTGTGTGCACAAAATTTCATAACTTCAAGTTGCTAATTTTTAAATGCCATTTTAATGTCCACTGTTCCTTTAATAACTTTAAAATTTGTCAATTTATCTGATTGGTGGCTTTTTACCCAAACCGACAACCTGTTAATTGTAGTTGAGTATTCGGTGAATAGAAACAAAGCAACATTTTAAAAAATAATATATTCTATTGCGTAGGTCACACTCACATTATTACATCTACTTTGCCTGTCATTTTCTTCAGAGACGCATAATTTATAGGAAATTTTTTTGTACTAGATAGCTTTCCATTTTGATCGATCTATAGCTATTTTTAAGCTTAGAACTTTTGCCAACATCCTATTCATAGTATTTAAAATTTCGTTTTAAATAAAACAGAATTGGACATGCACACTCATTTACAATAAAAAAAAAGTTGGCAATTAGTTAAATAAGTGCGCATTCTCGGAATTTTAGAAAACGCTGTGTGGCACTACTTTAAGTATCCTCTTATAAAATTTACGGTACAGAATTTCACTTTCTATTTATTTATTGATCTTTTGATTCTTTAAAAACATAGAAATAAAATTTCTTTATTGCTATGTTTTAAATTATACTATGTGCATGCATATAAACACGTGAATGTATGTATATATATCCCTTACATAATAATCACCTAAGTTATCTGTCCTCGAATTTATGAAGCGGTCGGACCTGGAATGGATAGGGGCATCCATATTGGATTGTTGATGAGTTAGGGCTAGCAAAATTGAAAGCAAGTCTTTAAAACGGTCGAAATCCACCTCTTCCTTCCTTTTCGAGCGTTTAATGCCATTACATCAAGCCCTATTTTCCCCAGTTAAGAGTAGGTGATTAAGTTTATCACCTACTAATAGTAATTAGGTAAAAATAACATTTTTTCTTAGCATTATGACATCATTTCTTTAACTACCCCATTTAATCATTTCTTATTTTAAATTACTTAAATATCGTCTGCATTATTTTTAAACGTTTTGTGACTGAACTTAGATATTACGTACATAATTTTCTTTTATATTTGGCTTAAATAATAGATTAGGTACGTATCAGATAATTTTAGATTTAATCATTAATTATATTTTGTTGCAATGAGAATTTTATCACTGGCATTAACAAATTCTTTTCATACAAATCTAGGGGGTATAGTTCACGGACTAATAAATATCTAGCGTTTAAGTTATATATCTTGGAAAATTAAGAATATTGTTCGTTTGTGTGTTTTGTATACATAACCATGACTAAATGAATTCAACGTGATTCTCAACTGCATTCACAGTATCGGGAGACTTTAGATGAGTATGGATATAAACAAATTATTGAGTGTGTACCAGATAATTCTCAGGCAAAAAACAAACCTGCCTAATGTAAAGATTTTATAACGAGGAAGCTACTTGACATAGTTCCCGGATTCCAACGATAAAAATATTGCAAAAATAAATGATGATGAATCCACATGTGATAGTAACTGACTTTATTCTTAAAATAATGACTTAATTAAAAACACTTCTTAAAACACATTAAGTTTAACAAAAAAAAAAAAAACCAGGCATCTTCAATAAACATAAAACATATCGAGAAACGAAACAGCTCATTCACCGTCAAAAAAAAAAAAAAAAATAAAAAAAAAAAAATAAAATAAAATAAAAAAATAAAAAAAAAAAAATACCACCACACCCCAGCATAACGAGAGACTTGCCTTTGTATATTCAACTGGCCGTGAAATACAGTCCACAAAACAAATCAGCATGCCGTGAGGGCTTCTTCACGGAATAGAAGAAAAAAAAATTATAAACTGCTAGTTAAATTTAACATGGAGGTTAATCAGTGTGTGGTGGAAACAAACAGACAATATAAAGTTAACAAGATACTTTACAATTCTAGAAAATTAAAAATTTTACTAATCCCGTCATATGACGGGCTATATGCTAGTATATATATATATATATATATATATATATATATATATATATATATATATATATATATATATATATATATATATACATATATATATATATATATATATTGTCATGAATTGACTGTTCTTTCTATTCATTGTTCATGTATTGATCTGCAAAACACAAGTCACTCGAACATAACACTCCACAATTAATATTTTAAAACACTTTAGTTAAGAACACATTTATAAATATGCATCGGATCATCATAGAGTGGAGCAACGACTTTTTTACTCCACACTCATCAATTGAAAAGTCATTCTACGCAAGAAGTAGAAGTTGCAGTTATTTTTATAGTCTCGTTAGAAATAACAGCTAGCCTAAGGGAAGTAGTAGTTCTTTATAACAAACATATATATATATATATATATATATATATATATATATATATATATATATATATATATATATATATATAATGATATTTTTATCACATTCGGTTTAAGATTCTATTTTCCCGGAAATTCTTCTCGAGGAACCCTAGCGAATATTCTCGAATGTTTGCTAGTAGAAATCCTTCCGGTTCCGTATCTAAAAATAGAGTTTTAACTCGTAGGTTACACCACTCACGTGTCTTCAAGTAATAGCTGATTGGACGGTATAAATGCCTATTTAAGCAAATGTCTAGAGTTCCATCAGAGTTTCGGAGTTTTTTAGGAGAGTTTCACATAGAGTTTCGTATACGATTTTATGATGATGCTTTGATATGTTGATGAATAAACGAAATTAGATTGAACGTTCGAGTGTCTTGATTGCTTTTTCATCACGAGGTTCTACGATGGCATGGTGGTAAAAACCGCCCTGAATTCCAATTCCTAAGGAGGCAAAAAGCCTTATTACACACACACACACATACACACACAGATATATATATATATATATATATATATATATATATATATATATATATATATATGTGTGTGTGTGTGTGTGTGTGTGTGCAATAAACATGTCATTATTGCCTCTAAAGTTTCTTAAGATTCTCCCAATTCATAGTTTTATTTTTTAACTTTTATTCCCAAGCTACCAAAAGTAAGAAAGCAATAAATATAAGAAGTAAGTTAGTGAGGTTAGATAATTTCTATGACTTTGAAAAGCGTAGACTGAAATAATACCAATATGTGGCTCTGCATGCATTTTTCTAATCCAGGTGTCCATTCTTCAATGAAATCAAGCGTTGTTATGAATTATTAATGCAGGTGTGTGGATTTGTGGTTGAAAATTTTGCATTACAGAACGAGTTGTAATGATGGGTTACGCTACTAAATGTAAAAGCG
>CM063501.1:36866908-36871908 GCA_032207245.1 Pardosa pseudoannulata | reverse complement strand
TCATTTTTTAAGGAAAACCCTTCTATGAAGAAAACCGTAGTCGCTACTAAATTTGGAATTCCACCCAGTACTATTTCCACTATCATGAAAAACAAAGATATCGTACAAAAGAACTTCGAAAACGGCTGCAAAATAATGAAAAAGAGCCTACCATGTAAATATAACTAAAAGCAGTTCAAATTTTCAACATTTTGTATTGTGTAAAGAAATTGTCTTTGTCTATTTTCATAAAACCTGTGTATCTCGAAACCTGTTTATCTCGAATTTTTTTTTTTACTCCCAAGAGATTCGAGATAGACAGGTTTGACTGTATATAAGAATCTTATATTCTAATATGTTCGGTCACATAACCTTTTTTGTTGAACTATCCTATTATAACTTAATTTACAAGCTAACAGAATATTTGTGAAGGCATCAAGGTTGATTTAGTTCCCTTCCTCTTTCACAATCTTTCGTAGTTCATATAATGTAGTGTGCAGCTCAGTTCGAAAGTCCAAATGCACTACAATTCATACGAGTCACCTCAGAAGGCTTGGGAGAGATATATTTAAGGGTAATAATCTTTAATACCGATTTCATTTAAAATTTTATTTTAATAGAGCCTTTTCTTTACCTTGCGCTTTTATTCTGAAGCAGGTTAAAAAAATTTTATGAATTGTTCTTTGAAAGTAGAGAGGGTGACTTAGTAGTGATACATTTAAGGGTAATAATCTTTAATACCGATTTCATTTCACATTTTTTTTCCAAAAATAAAGCAGTAGATTTTAGATGTATGAATTACAGTTTTATTCTGAAGGAATTTGTTTGGGTACGGGAATGGGATTTCTTCTTTTAAAATAGATGTTAAATCACTTTTTTTATAGTAATCAAGTTAATTTTGTCACTTTTCTATTTCCCTTATTTTAATTTTACCGTTGTAAGAGAATCAAGCAATAAACATAAAACCTTTAGTGATACTCTCCATGTTTACTCTAAACCAGCATTTTAAGTCTTTATCTCTTCTTTTTTTTCTGTAGTAAATTGATCTTTTTCAACTGCAATCAGTTAACTAAATACAAATTTCATTAATTGTAACTATATATTTCTATTTTTCACCTATCAAATGATTTCATACGACTGTATGTACATAGTCTTGCACAAAGTAACATGTTTACACCATTAGGAAGTGAAAACCAGATATTTTGTTTTGATTAGCTTTAAATCTTTAATAATTTTCCCTAGTTTCTACGGAGATTATTAAAAGATTGCATTTTAAATGGGGGGGGTATTTTCTTTTGAAACTTCAGATGTGACTTTAGATTTATTAACAGGTGTAAATACCTATGTTGGATATAATTCTCTTGTCTTTTTCCCTAGATATTTTAGATGTTAACATTTTTCCCTTTTTTTTGGTTAAACACTTACCTTACGTACAGAAACATTAAAACCATGCATTTCAAATCTTTTCAAATGATCGAATAAGAATAGTTTTTTCGGAAAGTTGTAAATCATAGCCTCCGATCAATCATTTTTTTTTCTGCACAAAGTAACATGTTTACACATTTAGGCTGTGAAAACCACGTATTTTCTTTTGATTAGCTCCTAATCAGATTAAATATCCCCCCCCCCAGTTTCTACGGAAATTATTAAAAGATTGATTTTGAGATGGAGAGGGGGGGAGATTTTCTTTTGAAATCTGAGATGTGACTTTAGATCTATAAACTGGTGTAAATACCCATGTTGAGTATGATTCTTTTGTCTTCATCCCAGTACACTGTAAATTTCGACATTTTTCCCCATTTTTATTGGTTATATCACTTATTTTACGTATATAAATATTAAAACCATGCTTTTCAAATCTTTTTAAATAATGGAATAAGAATAAATTTTCGGGAAAGCGGTAAATCATAGCCTTTGATCAATTGTTTCTTTTCTATCGATATGTTAAAACCTGCAATATTTTTGATGTTGTGTATATTTAAACTTAATTTTAATTTAGTGCCAGACACAGTATTATTTTAAAATTTATTTTTAACCCATTAACACTCAGCATCCTCATTTGAGGACAGTCAAAAGAGGATTTGTAGAGTTTTTATTTTCTTGAAACGATTCTTCCTTTTTAATGGAAATAGATATTAATCTTATGAATAATTTCCCAAGTTTTCAAATAGGATCTTATCTATAATTTTGTCATTTCGATCGGCATTTTATGATTTTCAAGCTTAGAATAGGAACGTATTATGACCGGTATTCTGAACGTATGCCGGTCAAAATCATGGCGAATAGCCATATCTGTAATAAGTCATCTCTTTTCAGTACTTTTCTCATATATTGTCACGAAGATTTGAATGAACACACCGTTTAACTTAACAGAACAATTTATTGAAGCTAAGTAGCAACTCGCAACCTTACAGGATCAAGAAGTTGCCTACAACTAGTGGGTATCAGCTTTTATACCCGAACAGAATATTCGAGAAATAAATAATTTACATATTAAAGAAAGATCTAGAAAGTTCAAGAACATAAGGAAACAATAAATAACATTTTTAAATTAAAAATCCGTACTTTGGATAAACAGCCACGGCAAGGATCGAACCCACAATCTTCGGGTCTGGATCGCGTGCTTTGACCATTCGGCCACTTAGCTCGTTGGCTCAGCTTCTTTATGCGGCATTGCCCCTTTCTCAAAAAGACAGCGTCTCGCTGCTATTTAGATCTGGAGCGTGTCAAAGGTCCCTTGTAAATTTCTTTTGACTTCTCTTCCGGAAGAACGACACCTGGATTTCGTCCATCTTCACTTTCGGTCTGCTTCGTCGGATCATGGTATGGCTTCATACGTAAAACATGGACAACGTCTTTTGGTTTTCTTTTTCGGGAGGCAGGATCGAAATCTTGCACTTCATAGGTAACGTCGGATAAACGGCGCAACACTTGATAGGGACCAAAATACCTTCTTAAGAGCTTCTCTGAAAGACCGACCTTTCGGACCGGGGTATAAACCCATACGAGGTCTCCAGGACTATAAAACACCATTCGGTGCTTCGAGTCATAACGTCGACGGTCTTTATCTTGCGCTCTCAGAGTATGAGTTCTAGCTAACTGTCTCGACTCTTCTGCTCTGGAAATGGTCTTGGCTATGTAATCGTTAGTTGCATCATCAGGGCAGAATGGAAACATCGTGTCCAGAGTCGTTTCGGCTTCACGTCCATGAACTAGGTAGAACGGGGTGAATCCTGTTGTCTCCTGCTTAGCAGTGTTATAGGCGAACGTCACAAATGGTAGAATTTCGTCCCAGTTTTTCTGTTCGGTGTTAACATACATGGACAGCATATCGGCTACAGTTTTGTTAAGGCGCTCCGTCAAACCATTTGTCTGGGGATGATAGGCCGTCGTCATGCGATGATCGATATTACACAATTCGACGAGAGCGGAAACAAGTCTGGATTGAAAAACAGCACCACGATCTGTAATAATGACTCGAGGAGCTCCGTGTTTTAGAAGAATCTCTTCGAGCAGGAACTTGGCTACTTCTTCGGCTTCAGCAGTTGGTAAAGCTTTAGTTATTGCATAGCGTGTACAATAATCGGTGCAAACTGCGATCCATTTATTACCATGGGCAGATTTAGGAAATCTCCCAAGCAGATCTATCCCAATTCGATGAAAAGGTGCGACAGCAGGAGGGATAGAAACCAAGCGTCCAGGTGGTACTTGAGGAACTGATTTTTTCCTTTGGCATTCTCGGCAGTGCATGACATATCTAACAACATTTCGGTACATCCCCGGCCAATAAAATCTTTTACGGATCCTGTCGTACGTTTTCGCAAAGCCAAGATGCCCTGCGGTAGGTGCGTCGTGAAAATGCTTCAGTATGTCTGCTCGCAGATGTTTGGGAATGACGGGCAACCATGTCTTTCCATCTGGATCAAAATTCTTTCTGCACAGGACTCCGTCAATTAACTCAAATTTATTTTCGGTGGATGAGCCGATCTTCGGAAGGATCATTTTTGCTATGTCTGGATCTTTCTTCTGCTCGACAGCGAGGTCTATACTCGTGGTTACAGCTAAAAATTGATCTTGCGTCTCAGTCTCTTCATCTACTGGATTCCTGGAGAGAGCGTCGGCATCGTTATGCTTCCTACCGGATTTGTATTTTACTGAAAAATTATGTTCTTGGAGTCGAAGAGCCCACCTTGCCAGTCTGCCTGAGGGATCCTTTAGGGTCATAAGCCAGCACAATGAATGGTGATCTGTCACGACGGTAAAATGTCTTCCAAACAGGTATGGCCGGAATTTATTGATAGCCCATACGACGGCAAGGCATTCTCGACGGCTAGTAGTAGAAAATTTTTTTCGGCCTTGTCAGGTCCTAGAGGCGATCATTGCTATGTCATTTCTTTATTTGATACCATACGACGGCTCCATACCATATACCGCTGGCGTTTATTTTCGTGGATGAGCCGATCTTCGGAAGGATCATTTTTGTATGTCGATCTTTCTTCTGCTCGACAATCTATACTCTTTACAGCTAAAAATTGATCTTGCGTCTCAGTCTCTTCATCTACTGGATTCATGGAGAGAGCGTCGGCATCGTTATGCTTCCTACCGATTTGTATTTTACTGAAAAATTATCTTGGAGTCGAAGAGCCCACCTTGCCAGTCTGCCCGAGGGATTAGGGTCATAAGCCAGCACAATGAATGGTGATCTGTCACGACGGTAAAATGTCTTCCAAATTGGTTTGGCCGGAATTTATTGATAGCCCATACGACTGCAACGCATTCTCGTACTGTAGTAGAATAATTTTTCGGCCTTTGTCAGGGTTAAGAGGCGTCCTATGACTTTTCCACGTCATTCTGAATTTCAGAACTGTCCTACCATATCCGCTGGCGTCTGTATGAATTTCTGTACATCTTTCGTCGAATAACTCAATACTGGATCAGATGTAAGCGCCTTCTTAATTGTCAAAAGCCTCTACCTCTTCAGGACCCCAATGAAATTTCGCATCGCTTTCAAAGTCGCAGGG
>CM063501.1:36857610-36866808 GCA_032207245.1 Pardosa pseudoannulata | reverse complement strand
GACTATTTTCGAATCTGGTAAAAGCTGAATTCCTTTCTTTTAGAAAATCGCGTTTTTTCCTGTTTTATTATCTTGGCAAGATTTTTATTTTCCTTTATTAAAAACTCGCCATGTTCTATCAAATTTGTTTTTATTTCGCAGTTGCCATTTCTTAAACAAAAACTAACTTATTGTTATAGGTTTTGATATATTTAACTAAATCTTATTATTTGGTAGATATACGCTTTATATTTTATCATCATATTTTTATTTAAAATAAATTAAAAGTCGCCGTGTTCCATGAATATTTTTACATGTCCCAATCGTCAATGTTTAAATAAAACTAATGCGTTGCTATACGTTTTTTTATTTAAAATTTTATTTTTATATAACTGAGTCATTCATGATTAAATACAAGAAATAAGTGATTTACATAAGTACAGGTTCACTTGGAATTTTTAAATTTGGTGCACTTTTACACTTCTTTCTAGAAATTAAAAGAGATTAACCTATATGCCTAAAATTTTATTTCTATATAACTAAATTATTTATCTTATATACAACAAATAAGTAATGTACAGGAATTTTTTTTAAATTTGGTGTACTTTTACATAGAATTACACACTAGATATATAAGAATTTACACAATCTTCCGCGTTATAATAACGACTTCTGACGTCATTAAGACACGAATGTTGCCTGTGAAATATCGTAACTACAGTAGAGTAGCACCCCAAAATGCTGATAAATATAAGTTAATAAATTTTTGAATCCAAGAAACGGTTGAAATAAAATGCTGCTCAACTCGTTTACAATAAAATTTCAACTGATTGGATTAATTTAATTTGAGTTCTTTCATATATCTATCGACTAGAAGGTTTATCAAAATTATTTTAAAAACTTCCTTTACAATATAAAATTGCTAATTTTCGAATTATAGGTAACATCTATAAAATGTAACGACGTCAAACAGCTTTAAAATTTAGTAAGTTTATAAGAATTTTTTCTTATCATTATAAATCCCAATAATTTCGAACTATTAAGTAGTATCACTATGCAAAATTTATTTATATGAGTGTGAGAGTGCACCAGAGTTGAATGAACATTAATATACAGCTTCAGTAAGTATAAGAACCCACTAATAATTTTTAAATTTTGTGAAAATTTACATTTATTTCTACATAAAAAGGATAAATTGACCTGAATATTTTTTTTTATAAATTTATACATAATTACTGGATATTCAAAGTTTAATCTATTTTCTTTATTGTATTATTGTTTATAAAATTATAAAATTCAAAATAATTTTTATGCTACTTATACAAAATCAATTATACAGTGGTTAATGGTTGGTAATACCTAAGAATAGGGTACCCCTTGGTAAACTTGGGTAATTATTGGCGATGTTTACTAAACACAAAGGCATTCCATTGGTTTATTTGGCGAGTTTAGTTCTGGCAGAGTACGCCGTTGTAATATAATTAAATACTCTTCATAATTAACTCAAGCCAATTAAAAACTGATTGTATATGCATATTTTAAGGGCAGTTAATCCCGCAATAGTCTACAAAGTCAACTGCTCCAAATGATTAAAAATTAGCTATAGTGAACCATTAGTGGTTCACTATATCTAATTGTATTAAGCATTACGTGCATTTAATATATAAGAAAAGAGTTGCTCAGGGAGAGTTGGATACAAATATAACATAAATAAACTTCAGATAAAGATTGTGTGGCACGGAGAGATCAGGAGAAAATGATAAGTAACCATGCTTAAAACTTTATCGCCAAGTTGGCGGGTATACACTGTTGTGTGAAAATCAACTGTTTTAGCAGGTGATAAAAATGTCGCCACAACAAAACATCACCAATGGGATTTTTAATTAAAGATATTTCATGTTTGATTGAGAGTAATAAAAGTAAAAAGAATATGAAAATATGGGAGTTTATTACTAACTACGTTATCTTTCAGGTATTTTTAAGGATATTTTGTTAAATTTTAATATATATTTTATATTAGATTCATTATATTCATAGAATTTCAGTTAAAATTCAAAAACATTGAGAGTTATTTAAGAAAGTAATTCTTACCAATTTTTAGGCAAATTTTATTATTACTTTTTGGAAACCGTTGTCTGCTTTGTGAACTGCACAGTAATTAACATTTTTGTTTCAGCTCTGTTTCTGTAAATATGTCGTTTATTACATCTATTTTGTTCATTGTCTTAGTAATATATATACTTTTCATAAATGCCAAAAATTTAAAAATAGAATTACTAAACGTTTATAAATATCACCATCTGACGAACCTACTAATCTGGAAATTAGCACCAATTGTGAAATGACAAAATACATTTAAAAATTGAAAGGTAAAAGCAATAGACAATTTAAAATTAGGTTAAAATATTCATTAAAATTTTAAATTTAAAGATTCATACATTCCCAAAATATTTATTATTTAATTTAGCTATCGTCATTTGACCCCTTTAGGTTTCGTATATAATGTTTTAAATGTGTCAACTGTCCTACCGCTAAAATAACGCAATATTAGAGATAATCTATGGGACACCCGGGTAAACATCTGTTTTTTTTTTTTAATGAAATTTTTTAGAATGTTCGTAAGCTATGCATATCTACATACAAATCCATCTGTGCCAAATATAACACACTACTACGTCAATAATTAAAGAAAGCTGGGGAATTTGGCATTATAACACATCAGTTTATAAACAAAATATATCATATTTGTTATAACTGCGATTATCCATTATTAATAAACTGTCATATTGGTGACGAGGTTTAAGAATTTTATGAATATGAATACCTATAATAATGGTTCTAAAACTTTACATGGGAACACTTATTACCCAGACCGAAGGCTGGGTGCGAAGCAGCTAGTCTTATATATTAAAATCTGATTGTAACTATGTATGTATGTATGTATGTATGTTTGTATGTATGTGCGTCTATCTCCTCGAGAACCGCCGGACGCAGAAGGGCGCCGAAGGTACCAAAAGACGCGGAACGTTCCGGGGATGTCATTTCGCCCATTCGCATTTCGATATTCCAATTCGTTCGAAAGATATCAACGAAAAACCGACCAAAATGGCACTTTTATTTTTCCCCGCGAGCAATTCCATTGTTGAGTTGGCGTCAAATATTGGCAGCGTTATTCAATCTTGGCATTATTATCGTCTGATATTTTTGTACTCCGAATAAAATAAAAACCTATTTACGCTATTTAAATTCAATTGTAAATATATAAATATATGAGGAATTTATGTATTTGAGACTATTTTCGAATATGCTAAACTCTAAACTCATTTATTTTCAGAAAATCGCTTTTTTTCCTATTTTATTACCTTGGCGAGATTTTTATTTTCAGCAGTTAAAAACTCGCCATGTTTTATGAAATTTGTTTACATTTCGCAGTTGCCATTTTTTAAACAAAAACTAACTTATTGTCATAGGTTTTAATATTTTAAACTACATTTTTATATTTGGTAAATATGAATTTTTTATTTTATCTTGACGATATTTTTATTTTAAATAAAATTTAAAGTCGCCAAGCTTCATCAATATTTTTATATGATAGTTTTTAAATAAAAACTAACATTGCTATAGGTTTTATTATTTAAATTTCTATTTTTTTTATTAAACATTTCATGTTTACTTACAACAAATACGTTAAGTACAGGGATTTTTAAATTTGGTGCACTTTTTCATATAATTACATACTAGATATATAAGAGATTACACAATCTACCGTGTCATAATACTACTTCTGACGTCATTATGACTCGAATGTCGTATGTGAAATATCCCAACTGCAGTAGAGTAGCACCCAAATGCCTATAAAATTAAGTTAAAAAATTTTTGAATCCCAAATGATAGACTCCATGAAAAGGAAATACAATGAAATACAATTCTGCTCAATACGTGGAGAATAAAATTTCAATTGGTTGAAATAATTTAATTTCTTTCATATATCTACCGTCTTGAAAGTTGATCAAAATTATTTTAAAAACAACTTCCTTTAGAATAAAAATTACTAATTTTCAAATTTTAGGTAAGATATATAAAATATAAAGAAAGCAAACAGCTTCAAAGTTTTGTAAGTTTATAAGAATTTTTTTGCTTATCATTATAAATCCCGACAATTCCGCACTATTAAAAAGTATTTGTATGCAATATTTATTTATATAAATGTGTGTGTGTGTGAGTGTACCAGTGTTGAATGAACATTAATATACAGCTTCAGTCCACTAATAATTTTTAAATTTGGTGCAAATGTACATTTATTTCTACAAATAAGAGATGTAAATTGACTAGAGTGAAAATGTTTCCTGTAAATTTATGTATATAATTAATGGATATTCAAAGTTTAATTTATTTTCTTTATTGTATTGTTTATAAAATTATAGAATTCATAATATATATATTTTTTTGCAATTTCTACAACATCAGTGATACAATGGTTGGTAACTCTAAAGATTAGGGTACCCGTTGGCAAACTTGGCGAAATTAATGGCGATGTTTACTATAACACAAAGGCATTCTATAGGAACATTGTATTGCTTTCTTGGCGACTTCATTTGAGGCAGTGTATGCCATGGTAATTATATTCTCTTAATTAACTCAAACCACTTAGAAACTAACTATATATACATATTTTACGGGCAATTAGTCCCTCAATAGTCTACAAAGTCAACTGCTCCAAATGATTAAAAATTAGCCATAGTGTACCATTAGTGGTTCACTATATCTAATTGCTTTAAGCATTACGTGCATTTAATATATAAGAAAAGAGTTGTTCAAGGAGAGTTGGATACAAATATAATATAAATCAAAATTGAGATAAAAAAATTGTGTATCCACTGAGAGATCAGGAGAAAATGTTAAGTTACTATGCTTAGAGCTTTATAGCCAAGTTGGCGGGGATACGCTGTTGTGTCAAACTCAATTGTTTTGGCAGGTGACAAAAATGTCGCCACAGCAAAATATCAGTAATATTGTTTGAAAGTAAACCTATTCTATGCTTGATTGAGAGTAATAAAAATAAGAATACTATGAATAATTGAGAGTTTATTACTAACTATATTTTGTCACAGGTATTTTTAAGGATATTTTGTTAAATTTTAATATATATATATTATATTAAATTCATTATATTCATGGAATTTCAGTTAACATTTAAAAATATTATTGGGAGTTATTTAAGAAAGTAATTCTTACTAATTTTTAGACAAATTTTATTATTACTTTTTAAAAACAGTTATCTTTTTTGTGAACTGTACGGAAATTAACATTTTTGTTTCAGCTGTATTTTAGTAAGTATATCGTTTCAATACATCTATTTTGCGCATTTTCTTAATAATATACTCTTCATATATGCCAAAAATTTAGAAATAGAATTAGTAAATGTTTGTATTTGTCGCCATCTGCCCAACTTACTAATCCGCGATTTTAACAGCAATTGTAAAATTATAAAATGCATTTAAAAATTGAAAAGTAAAAGTAATAGACAGCTTAAAAATGGGCTACAAATTTTAATTAAAATTTTAAATTTAAATCTTCACACTTTCCCAAAATATTTACTATTTATTTCGGCGATCATCACTTCACCCCTTTAAATTTCGTAAATTATGTTGGGAATGAGTTAACTGACCTACCGATAAAATAACGCATTATTCGAGAAAATGTATGGGACACCAGGTTATTAACTATTTTTTCTTAATTGAGACTATTTTTACGCTGTGCTTATCTACATATCTCAATCCATCGGTGCCAAATATAACACACTATTGCGTCAATTATAAGATAAAGCTGTGTAATTTGGCATCATAACACAGGCTGGCAACACAGAGCATATACGTAGTTATAACTGTAATTATCCATTATAAATAAACTAACATTTTCTTGAACAATCTTGCGTACGAGGTTTACGATTTTTATGAATATGAATACCTATAATAATGGCTCTAAAACATTTCATAGGAACATTTATTACCCAGACCGAAGGCTGGGTGCGAAGCAGCTAGTATATATATATATGTATATCTATATATATATATATATATATATATATATATATATATATATATGCATATATACATATACATATATATATATATATATATATGTATATATTTATAATATATTTATATATATTTATATATATATATATATTATATATATATATATATTTATATATATATATATATATATATTTATTTATTTATATATTTATATATATATATATATATATACATAATCAATAATACTGAAGAATGCATAATTCGGTAATACTGAAGAACAGGGTGCACCTTGGCGAATTCTTTGAAATTGTTGGCGACGATTACAAAACACAAATGTACCATCCGAACATTGTTATCTTTACTTTTGATGGATGAATTGAGACAGAGTGCGCCATTGTAATAGAATTATATATTCTTACTTAATTAATTCAAATTTTATCTGCAATTAATCCTTTAACAGTTTACAAAGCCAACTCCTCCAAATTATTAAAAATTAGCCCTTAGTGACCCATTAAAAGTTCACTATATCTAATATTTTAAGCATTAAGTAGATTTAATATATAAGAAAAAATTTGTTAAAGGAGAGTTGAATACTAATATAATGCGAAACAAAATATAGATAAAGATTTTGTGAGCACGGAAAGATCAGAAAATGTAAGGTTGCACGCAATTCCATTGTTGAGTTGGCGTCAAAATATGGCGGTGTTATTCATTGCTGGCATTATTATTGAATGATATTTGGTACTCTGATTACAATAAAAACGTATCTACGAAATTAAAATTGAAGTGTAAATATATAAATATATGATGGTGTATATGTTTATGAGACTATTTTCGTATGTGATAAACGCTGAACTCATTTCTTTTTTTATAAAATCATTTTTTTTTCTATTTTAATTTCTTGGCGAGATTTTTGTTTTCAGTAATTAAAAACTCGCCAAGTTCTATCAAATTTGTTTGGATTTTCTCAGTTGCCATTTCTTAAATAAAAACTAACATATGGTTATAGGTTTTGTTATCTAAAACTCAACTACACTAGAGAAAAATGTGGGCAAGTGATGTACATTGAACAAACAATTTTTCATTTTAGAAATGACAACTAGGAAATGTTGACATATTATAGCCACTGTTGATTAAAGTTTAAAATGTGATTTCAAATAATATAATTGTTCTCGGTGTTTAAGCCTTACATATTTATTTCGTTTTATCATTATTAATTTGGTATATTTGTTTCATTTTGAATTCAATTGCGCCATTTTTATTTATCCAATTTTGAGGGGTCAATCGGTATTTCACCTATTCTTAACTAAGCTTGACGACTTTCGGTAGATATTCCGGGACTACTTAAGAATTGGGTTTCCCTTGGCAAATTCATCGAAAATATTGGCGATATTTACTAAAACACAAAGGTAATCCATCCAAACATTGTATTTCTTGCTTTTATCTGGCGACTTTAATGAATGCACAGTGCACCGTCGTAATAGAATTATATACTCTTACTTAATTAAAGAAAACGACTTGGAACCCGGATAGTTATATTGATGGGCAATTAATCACTTAACAGTTCAGAAACACAACAGCTCCAAATTAGTAAAAATCAGCCATAGTGAACCATTAATGGTTTGAAATATCTAATATTTTAAGCATTGCGTACTTTTAATATATCAGAAAAGAGTTACACAGGGAGAGTTGGATGCAAATATCATATAAATTATAATATAGATACAGATTGTTTGGACACGAAGAGATAAGGAGAAAAAATTAGGCGACCATACTTAAACCATTATAGCTAAGTTGGCTTGGGAACCCAGTTCTTTAGTCAAGCCGATATTTCTTTTAATTACGTGTTATAAAAATTGAAACCTTTTAGGTAACTTAATTTATCTGAATTTTTTATTTTCATGTAATATAATTATTCTCTTCCTATGAACTTATTTACTTATTGCATTTTATCAATATTAATTTGTTATATTTCTTTGATTTTCAATTCAATTGCGCCATTTTTATTTATCCAATTTTGAGACGTCAATCTTTATTCCACCTCTTCTTACTTAATAAAGATTTGCGGCATTGGTTATGGAAGTCATTTCGGTCATTCGCATGCCAATATTCCAATTAGTTCGAATGATATTAACGAAAAAACGTCCAAAACACCGTTTTAATTATTTAATTAATTTTAATAACTTTAATCATTTTTATATCCACTGTGTAGTTGGCGTGAAAAACTATGACCGAATTCTTATCTTTGGAGTCGTTATGGCCAGATATTTGGTATCCTGTATAACTTACATAAATATCAAAGCAAAAATATGAAAGTATATGTGTAAGTGAGGCTTACTTTGCATTACCTGCAGATATATATAATTACATCGAAAATTATAAATCTTTTTTTCTACTTCATTTATCTTTTTTAAGAAAGTGTTTTTTTTTTCTATTTTATCTAGGCGAGATATAAAAAAATCTATGAATCTTCAAGAATTATAAAATGTCCATGGTCTATCAATGTTGTTTTTTTTCACAGTTGTGATTTCTTTAAACTATTGGCACAGTTTTTGTTATTTAGAACTGGATTTTTATTTTAAATTTCAATATAGTAGAAAATAAATAAGCACATTTCAATAATTATAAATTCAAAATATTTTATCATATTTGTTCATACTTCATAGCTGACATTTTTAATGAAAAAATCCTCATTTTAATAGGAATGGATACATATCCAAAACATGTTGAAAATTGACTCATTTAGCAGAGAATCTCGTGGAATTTAGCAACAAGCTGTGGTTCACGGGCGAGTCTGTTCATGTACATATTTATAGTTACGATTGTCGGTTATTAATAAACTATCATATCTGTCAACAATCTGCAGAATAGGAGATTTATTAAACATTTCTATTAATACGTTTTACTATCTTTAATAGTGGTTCTAAACCTTTCATCGAAATATTTTAAAACCCAGACCGAAGGCTGGGTGCGAAGCAGCTAGTCTTATATATTAAAATCTGACTGTAACTATCTATGTATGTTTGTTTGTATGTATGTGCGTCTATCTCCTCGAGAACCGCTAGACGCAGAAGGGCGCTGAAGGTACCGAAAGATGCGGAACGATCCCGGGATGTTATTTCGCCCATTCGCGTTTCGATATTCCAATTAGTTCGAAAGATATCAACGAAAAACCGACCAA
>CM063501.1:36835110-36852610 GCA_032207245.1 Pardosa pseudoannulata | reverse complement strand
TAGAATTACAAAGGGTCCCGTAAACACTGGATTCAGCTTTGGAGTGTTTGGATATGAGAAACTTTCTAGTATTACTTTATCACCTACTTTAAATTTAGATTCTTTGAAATGGGTGTCATATCTTTCTTTATTTATTTCATGATTTCTTATAGTCCTCTGTCTAGCAATTTTCCTAGCTTCTTCGATTGGAGGATACATTTCCTGATTGTCTATTAAGGTTTGATATGGTAATTTTCCATGCATTAAATAAGAAGGGGGAAATTTTGTTACAGTGTGAGGGGTGTCATTATAGTCCTCAGTTACTTCACGTAATAATTTGGTCCACGAAATGTTACCAGGATATGAATTTAATTTACATTTAAGTCTAGTTATCAAGGTCTGATTTACTCGTTCATTTTTACCATTCGTTTGCGGCCTATGGGATGTAGTTAGAAGCTGTTTAATATTATTATTACTCAAAAAGTGTTTGAATTTGGATGATGTAAAAGCAGCATTCCTATCGCTCAAAATTTTCTTAGGCATTTGATGTCGAAAAATTTGTCTTAAACAGTTAATATAGGTATCGGTGTTAACGTTCTTTGAGGCGAAAGTCCAAATAAACCTAGTGGCATGGTCAATAACAATGTGCAGATATTTTTTTGTTGAATTATAATAGTTTAAACCACCAACAGTGTCTATGGCAAGAATTTCAAAAGGATCACTTGTAGGAGGTAACATTTGTAAAAGGCCGAATCTGGGTTGTCTTGGTTTCTTATTTAATTGGCATACTTCACAATGCTTCACAAAGTTGCTTACATCTTTGGTTAAACCTATCCAATAATATTGTGGAGATATTAAATTTAGCATTGCAGAGACTCCTAGGTGTCCATAATCATTATGAGCTTTTTTCAATAGTTTTAATCTTAAAGAGAAAGGTACTACAATTTTGATTAAACCTTGTTTCTTAACTGTCCAAATATTATTTAATTTTCTATAGTTTACACCGCAAACGTTATCTAAATTTTGATGTTGCTCTATCTCTTTCGGCGTTAAAAGTGGTTCGCGTACAGTCATATGGTAGGAGATCGGGTTTCTAGTTAACATATCTGCTTCATAATTTGTTGAACCTTTTTTGAATTTTATATCGAACGAGTACATTGATAACTTCAAACTCCAACGGAACAATCTACCTGTCGGATTTTTGATATTTTTTAGCCAAACGAGAGATGCGTGATCCGTGTAAATTGTGAAATGAGTCCCGTGTAAGTAACAATAAAATTTATCAACTGCATCAATTATAGCTAAGCATTCTAGTTCTGTTATAGCATAATTTAATTCATAAGGTCTAAGTTTTCTAGAATGATATGCAATGGGATGTAGCGATCCATCAGGATGTAATTGTTTTATAACTGAACCAATCGCTTGACCTGACGCATCCACAAATATATGACATGGGTAATTAGGATTATAAATCGTTAAAATGGGTTTAGAAATAAGAGCATCTTTTAAATATTGAAAAGCTTTTTGGCATTCTTCATTCCATTCAAATTTTACTTCTTTCTTTAATAATTTATTTAGCGGTGCGCGTAGTTTTGCATAATTTGGAATAAATTTTATTATAAACATTTACGCTTCCCAAAAATCTCTGTAAGTCTTTGACATTTCTAGGTGGTTGAAGTTTTTTGATTACCTGTATGTTTGCATCACTGGGAGAGTATTTACCTTTTTCTACTTCATATCCTAAAAACTTAATTTTTCTTTGCGCGAATTGACACTTTGAGAATTTTAATTTTATGTTTTCTTTTTCACAGATAGAGAATATAGTCTTTAAGTGTTCTATATGTTCCTCAAAAGAGTTCGAAAAAATAATTATGTCATCGAAATAGTTCAGCGCGAATTTAATTTGATACTTATTTAAAATTTGTCTTAAAGTCCTTTGAAAAATAGCCGGAGCATTCCGGTATCCAAAAGGCAATCTATTCCATTCATATAATCCAAAATTAGACGTGAATGCTAATTTTTCGGTGTCTCTCTCATCTAATTTGATGTGCCAATAGCCACTTGCTAAATCAAGGGTCGAAAATATTTCAGCTTGTGTCAAAGAATCAATAATATTTGCAAAAAGGGGAATAGGCTCGGAATCATGTTTACTAATGGCATTCACCTTCCGATAATCTACACAAAGTCTAGATTTAGAATTTTCATCTCTTTTGTAAGCTAGAGTAATTGGTGAAGCATAAGGACTATGAGAAGGCTTTATTATATTTTTTTTCCAGGAGTTCCTTTATTTGTTTTTCGATCTCTAAGTTATCTTTTGGAGACGCTCTGTAGGGTCTAAGCGCTATTGGTAACTCCGAATTTAGTATTATTCTAGGGGCTTCCATGCGGATGCATCCGACATCATATTTATTTTTTGCAAATATTTTACTATACTCATTTAATAAATTATGTAATTCAAAATTTTCATGGTTAATCAATAGATCATCACATTTAAAACTATTATTAGAATTAGTACAAGAATTAACAATATTAGCATCATGAGAATACACAATATCATTTTCATCATCATCATAAGTTAAAAATATGTAACTACTATAAAATTTTTCTGCGGGTAAAGTTTTACTAATATTTACATTATTTTGGTACACACAAAAATCATCAAAATTTAAATTTAAGTTAAACAATTGTACACTGTCGCTGTTTAAAATGCAATAATTAAGAGGAGAATCAATAACGAAAAATGAGATATTATTACAAATTTGACCAATTTTAGAGTCTATGTTAATAATTTTAGAAGGCTTAATCTTACCTGCTATTGTGTTTATCGTAATTTTGTTTACATTTTCATTTAAATCAATATTATAATAATCCAGTTTGTCCGAAATTCTTTTTGGCATGATATTAATGCTTGAACCTGTGTCTAATAATACACTCACATTTTCACACGTATTCATATATGACTGTGTAGATACAAACAGCTTCTCTTAGCATGGTTATGCTTTCATTTCCCAGAGGGTTTAAAAGGCATGCTAGCTCGAGAGCATTGTTGAATAATTCGATCCCCCCCGCATTTACATTTTCGCGTTTCCAGAGCGACCTCAGTTTGCCTCCGACGCTTGCGTGGTTCCTCAAACAATTTGTGCGTAACAAGTCGAATGGAATCCCTCACTCAATGTTTGCGGAAATGTTCGGCCCCGCCTCACTTCCGGCCAAAACGAGATTACCGCCGTTCAAGTGCATGTCAACATTACAAAAAGGTGCGTTGTCGCGAGCGGTATAAAATAAATCTTATTATAGAGCAGAGAAGGGGAGAAGGGGGATTAAAGACGGTCGGAAGAGAAATGAAGTGTTTGTCCTGCGGCGGTTACAGTGTTCCGAGAGGTGTTTACCGTTCAATAGAGATTATACTTTGTTAAGCAGCGCGTGCTCTTGTTTGACTGAGGGAAACTGCAATCCACTTACTCTCTCACCATCTCAGAAAGCTGTTTTAGTTTTTGAATGCATTGCCTTGACGTAACAGGGTATAAAGCTGGAATAAGAATGACACGGGAAGTGTAGATAAAACATTCAGATTAAGAATATTTTTTAAGTGTATAATATAGAAAGAGGAGTAATATTTCTTGAATAAAATAATATTTCAACCCCAAATGCACCAGTATTTGAGTCTGAAGTTGATTTGTACTTTGAATTTAATTTTTATATTTTTTAAAGTTTTTAATCTTAATGACTACCAGGTAACAACTTTTTTTAATTCTAAATTCCTCTTTTAATACAGATAACCATAAATATTAGATGAATTTCTTCATTCATTTAATGAAAAAATAATAAAATAAATGAAGTTTGAATAAAAATAAAACTTCATAATTTATAGAAATTTGCAATTGAATTCTTACCAGAGGGCTATAGTGTTGAATTTATTTGCAAAAAGTCTGTTCACCTTTTTTCTATAGATCTTTGAATGTGAATTTTTAGTTCTGTTTAAGTTCTCTGTGCTAAATTTAAGTTTCTTTATATTTTAAAATAATATAATAAAACTGAAATAAAGTTTTAATACTACTTGTGCCGTTCTCTTCAATGTCGACCGAATGCATTTTTATTACTACTAGCTGTTTAGCTTTCTCCTTGTACAGCATTTTTATACTTACACACTCTCTCTCTCTCTCTCTCACACACACACAGATATATATATATATATATATATATATATATATATATATATATATATATATATATATATATATATATATATATATATATATATATATATAGTCAAACCTGTCTATCTCGAAACCTGCTTATCTCGAAAACCTGTCTATGTCGAATTTTTTCAATTTCTCTACATTTTGAATAAAAATTTAAGGTATTTTCCAAACCTATCTCAAATTATTTTTCCCCAAACCTGTCTATCTCGAATTTTCATAAGAAACACAACATTCCAGTTTAGAACCTTATTGGGTTGAGAATCGCACAAGTTTCCATTTCCAGGAAATACATTTCTAGTTTTCTCTCTCGGTTGATTGTTTGGTCGAGGACTGGGTGAGAATTGTACTAAAATCGAGTTCTCTGCTCTAAAATAAGGGATCGGGGTTGAGGGGGTGGGAATAGGAAACGGGAGAAATTTCTTTTTGGAAATAGAACTGGTTCTCAGTCTATAGCATAATAACTAAAGTATCATCTCGCATCTTGCTGCCTCAATTTTAGAGCTAAAAATGGCAGGTGTTAAAAGAAAATTAAATGTTTTAACCATCGAAAGAAATGGAAATTCTGTCATTTTTGTAGGAAAACCCTTCAATGAAGAAAACCGTAGTCGCTACTAAATTTGGAATTCCACCCAGTACTATTTCCACTATCATGAAAAACAAAGATATCGTACAAAAGAACTTCGAAAACGGCTGCAAAATAATGAAAAAGAGCCTACCATGTAAATATAACTAAAAGCAGTTCAAATTTTCAACATTTTGTATTGTGTAAAGAAATTGTCTTTGTCTATTTTTATAAAACCTGTGTAATCTCGAAACATGTTTATCTCGAATTTTTTTTACTCCCAAGAGATTCGAGATAGACAGGTTTGACTGTATATAAGAATCTTATATTCTAATATGTTCGGTCTAATAACCTTTTTTGTTGAACTATCCTATTATAACTTAATTTACAAGCTAACAGAATATTTGTGAAGACATCAAGGTTGATTAGTACCATTCCTCTTTCACAATCTTTCGTAGTTCATATAATGTAGAATGCAGCTCAGTTCAAAAGTCCAAATGCACAACAATTCATACGAGTCACCTCAGAAGGCTTGGGAGAGATATATTTAAGGGTAATAATCTTTACCGATTTCATTTAAAATTTTATTTTAATAGAGCCTTTTCTTTACCTTACGCTTTTATTCTGAAGCAGGTTAAAAAAATTTTATGAATTGTTCTTTGAAAGTAGAGAGGGTGACTTAGGAGTGATACATTTAAGGGTAATAATCTTTAATACCCATTTCATTTCACATTTTTTTCCAAAAATAAAGCAGTAGATTTTAGATGTATGAATTACACTTTTATTTTGAAAGAATTTGTTTGGGTACGTGAATGGGATTTCTTCTTTTAAAATAGATGTTAAATCACATTTTTTATAGTAATCTAAGTTAATTTTGTCACTTTTCTAATTCCCTTATTTTAATTTTACCGTTGTAAGAGAATCAAGCAATAAACATAAAACCTTTAGTGATACTCTCCATGTTTACTCTAAACCAGCATTTTAAGTCTTTATCTCTCTCTTTTTTTTCTGTAGTAAATTGATCTTTTTTAACTGCAATCAGTTAACTAAATACAAATTTCATTAATTGTAACTATATATTTCTATTTTTCACCTATCAAATGATTTCATACGACTGTATGTACATAGTCTTGCACAAAGTAACATGTTTACACCATTAGGAAGTGAAAACCAGATATTTTGTTTTGATTAGCTTTAAATCTTTAATAATTTTCCCTAGTTTCTACGGAGATTATTAAAAGATTGCATTTTAAATGGGGGGGGTATTTTCTTTTGAAACTTCAGATGTGACTTTAGATTTATTAACAGGTGTAAATACCTATGTTGGATATAATTCTCTTGTCTTTTTCCCTAGATATTTTAGATGTTAACATTTTTTCCTTCTTTTTGGTTAAACACTTACCTTACGTACAGAAACATTAAAACCATGCATTTCAAATCTTTTCAAATGATCGAATAAGAATAGTTTTTTCGGAAAGTTGTAAATCATAGCCTCCGATCAATCATTTTTTTTTCTGCACAAAGTAACATGTTTACACATTTAGGCTGTGAAAACCACGTATTTTCTTTTGATTAGCTCCTAATCAGATTAAATATCCCCCCCCCCCAGTTTCTACGGAAATTATTAAAAGATTGATTTTGAGATGGAGAGGGGGGGGGAGATTTTCTTTTGAAATCTGAGATGTGACTTTAGATATATAAACTGGTGTAAATACCCATGTTGAGTATGATTCTTTTGCCTTCATCCCAGTACACTGTAAATTTCGACATTTTTCCCCATTTTTATTGGTTATATCACTTATTTTACGTATATAAATATTAAAACCATGCTTTTCAAATCTTTTTAAATAATGGAATAAGAATAAATTTTCGGGAAAGCGGTAAATCATAGCCTTTGATCAATTGTTTCTTTTCTATCGATATGTTAAAACCTGCAATATTTTTGATGTTGTGTATATTTAAACTTAATTTTAATTTAGTGCCAGACACAGTATTATTTTAAAATTTATTTTTAACCCATTAACACTCAGCATCCTCATTTGAGGACAGTCAAAAGAGGATTTGTAGAGTTTTTATTTTCTTGAAACGATTCTTCCTTTTTAATGGAAATAGATATTAATCTTATGAATAATTTCCCAAGTTTTCAAATATGATCTTATCTATAATTTTGTCATTTCGGTCGGCATTTTATGATTTTCAAGCTTAGAATATTAACGTATTATGACCGGTATTCTGAACGTATACCGGTCAAAATCATGGCGAATAACCATATCTGTAATAAGTCATCTATTTTCATTTTTTTTTCTCATATATGATAGGAAATAAATCTCTTATCACGAAGTTTTCCCCTTTTTAAAGACATTATGTTTTAAAATGACACCTCCTCACTAATGATGACTTGATGTCATGTTTAAAGGTGTTTAAATTTCATATTTTGTTTTTACTTCCAGGTACCTATAATAGCTTTTATGTTAGATATTTACTAATATATAGTCATCAGAAATATCCGTGCGTTAATGGGTTAAATTAATGGAAAAATTCAAAATCGTCATAATAATGTGTGAATACTGTTTGTATATTATTTTTGTAAATTACATAATTCCAATACTGACACGCTTTCATTACAATTAAGTGTTACTTGATGTACTGCTAAAAGTTAGTAAGTCTGGTATGCATAACAGTTTTAGAATAAAATGAAGAAATATCTAGTAAACAACATTAGAATGTTAAAACTAACCTGATTTTCTGTATAAAATAAATCCCTTAATATATATTGTTAAATGAACAATACTTTACTGCCTAATCATTAATCTATCGGTAGATGATTTATTAAATAGGTAACTGAAACGGGTCAATGTAAGAAACTTCTAAGAGGAGTTTAGATGCAGCAGTTTTCGGCAAAAAATGTTCAGTAAAAGCAGTTATCAGTAAATAAGTTTCCCTTTTATCTGAGAATATTCTTTGTTGTACAGAACTTTTTTTTATGGGTTGGTCTCAAACATAGAATAAATAAGTTGATTAGACAAAAAAATTACGCATCTGATAACTGTGACCACAAACCATGAAATCATGAAAAATTGAACTATAAAATATTTGTAAAACAATTTTTTACTGTTTTTTTATTCGACATGACTGACTTTTATTTTCTTCCACAAATAGTTAAAATTTTATTTGAACACGATGATATGAATTATTTTGGAAAATAATAAAATTAAAGGTCTATATCTTTCAATTCAAGCTTGCATAAACATCACGTAAAGCTTTCGAGAAAGTTAGCAACAACACTTAAACTCTAATTAAACGCAGACAGGTAAAAATCTATTTGATGTTTCATTTTAGTTCCCAATCGATTAGGTGGAAATTTTACCTTTCACTGTTTACCTGACTGTATTCCAAACAATAACGCCGGATCGAAACCTCCCAGCATTTCGGTTTCATGTGCAGCAAAGCGCTGGGTGGTGTGTTTAGCATCTTAGTCTCATGTGCTCTATTGACTCAGTAGAAATCTGTGCGTGGCACTGGATCACCGATTCCTGTCTGTTCCGTACGTTCGCAAACACAAAAATGGCCGACTCGTATAGGTGACACCGTCATGAAACCGGCAGAACGCCGGTAATGATCAGTCATTGCGTGAGAATGACGCATGGAAAGACAAATACGGCGCTTTGTGAGAACACGGCTTGTTTCTTTAGTTGGCTGGATTTGTATCTTTGCTGGGAGTGCTTCTGATTTGTGCGTTACGCACACACATAAAGGAGCAATTTAGCTTCGTACCAGTAACGAGTCAATTACAACCTGTTTGCTAGGCAAACACAGTTGTTTTATACTTGATCATACACTTTTTAGCGTTCATTAGAAACCCGATACTGTCACATCAAAGTATGATGATGATGACAGTCCAGAAATCTTACATGACTGCGATTCTAATCGTTATATTATCAATGTGGGTTTAGGGTTTAGGTTTATTTATTACTATAAATTTAATGATGTATAAAATTTCATCTGAAAAGAAAATGTAATGTAAATTTTCTATTAAGTCCTGTATTCAAAGAAAATGCTTCATTTTCAAAACAATTTGTAAAATCTCTACTTCATTTTGCCAAACGATGGCCGATTGGTTAGGGTGCTGGCTTTCGGTACCGGAGTTCGTGGGTTCGAATCCGACTGTGGCATGGATGTTCGTAGCCGTTCGGAATCGGCTTTAAGCTGTAGGTCCCGGTCTCATTAGCCCTCGTGTAGCAAAAAGTAGACCGTAGCACTCCACACCAAACCAAGTCTCTACTTCATTTTAAATTTTTTTAAAAGAACCAACTCCATTTTTATCCCTTCAAAGTTGTATTGTTAAATTTTACAGTCTTCATTATAAGTATTTCTTTTGTAAGAACGGAGAGTTCTATATTTGTAGATTATAGGAAATTAAATTTAAATATGACACTTGAACTATCTTGAAGTTTGAATGGTGGTCGAATATTTCTAGAGCGTTTTGAATCAGATCATTACGCACACACAAAAAGGATCAATTGAGCTTCGTACCAGTAACGAGTCAATTACAACCTGTTTGCTAGGCAAACACAGTTGTTTTATACTTGTTCATACACTCTTTAACGTTCATTAGAAACCCGATGCTGTCACATCAAAGTATGATGATGATAGTTTAGAACTCCTACATGACTGGGATTCTAATCTTTATATTAGCAAAGGGGGTTTAGGGCTTAGGTTAGTTTATTACATTAAATTTAATGACGTATAAAATTTCATGTAAAATGAAAATGTAATGTAAATTTGCTGCTAAGCCCTGTGTGAGATGTTAAGACTTAGTGGAATGTATAATAAGTAAGAATAATATTAATGAGGGGGATACCAAAATACTTAAACCCAATGAAATAGAATTGAATGAATATGGATTGGATCAGCGTTGGGAAAATGACAACCCAATAAGATTTATGATTAAAAAGAATAAAGCATTTACTTACATTTACTTTGACTAATCTCACTCCCAATGTCGTCCAACTTATCCACTTTAAAGAAAACCAAGAAAAAACAGAATATATGGCCGATTTAATCCCTCGCTCTCAGCGAACACTATTGTATTACATATAGTTACGGATGGCGCTACGCTTCACGGTTACAAAATAAACACAGTTTACAAAAAATATTAAGAAATTGCTGTCGCATCATGGCTGTTGGACGGAACACGCTGTATTCAAAGAAAATGCTGCATTTTCAAAACAAATTTTCAAAAACTCTACTTTAAATATTTTTTTTTTTTTTGAAGAATCAACTCCATTTTTATCTATTCAAAAGTTGTATTGTTAAACTTTACAGTCTTCATAATAAGTATTTCTTTTGTAAGAACGTAAAGTTCCATATTTGTAGATTATAGAAAATTAAATTTAAATATGACATTTGAACTTTCTTGAACTTTGAATGGTGTCTAATATTTCGGAAGCTTTTTGCATCAGATCGCTACGCACACACATAAAGGTGCAATTGAGCTTCGTACCAGTAACGAGTCAACTACAACCTGTTTGCTAGGCAAACACGGTTGTTTTATACTTGTTCATACACTCTTTAAAGTTCATTAGGAACCCGATACTGCACATCAAAGAATGATGATGATAGTTTAGAAATCTTACATGACTGGGATTCTAATCGTTATATTATCACTGTGGGTTTAAGGCTTAGATTTATTTATTACGTTAAAGTTAATGATGTATAAAATTTCATGTGAAAAGAAAATGGAATGTAAATTTTCTATTAAATCCTGTATTCAAAGAAGATGTTTCATTTTCAAAACAATTTGTAAAATCTCTACTTCAGCTTGCCGAACGATGGCCGATTGTTTAGGGTGCTGGCCTTCGGTACCGGTGTTCGTGGGTTCGAATCTCACTGTGGCATGGATGCTCGTAGCCTTTTGGAATCGGCTTTAACCCTTTCGAGGGCTATTTATTTCCTACTCCACGTTTCCAAGCTTTCAAATTAGAACTGTTAATTTTATTCAATAGGTGGAACAATAGATGACAGTGAAAAACCGAAGCGAGAATTAGTCTTCCCGTCATTCCATTAGTAAGACCAATATATTAGAATGGGTTTGGCTCTTCCCACATGTGTGATTTGTAAGATCGTGTAGGTGGGAAGTAATCTTCCTACGGCCCACGAAAGGGTTAAGCTGTAGGTCCCGGTCTCATTATCCCTCGTGTAGCAAAATGTAGACCGTAGCACTCCACACCAAACCAAGTCTCTACTTCATTTTAAATATTTTTAGAAGAACCAACTCCATTTTTATCCCTTCAAAGTTGTATTATTAAATTTTACAATCTTCATTAAAAGTATTTCTTTTGTAAGAACGTAAAGATCTATATTTGTAGATTATAGGAAATTAAATTTAAAAATGACATTTGAACATTCTTGAAGATTGAATGGTGGTCGAATATTTCGGGAGCGTTTTAAATCAGATCATTACGCACACTCATAAAGGAGCAATTGAGTTTCGTACCAATAAATAGTCAATTACAGCTTCTTTGCTAGACAAACAGTTTTTTATACTTGTTCATACACTCTTTAACGTTCATTAGAAACCCGATACTGTCACATCAAAGTATGATGATGATGATTGTTTAGAAATCTTACATGACTGGGATTCTAATCATTATGTTAGCAAAGTGGGTTTAGGACTTAGGTAGTTTATTTCTTTAAATTTAATGATGTATAAAATTTCATGTAAAAAGAAAATGTAATGTAAATTTTTTTTATTAAGTCCTGTATTCAAAGAAAATGCGTCATTTTCAAAACAATTTGTAAAATCTCTACTTCATTTTAAGTATTTTTAGAATAACCAACTCCATTTTTATCCCTTTAAAAGTTGAATTTTTAAATTTTAGTCTTCATATGTATTTCTTTTGTAGGAACGTAAAATTCTATATTTTTAGATTGTAGGAAATTAAATTATGACATTTGAACTTTCTTGAAGTTTGAATGAAGGTTGAATATTTCGGGACCGTTTTGAATCAGAGTTGTTAGTTCACAGTGCCACTATTGACATAATGCCTTCGCCCGTACAGTTTCAACAGTAATAGACTTCTACCCCATTTCTACCTCTGGATAAAACTATTCCATCAACCCCTTACAGTGCATACTCTAGTTAACTCGAGTGCGCTAAACTGGCCAAAGTGTGCACACTCGAGATAATTCGAGCGGTGTTATACTTTTGTAGATATTGCGCTGTGTGCTGGGCTAGAAGAGATAGCAAAGGAAAAAGGAAAAGAAAAGAGCAAAGAGAATTGCAACTATTACATGTGCAATAGTTGCAATGTTGGGCTATGTGCTGCACCTTGTTTAGAAATATATCACATAAAAGAAAATTTTGATTAATTTTATAAATACTAGTGTTGTTATTATTTATGTTTTAAGAGTATAAATAAGTACTTTTACTGATAATAATGTTTATAATATTTAATGATAGATAGACTGAACAATGCTTGCAATATCACTCGGAAGGTGTCTAATAAGTTGAAATTTAACAAACCAGTCATCGATAGGTTTACCTGCATCTTTCAGTTCGTTAACAATATCTGTTAAACGAGCAGCAAAAAGTCCTATACTTTCATCCTCATTAGGTTTGCATTTAAAAAACTTATCGGTCAACCCGATAATGCGGGCACGGTAATCAGGGCTAAAATGAGTTTGTAACTTATCCCATGCAATACAAGCATCATCTATTCCAGTTAAAAGTGTTCTATATGGTTTAGATAAATTTAAGTATATGATACTAAAGGCTTTTGCTTTCCTGACCTCATAATCCTTTACTTCCTTGGGATCAGGTACTATATCTTTCACAACTACAGGTTTCACTTCACTTTTATTCACAATATTCCAACAATTTTTATTCATTAAAAGAACCTTTACGTCGTTTGCCCAAGTGGCATAATTGTCAGCAACAAGCGGATCAATGGGAATTTGATCCATAGTTATAATATAGTATACAGTACTTACGAAAAGGTTGTTTTTGGCCCGCCGTCGAAGAAAAAGCAAGATTCAAGTAGGCTCGCCAACGAAGTACCACTGAAGTCAAATACTTCACGCAACACCCGTCGAAAAATGAGAAAAGTCTTTCATAACACCACACATAGCAGGAATCAATACTCAACATTTACAACAACGTCGTAAGAAAAAACAGTCGAATTCCATCACGTGATATAAATCCAAAAGCATCTTTCATCAGTTCTTACAGGTGATATATTCCGAGGGCTTTCTTCATCTGTCCAGACACCCAGTAGAAAAAGGATAATTCACTTTTAAAGCAACAGTGAAAGACATCTAAACAGTTCCAGCAGAATATATAATTGACGGATTTCTATCGTAATTCAACTCTACCACACACCTTACTATAGGCAGCTGGGCCCATAACCAAAATGTCAGTCTCATACGACATTTAATGCAGAGTGGCAAGTATGGTGAGTGAAGAGTGAAACCATTAAAAAAACATGCTGTTTATTTAACATGAATTAAAAAAATAATAACATTATACATTGCTCCATGAGCAATAAAATAAGACTATCGTGAACACAAGGAATCAAAATCAACCGTCAGAGTCAGCACACAGAAACTACAATTATATACGACTGGGCTGACCAGATACAAGTGTAAATTTGCATAAGGTTGAAAATTAATACATACAAGAAACTTAAATACACACACAGTAACTAAATAAAGAAAAGATATTACAAATGATGAATAGTACAGTTAAAGACCGTTTACAATCTAAAAGCGTCAAAAATTGGATATAATCAGACCAATACTTAACCGCTGGTTAAGTCCAAGTTATCCTAACAGTAATAAGTAACGGTAGTAACTTAAGTAACGTTAAGTAATAATATTAAGTAATAAGTAAGTGTAAATGTTAAGATATATTAAGATTTAAATATTCAGATACTTTAATCGCAAGTAAATTATGACGATTTTTACAATTTTTTTTTTACTTGAGATATTTAAGAGTATGAAAATAATCATCTATAATTAAGAACTATGAAGAATTTATTTCAGAATATATATGTATAAAAAAAACTGACTAGTCCTAGATAAAGCAAAATTAAATTTGGAATATCACCTTAATATGCATCCGCAAGCCATCATTAACTTAAATAATGAGTGAAATTCTTGCCTAGCTAAGACAAAATTAACGGAAATGATCTTCCGATTATTTTATCCCTTCCCAATGAAAACAAGAATTTCCTTTCGCTAAGAGCTTTAATTGAAAGTAAAGTCTTAATTTTGTATGAGCTGAACTGCGAATAAACGCTCTCCCCCTTCTCTGTTTGCGGAAGTTGTCAGCGGACGTTCGAAACCTCACCCCCCTACGCCTCGCCCTCTTCCGGATAACGAGATTAGTTTGGTGCCACAAGTGTATCTTCACTGAAAAAGGTACTCGCCGAGGTTGACACAACGACAAGTGGCAGGGGAGGAAGCTTGTTAGCTTGAATGGAGTGAAAAAAGAGACAGAAAGCGAAACGAAGTGTTTGTCTTGCGGCGGTTGCAGTGCACCCGGAGGCACTTGTCGAACACGGGGATTAGACTTCGTCAAATAATCTCTCGGAGCACACTCGTGTTAGGTTTTGCAGCGGTTTGACAGGAAAACTGTTTGGGTGCCTCCTAGCTGCCGAGTGCGTGAAAGAAGGATGGATAAAAAGGATATTTTTGTCAAGTCTACTAAATTTTCCTTCAACATTTAACCAGAAACGAATCGGAAATCAGTTCATTTTTTAAAGTTGGGATCTATTCCTCCCCTTTGTAAATTGAAACGTGTTAGTCTGATCCCCAGAGCAATCCAAATGAACAAGTGTGTTTGATTAGGAGTATGAAGGAATGTATTAAATATTTTTTTCCAGATTTTAAGACGTTATAAAATTGAAAAAAAGTGTGCTTGATTACAAGACAAAATGTGTCTACTTAGTTGAGTTTGCATGCATGTTTGGAAGTATCCCATGTTCTGCAAAGAGTTAAGTAAAAAAAGATATCTTCGAGAAGCAATATAAAAGTGGAAAATCCAACATTTGGGAACTAATAAGTAGAATTATAGCTAAGAACAAACAAAAGATCGATCAGATATTATACCTTGTATTAATCTTCCTTCAGAATAAAAATGACTAGTACGAACTTAAACTGGAAGATTTATCCGATATCGATTAGAAAAAATTATTGGAAATTATCAATGCGGATTTCAAAGAGGGAGATCAACCGTAGATCAGATCCACACAATCAGGCAGATCCTTGAAAAAACGAAAGAATTTAATATTGATACTTACCATTTATTCATACACTTTAATGCAGCATATGATAACATTGATAGAATAAAATTATATGATGCAATGATTGAATTAGAAATACCTTAGAAACTAGTAAATCTTACTAAAATGACTCCTAATAGAGTTAAATGTAAAATTAAACTTGGCACCAACCTATCTGAATGCTTTTTTACAGAAAAAGGGCTGAAACAGGGAGATTCCCTGTCATGTCTATTATTTAATATCGCATTGGAAAAGGCTATAAGATACTCGGGTATTCAGACACGATCAACCATTTTTCAAAAATCTATACAAATTTTAGCATATGCAGATGATATTCACATAATTGACAGAACCCGGAAATCAGTAAGTGAAGCTTTTTCCGCACTCGAACCGGTAGCTAAAAATATTAGACTAACAATAAACATAGAAAAAACAAAGTTTATGGCAGTAACACATAACAGACTTGATGTACAACCAATAACAATTGGAGATTACAGCTTTGAAAATGTTGAAGTGTTCAAATATCTAGGCTCAATCATAACAAAAAATAATGATATTAAAATTGAAATTAGGAACAGATTAAATATGGCAAATAAATGTTATTACGGACTGAGAAATCACTTTAAATCAAAACACTTAGGCACTAAAACCAAAATTAATCTTTATATAACATTAGTAAAGCCAATAATTATGTATAGAATCGAGTGTTGGACTATGAAAAAATCTGAAGAAAATAAGCTCTTAATATTTGAACGAAAAATACTAAGAAAAATATTTGGAGCTGTTAAAGAAAATAATGTATGGAGAATCCGTTCGAGAGCAGTCTTCAGTCAACAAAATGATAAGTTGATTCATTTGTATTCCTTAGGCATTATACATTTATAAATTATTTAATCAAGACTTATTTTTCATGTGTTTCTTGAGTTTTATCTTCTTTCTCAAACACTAGGCCAACGTAACATTATTATTTTTACAACCAAACACCAGGTGGATTGATATGCTTGAGAAAACGCTGCATGACATTGGAGTCAATTAGTGGAGAATTGTGGCGGCAGATGGTTCGAGATGGAAGAAACTTTTAGAGAAATCCTTGGCCTGAAGAAGGCTGTAGTGCTATAGAAGAAGAGGAATTAATCTTCCTACAGAATAAAAATGATTAGTACGAATATAAACTGGAAGATTGATCTGATATCTTATTTTTTACTTTGTGTATATGGTATCATATAAAATAGCTACCTCTAGTTTTTGTACTGTAATACAGATGGAAATATTCATTACAAAATTGCTCAAATAAAATATTTTGATTAGTTGCGGTTGCACAGTCAGAAAACAGTGATCTCGTGACCGGAGGGTTGTGGGTTCAACATTTGAGCCGCCAAAGATCTGCCGTGTTCCTTAAAGGTGACTAGGGTACATAAAGTATGTTCATGGTCATGTCCTCCAAGTTTTCAAAGTACCTCTGGAGGTAGGAGGCTAGGCCAATGGGTCTTCTACATGATCCCTGCTTCTAAATTATGAGGACCCACTTGAGCAAAGTAGCTCTTTTACCCTAACGGTGCTCCTTAAAACCAAAGAGCACTCTTAAGACGAATAGCGCATGGCTCAAATCGTGGTTGGCTTGTCCAAGAGGTATTAGAAACAACAACAACAACGAATTTAAATAAACTAAACTTTCATTTCTAAACTGTATCATTTTTATAAACTTTTTTTTGTGATTCTCGACTGATGGAGATTACCGACTGTAACCAAGAGAGAAAACATAGGCTTCAGCATATATAAAATAACGCAATTTATTCAAATTACAAAGCCATTTTTTCTTGAAATAGTTTTAAAGCTGTTGTCTTATGTCACTTGGTCAAATCAAGCAAGATTGAGCCAGATGCTACTAGATTTAAGGCAAATGGGTGCTCCCTTCGTTTTTAACAAACACCTCAAAGGTGAAAGTACTACTTATGCTCAAGCGGGTCTTCATAATTTTGAGTTAGAGTGCTAGCCTTCGGTACCGGAGTTCGTGGGTTCGAATCCCACTGTGGCATGGATGTTCGTAGCCGTTCGGAATCGGCTTTAAACTGTAAGTCCCGGTCTCATTAGCCCTCGTGTGCAAAACAGTAGACCGTAGTACTCCAAACTAAACTAAACCAAAAAACCATAATTTTGAAGCAGGGACGAAGCAGAAAATCCACAGACTTGGCCTGCCACCCCCAGATGTATTGATTGAGAACTTGGCGGACAATGTGTCCACGAACATATTTTACGTGTCCCAGTCACCTTTAACGAACACGGCAGATCTTAGTCCGGCTCGGGTTCCGAACCTGCAACCCTCCAGTTACGAGAGCGTTGCCATTGCCGACTGAGCTACCTTGGCCCAGTTTTAATGTAGATTACACAAGAGGATAGCATTCCTTACTAGTATAAACTAAACTTTCAATGTACAATTTTTTTAAAATTCATCCGTAACACGTAAGTTTTCACGC
>CM063501.1:36820110-36827610 GCA_032207245.1 Pardosa pseudoannulata | reverse complement strand
GCACAATAAAAGGCTGAGTTGCTCTCTCTTAGTCAGCAAAGACAGCGACTCGTAACCGTAGGGTAACGGGGATCGAGTCTTGAGTTGGCTAATGATAAACTGTGTTCTTGAATGGCGGCTAGAGCACGTAAAATAGGTTCGTGGTTGCAATGTCCTCCAAGTAGCCAAGAGATATCCTCTGGAGGACGTAGACCAAGCCTGGAGGTCTTCAGTTTGGTCCCTGCTTCTAAATTTCGAGGACCTACTCTTAGAAGTTCAACCTTTCGAGGAAATCCAACCAACTTTCCAAGGTAAGTCATATGATTTCTAAATGGACATGACTACAACCAACTAGTCCTCAAAAAGTTTTATTCTTAATTCATTCTATAGATCCAATTTTCAGTTCTCTGTAATTTACGTTGTAGGTTAATACCAATATTCTAAATTATTTTGCTGACCGTAATATAACATATAAAATAGTTTATCAACTTTTGATGTAAGAGGGTCAGTCTGAAATTTTTGAGCTGCAACTAGTTTTTTAAAGTTATGCTTACAAAATTTTAGGTGCGTTCAAAGTAGTCTCCTCCAACATCAATGAACTTTTGTAGACGAATTTTCCACAGATTAAATGCCTCAAGACAGTTATTAGTTAAACAAGTAAGTCAATAAAAATTGTCTACTGTGTTAAAATACTTTATTTTAAAATTAAACCGTTATTATTATTATTATTATTATTATTATTATTATTTTGTAAATTCTCTTCTTCGCTTATCTAAAAAATTTCAGAGTAACCCTCTTATTAACTGTTCTCAATTTTTCAATCATAACAAATGGAAATGAACTATTTCATGATTTTATAGGAGTTGAAACAAGTTTTATATGAGTCCCCAAAAGTTCTGTATAATTTCTATGTAAAAAAGAATTATGTCTGCTTGTATGCCCCACAAATTCGTCTACAGTTTTGAACTGATCTACATGAAATTTTGCCCACTAGACTTTCTTGACGAAATGAAGACAACTGTCTAAGTTTCCTTGAAGTAATACGACAATATTCATTTAACATTTGGAAGATACTTTTCACAAATTTTATTCCTATATTGTGACTAAATTTAAGTAAAAAAGTTTTGTGAAAATTTTTATATAGTTCACAATTAATTTTCTTACAGAAATATATAACACAGAATTCTTATATTTCGTAAAGAAATATAAGAATTTATAATATTTGTTACTATAGATAAATTGATATTTATAATTAGATATTTATAGCTAATAAATGTACCATATATAATTTAAATATATATCATGAACTGTAATTTATGGAACAAATAAATTTATTGACCACTCGCAGTCCATGTATGATGTACATAGTATGATTACAGAAGATCCTTTTATCAAAATATACAAATATATTTTCACTTTAATGAAATGGAAATTTCCAAATTTCCATTTGAGAATATTATATTTCCTATATCTACAATATCTACATCTAGAATAGTAAGTAAATGAAGCACAGTAAAAGAGATAAATAGATATGTCATCAAAAATATGCATTGAACTATTCAAATGGAACGAACAGGAAAAATATTTCCGTTTCAAATACAAAAGCAAATTATGTAAAGTCTATATGTTTCTAAAAGACTAAAATATAAACGCCTTAACATACAAATAAAACTGAATTTTATTATTTTTTTTATCGTAAAATGCTATTTAATTTGGTTCACCTGAACAGTTATGTGTAAGCTGAGAAAGAATTATTTTGAAATTTGAATTGTTATAAGGCAATATATTGACTTAAACTGTCATTTTTGTTGTTTGTCTTAACATTTAATGCTATAAAACTCAAATATTGCTTAATAGGGAATTCACCGTGTTAAATCACTGAGTGCTTTTGGTTTTTCTGATTTGTGGATGCAATTTTATTATTGAGAAAGACTTGATGACTGTTGAGAAAGACTTGATGTTATAAAACTCAAATATTATGTAATAGGGAATTCTCCTTGTTAAATCACTGCTGAGGGCTTTTGGTTTTTCTGATTTGTGGATGCAACTTTGTTATTGGTACTGTTGAGAAAGAGGAACAATGGGCATCTTCAACATTGTAATCAAACCAGAATTGACGCATGAGTGAAGAATCTGAGTAATTTAATAATATACTACTCGGATCTCAATGGAAATAGCTCTTTTCAAGTTAGACTAATAAAGAGTCTAACTCAAAAGTTCGAGTTAGACTCTTAAGTCTACAGTTGCACATGAAATATATTGATTACCCCACCTCGTCATTGTATGTCAAAGGGTAAATTAACCAGATGATCCATTATCTTTTTATTGATTTTTCCCTAAGTTTGAAATTTCCCTTTTCCAGTTTAAATTAAATGCAGTACAAAATTTCATGTGTTATGCAACAATATAACAACAAAATGAGTAGTTCACTTAATAATCTGTAAATGTAAATAAATAAATAATAAAATCTTATTTATCAAATTTATATTTAGAATACAAATAAATTTATCGTTTTGTACCCTATGAAATCTGTATATTCTGAATATGATGACAGAATATCCACTTCATCTATAAATAAATTTTTAGACACTTCCGGAACATTACGTTTCCAAAGATTATATGTACATTTTGCAATATTCGTGTTATAAATTTCAAGCATAGCTTAAATGTACATAAAAAATAATTGGGGCAAGAATGTATTCAGTGCATCAAAGATACTTTTAAAATTGCTTCTTCTTGATAAATAAATGTTGTTATTTAATTTCTTTTCAGAACCTTCCTCCAAATTTAGTATTTGTAAAGCACTGAATAGTATTTTTGAATTTGTAATGAAGGAATTCTTTCTTTGAAGCATATTTTGCTTCGATGCAAACACAGATTAGGAGATCTTGTAGGTTTATTTATATCAATAGAGGAATGTAATCGAGAGGGAAAATAACCCAGCGTATGAAATATTTTCATTAGAAATGACTTGGGGCAAAGGAAAAATAATTTACTTTATTGCTATCTCATCAAAATGGGGAGATATATATGTATCTAATTTAATGTTATCTGCAAAAAAGAATTATTCTTTCTTTGAAAGGGCCCGAAATAACATTAAATGCATTATAAAATGCTTCAAAACCTTTAAGTTTCTTCAATATTTTTTTCTATAATTGGTTCTGACTGTGTATTATTTACATAAGATGAATAACATACGTTTCCTAATTTTAATTTTTATACAGAGCTAGAAAGTTTGCTACGGTAAACTAAATGTATTACTTTTAAACAAAGATTTTTTTTTCGTGAATAACTCTTTAAATTCGTCACAGTTCAGTTCGAGTCATTGGAATATTTATATATTTCTATTATAAGTGTATTATAACAATATTCAGTTTTTATGTTCGAATTTGTGTCTTATATTAAAGTTCTTCAAATTTTTGTTAGGGTAAAATATAAGTTTAACCCTAAATTACATTACTGCATTACTACTGTACGCTGATTAGTAACGTTAATAGATCTTGCCATATTACGTGGTAGGAAGCAGAGGTTTTGACAGCAACAGTGCTAATTTTGTTGGTAGTAATGAATGTTTTCTAAAATTAAAGAAATTTATGACAAACCACATAGTTTTGTATGAAACAGTAACACACATTCATATTGACAACCATATAAATATGAAGATAACTATATAAAATGATAGGACTTATTTGCCCATCAGAGTCACTGAAATATGTTCATTTTGTCGTTAGAATATTGTTGATAAACATTTCATTAGGACTTAAAAATTAACCAAGAATTAAATATAAAATTAGTTCTCATATAAAAATGCTATAATTTGCGTCACATAGAAATGAAAGTGAATCACTTTATATCTAAATTTCCAGGTCAAATCGAATGGATACTACGCAGACGATGTTTAAATAATATAAAATAAGAAATGAATAAATGAAATATTTAAAGAAATGACGTCATAAGGATAGAAAAATATCATTTCCCCCTATTTACTATGTGATAAATTAAAAATTTTAACCTCCTGCTTTTAACCGAGGAAAACTGCGTTTAAAACAATAAGGCAATTTGTCGCAACGTCACGACCTACTATAATGCCCTTCCCATTCATTTTCATGTTTACAGCAGCCAATAGAGAAACAATAAACTGCCCTTCCGTTTGAAACTAAAGACAGACTTGTCATAATTTGAGAGTTTGCCCTACTGCATGAAATCGCCTTATTACTTGGGATGACGTCACGTTGCTAGAAATATTGCTTCTTTCGCTTAGTTATGATGCGATAAATTAAAAAATCATTTGCATTTAACCGAAGAAAATAATGCTTGGAATAATGATATTAAATGCTCGAAAAAGGGGGAAAGAATGGATTTCGAGCGTTAAAAATTTACAAAATCCTTCCTAGGAATATACCTAAGAATTTCCCAAATTTTCACATCGATTGGATGTATGGTTTTTGAGTCTATCAAGTACAGACAGACACAAATTCATTTTTATATATATAGATAAGATAAATATTCGTAATCTGTAGCAAATTTTGTCAACATTCAGAAAACATTTAACGATCTCATTTTAAAACTGCTATAACTATTAGTCCTTTGATTTTATCTCTTAATATAAACTTAAATGATTAAACTAAAACTCAAGTTAAACTTTAAAGTATTTGTTTTACTGTGAAATTATAGTGTTTGTTACAACTATGACGTGCTTTAAGTTAAAATACTAAAATCCCGAAAATGTTTTTAGTGTGTAACAGGAACATGCAAACAGTCAATATGCTCCCTTTTAAAATTTTGTTTTAATACTTTAAACATATTTATCTACTGTAACAAAAAGTTACATTCGGTTCTGTTGAAATATATAATCGCACTCAAACTTAACGACTTGGCTGATTATTGTTGTATTTAAGTAATACCTTTCTTGGACGTTCGATGTTTTCTTTAGTTGATCCTGTTGTGTTTTGATTGGCTGTGTTTAACTAGTTTTGTTTGTGCCAGAAATTTGATTGGCTGGGCGCAGGATCTTCTCAAAACTATAAAAGCCCAATGTACCTCGTATTTCTTGATTAAGGGATCCGGAGAGATCTTAACTTACCAACCATTAAAGAGCATTTTCTTAAACTTTCACAAAGATTTTTTAATACTTTAAATAATATTCCTAATGAAATTGTTGCTGAGCTGCCGGACTATGATTTCGCGGATCCGGAGTTCAGAAGCAGACCTAGGGCTTCTTTACTCATTTAAATTCTTTCTTTCTTCAAATACTTTTTCATTTTTCTTTTATTTTATGACTATTTTAGGCACTTGTATGCTTTAAACACTTTAATATCTAAGCTAAATACTTTTGTCTACCCATTACTACAGTTCTCTGTGTTTTGGACTAGGCCTGCTGCATTACAATGTTACTTTTATATGCAACTCTTTCTTACTGTAAAATTTTCTTATGGCATATTTATAATTTTGTTTCTGTACGATTCTCTTATTATTATTGTTTTTTCATTACTTTAGACATTTTTATTTCTTTTTAATCATACTTTCTCACATTTTATCATATTTAACCACTTTTGATATTTTTACTTAACAACCTTCTCTTCTTTTTTAATTTATATTTACTTTTTATGTATATATGTATATATTTTCCTTTTTACTATTGTATTATAACGTTACTGTAACTGGCATCTTGATATACAAGTTATTCATTATGAACCGCTCCCTTATTAAATATCTTACCTTGCTTACTGGAGATATGCCCTACCGGGCGAGGTGCTCCGAAAATTACCCTTTATACGGAAAGATGATGGATTTCTTGATTAAGGGCCTAGCAATTTATCTCATCCCATCATTAAGACCTGCATTTTTATACTTAGTGTTTTTCATATTAAAAGACTGGACACCCGATTTTGAATTCTTAACTTGCTACAGGGGATAAGGCTTTCGGCCAAGGTACCCCGGTCAACTCTTCAATAGCTCAATTTCTTGATTATTTTGGTGTTTTGAATAAAAGGTGTTTGCGATCTGCGGCTTTTTATTATGCTTCATCAGGTTCGACTTTTTATTACATCTTTCCGTGAGCCATAGTCAAAAACATACAGTACAGGACCGGTTTGAACTAAAAGAAACTTCAGACTTCTCCCAATCAATAGCAGGGCCCGTTGGTTTGGCGGGATTCTGACCCCTCGGTATTGGGTTGACCCCTGTTTTTCCTCAGCGGGGCAGTTGGATTTTTTTTAGAGGATAATGTTGTTACCAGAGGAGAGAAGAGGGTGAACGCTACTGGTATCCGCTGCTTGCGGAATAGACATTTTTTGGGGCGACACGAGAAAGAGGAAAATCAACGCCATATTGTTTTTAGGGCCGACGCCGACTCGAGAGCAGTAATCGATGTATACAAATGATACGTTGATTCCAGTTGTATACCTTAGGCATTTAATTTTATAAAATTATTTAATCAAGACATTATGTCTATGTGTTTTTTAATGAGTTTAAATTTCTTCTTTATCAAACACTAGACCAACGTAACATTATTTTTTACATCTACCTAAAATATTAAATTTTCACAATAACTTTTGAAGAAAATTTGAATATAATAATAGAATATTAGATTGATGAGTGATTTTGTAAAAATAATATAAAAAATCACAAAAGATCAGTGAAATTATATTTATGATATAAAGTAATAATTTATATGAGCAGTAATAAGTCAGTTCCAATGTAAATTATGTTTTATAGTACATTTATCTGTCTATTGATGTAGTTCAGAAAGTAGTAAATTAAGGCTGGAATTCCACTAATGTTTAAAAAATGCTTAAACTATTTAAGAAAGTTTTAACATTATTTACAATAAGAGAATTTTGAATGCATATTTGAAATTTTATACACTTATAGGTGTTAGAATTATCATTAAAATGAACTTTAATTATTAAGTATATTGATGAGAAGAAATAAAAAGTTTGTATTCATTGCATGAACAAAATTAAAAATATTTTGCTTTCAATGAAAGATATTTTTATTACACAAATTAACTCCAAAGGTTTAAATTCATATTATTAATAGCTACAATGTGTAATTAAAAATATTTGTATGGATCATGTTATGATTTCAAGGTATTGTAGTAAAAAACATAACATAAATCAAAATATGAATAAAAATCTTGATAAGTTACTTTAAAAATGTATATTCATATTTTTAACATACAAACTAATATTATGAAACATATAAATATTTTACATTGCAACACTAACAAATTTGGATTTATTTATTCAATACCTTTTATTTTTTACTTATTCGTTTTATTTCAAAGATATCAAAGGTATATATATATATATATATATATATATATATATATATATATATATATATATATATATATATATATAGGTATATATATATATATATATATATATATATATATATATATATATATATATATATATGCATGTAAGTATGTATGCATGTATATATGTGTGTATATATATATATGTGTATATATATGTGTACATACATGTGTATATATATATGTGTGTATATATATGT
>CM063501.1:36812610-36815110 GCA_032207245.1 Pardosa pseudoannulata | reverse complement strand
CCTTTTCTAGGGAAAGCGCATAACAATCCACCCATCTTTCTAAAATACTGAGATGGGGTGCAGGGGGGGAAGAGAAAGAAGGGAAAAAACGCAGAAGGGGGATGGAAGATAGAAAAGAAATAAAAGTTTGAAACAAAAAAAGGGAAACAGAAAGCACCAAAAAAATCCCCCTCTTCTCAGTGGCACACGCTTTTATTTTTTTCCCTCGAGCGAACCGAAAGTTTTGTTTTCGGCGAGACGTTTTATACCGTTTTTCCCATTTTTATAACTTTTGTCCATTTCCGGAGGGGGTCTTAACGGAAGACAACAAACCACGCATTTCACTGGATGTTCCATTTGGATATCTGAAGCAGCTTCGAAAGAAAATGGATGCAGAAAGTAATGCGCGCAACTGAAAGGTTTATGCACAGATTAAAACTCTTTTACGCACTTAAATTCACTTTCGATAAATTTACTATGCATAAAGATGTAATCAGATATACACTTCTTTGTAATTTTCACTATCAAAATTTTCAAAGCAAACCATGATATGAAGGAAGCTATTGTGCCAAATATACTAAACTAACGCGATAGTACTTCATGAAGCACTATTCTCATGAAGCACTATTTTATATATAATTATAATATATATATATATATATATATATATATATATATATATATACATATATATATACATATATATATATATATATACATATATATATATATATATATATATATATATATATTATATATAGATATATATATATATATATATATATATATATATATATATAACATAGTTTTATAAAGTGGTTTTCAAAAATAGAATGATAAGAAACATAGATCTTTAAGAAAATTTTATTTTATTTTTGAATCGTTTCTAATTTATTAGAAAATAGTTCTTTATTTTGTTCCAGCATTAATTTATACTCGCCGAACGATGTCCGAATGGTTAGAGTGCGGGCTTGTGGAACCGAAGTTCGTGGGTTTGAATGCCACTATGGCATGGGTGTTCGTAGCCGTTCAGAATCGGCTTTAAGCAGTAGGTCCCGGTCTCATTAGCCCTCGTGTTGCAAAAAGTAGACCGTAGCAAACTAAACCACCTGATTTTATACTCATCCATTTTATTTTACCATCGTGTAAAACATTTAAGTTTATATTTACATTTCCTTTCACCAAAATTATTATGGATAAAAATTTAAGCAAATATCCGTTTCTAATTTTCAATAACCCAATTTCTATTAGTTATCTACAATGTAGTGAAATGTGTTGTACCAAACTTTCAAGAAAAAAATTTAGAATACTCGTAGAACTTTATCCTTATGGACATATATTTTCAAATAAACGTAGTTTATTCTGTGTTTCGTGAAAAAAATTGAGACTTAAAACAACTCTTTCAGAATATTTTAATTATTCATTTTATTTATTTATTTTAAAATGCTTATTTCCTTTGTTTGAAATTCACTTGTTCGCCTACATTTTATTTAAAATTTATGAGAAGTACTTATGATTTCCCTCGTGATTTATTTACTATTTTATTATATTTTATGAAAATGATCTTTAGTAGCTAACAGTATTTCGTCTCTTTGTTAAAATAATCTAACTTTTTTCTAGTATTAATAAAATTTTTCTACTCGTGATACATCTCTTTTATATGTTTGAAATTTAGTTCTGCTTGGTTGAGTAACAATAGTGAAGACCTGATAAAAGTTTCAACTAATAACTCTACACATCTTGAATCACAGCATTTTTATATGAAAATTAAATTATTAATATCTATTATGAATTATTATGGTAAACAGCTCTTAGTAAAGTTAATATTTTCTTATCTTCAAGCTATTATAATTATATGACCGCAATAAAATATGTAAAAATTGGGATATATCTATAGAACATCTATGAGTGAGAGCCTTGAAAAGAACTGATTACATCGGATATATCATACTTATATCATACTACATTAGGTAATACTGTAGAATAAGGTGCCCCTTGGCAGATTTGGCGAAATTATTGGTGATGTTTACTAAAACATAAAGATATTCTCTCCAAACATTTTATCCCTTGCTTTTTTTGACAACATTAATGGATAGAATGCGCCATTGTAATAGAATTATATACTTTTACTTAATTAACCAAAGCCACTTAAAATAGGGCATTTATATTTGTGGGCAATTAATACCTTAATAAGTTTATAAAGTCAACAGCTCCAAATTATAAAAAATTAGCCATAGTGAACCATTAATGGGTCATTATACCTAACTTTTTAAGCATTAAGTGCATTTGATATATTAAAAAACGTTTACGCAAGGTTTGGTTTGGTTTGTGCTACGGTCTACTTTTTGCAACACGAGGGCTAATGAGACCGGGACCTACAGCTTAAAGCCGATTCCGAACGGCTACGAAGATCCATGCCACTGTGGGATTCGAACCCAAGAACTCCGGTACCGAAGGCCAGCACTCTAACCAATCACCCATCGTTCGGCACGTTTACGCAAGGAGAACTGGATACTAATAT
>CM063501.1:36787610-36810110 GCA_032207245.1 Pardosa pseudoannulata | reverse complement strand
TATCTCAGTTTTTGTTTTTACGCTTGAAATACTGTACCGTACATCTCGCAAAATAGCGTGATCCTTTGACTGAACCTTCAATATTAGCCAACAACTTCCTTCAGGAAAATGTGAAAGAACACAAAAGCAGATGGTAGGCAGTACGATGAAACATCCAAAGTTTTATTTATTCCATGACACTAATTGCCATTTGTCTTGGCTTTATCAAATACACTTACAAAACTGACAATATGCTTGTATTGGTCAGACACTTTATAGATTTTCCTCACCAGCATATACCTTCAGAAATATGATAGCATGAGTATTCTATAATTGAAAAATGTGTAGAATCTCACTCACTATACACAAAAAAGGGACTCCTCTCAGCTTCAGGGTTTTGATAAAGTCTTGTTTGAATATTGGGTGTAGATATTGACATGTTTAAAATGAAACCTCTTATTTTAGCTGAGAATCCCAGAATTCATCTATATATCGAGGAATTTTCTGACTATAAGAGTAGGTGATACGTTTAGAACAGTAAAACTACAATTTATTTTATGTAGTCATATGTAAAAAGTAAGGTCAACCATGTTAAACAATTTTGCGATTATGCTTTGTTCTCAGAGTTTGACGATTTAGTATGATATCATAATATGGTAAGCGGTTTACTAGCTTCGAAATTTCTCCCTTGGTGATTTTAAGAAAGAATGCCATTTAGTTAGGTTTGACTTTCTTAAATATTTTTTTCTATCATGTACATACTATGTAATATGATGTGTCCACTAAATATTAGCTTTATATCAAACATTTTATCTGGTAGTTTTAAATAAAGGCTTAATTATATAAAAACTTGCCATAATTTGATGGAAAATTGAATCTGAAGGTAATAATTTCTAACATAAGATCTTAAAATGTAGACATTCATTGCCTGACATTCTCTTTAACGGAAACATCACCCTCATAGAATCTGTTTCTCAATATATGCTTGCTATTATCTCTAAACAGAGGTTTAATATAAAGTGATGTCCAGTTTTTAATTTGTTTTTTAGCATACACAGACTGTAAATTCTATATTATACGATATTCGATCTATATGTCAGATAAACAGAATAATCGTTGGATAGCAGGAAGTTTAAATTTTAAGTGAAATACTATAATGGCAAGACTTAAAAAATAATAGGCTAAAATAAACTAACTGCTTTCTAAAGTAATATACTGTATGTCAAATAATAGAATTGTGTAACAGTACGAGGTAATATTAGGATTGAAATAATAATATGATGAAACAACAAAAATAAAAAGGCAAATTTTTAAAAACTGTAAGGGTATACTATTTATTTGCATTAAAATAAATTTAAGATACATTAAATAAATAAATCTGTACAATTTTACTCTTCGTTTTATATTTGCTTGTAGAAAAATTTTGGATTTTATATTATTAAACCATGTGGGTTGTTTTCTGTTTTTCAATCCACCATACTTAACCCTCCGAGTGGAACACACCGACGAAAAAAAGTCTCCAAAAATACGGTAAAGGTTTATTGTCAGTGGCCAAAGCGTTCTATGATTTTTTACTTCACCCTTTGTCGACTAGAATGGAATACGGGAAACCCACCTTCGTTATTGTCCCTTTACTTCCGGTTATAAATAGATATATAAATATATATTATAGATTGTTAATTTTTAATACACATAAAGCTCGTCAAATCTCGATGATCATAAGAATAATGGTATCTAAAAGTACAAATAAAAATATTCTTTTGAATTATTTATATTTTTTTACGAATGTCATCCAGGATATTTAAGTGGTGCAATTACAAATACATCTGTTACCGCAAAGGAAATACTGCGAAATAGGGATTTACAAAGCCGTGAAAAGCTATCAGCGTCTTTGTATCTCAGGGAGTCGGGATGCATCCCTCAATAAATGTTAGTCAAAGAGGGGTGCAGTTCCTAAACAATCAACCTGACCCTCCTACCTCAAAATTCCATGGGAGAAAACACTTGCAGAAATGTACATTATATCTATTTTCGGAACGTTTTGGAGGTCGAAAATTTAACGTGACAACCGCTTTGAGAAATCATCGGTTTGGCGGAATTGTACGTGTGAACCGCTTAGAGGGTTAAATAAATTATGTGCTGTCCATGACCGCATATCGGTTCGTCATTTCTGTACCTTCATATTAAAGTGTAACTGGAATTAAGATGTTTCTTTTAGAGTCATCATCATTCTAACCGGTTCTATATAAGGGATACTCATTTTGCATATTTTTGCTTTAAAATAAAATTTTAAAAAATTCAATGAATAAATCAGTACACTTTCAATCTTCATTATTTTTTTGCTTCCAGAAAGATGTTGGATTGTATATAGTTAAAACATATGGGTTATTTTCTGATTTCAATCTACCAACTGTATTTAAATAGTTTATATGCTGTACAGGACTGCATGACAGGTTCATCATTTCTGTATTTCCCTATTTTAAGCCAACTGGAATTAAGATGTTCTTTTTACAGTCATCATCATTCTGGCTGATTCTGTATGATGGAATGAACCTCATTCTTTTCATAAATAGTGCCATCTACAATTTCTTTACGAATAACATTAATTCATATTTCCCGTTCCTTTTCTACATCTGCTTGTTTGTTCATAGGCTACATTTTTTTTCAAGTTACTTTGTAAAATTTCTGTTGATACATCATTTTAGATATGGGATAAACCATGAATGGCATTTTTATATAGCACGCGAATCATTCTCACCTAGTAGAAGAGTACACATTTGGATTTTAAAAACTCATGAGAGTACCACATAACTTCTTTGTACGTCTATAAATTTATGTAATTTTGAAAATATTTTCATCAGAATTACCATTTGCACATTTCCTTACACATTCAAATTTTCAATTCTCAAGACGAATGTTGACTGAGTAGAATCCAGTATTGCCATCTGGTAGCAACCGGTAGTATTTATATAAATAAATTTCTTTGTGTGTGTATATATATATATATATATATATATATATGTCACGAAGATTCGAATGAACACACCGCTTAACTTACCAGATGAATTTATTGAAGCTAAGTAGCAACTCGCAACTTTACAAGATTGGGAAGTTGCCTACAACTAGTGGGTATCAGCTTTTATACCCGAACAGAATATTCGAGAAATAACTAATTTACATATTAAAGAAAGATCTAGAATGTTCAAGAACATAAGGAAACAATAAATTATATTTTTAAATTAAAAATCCGCACTTTGGCAAGCATCAAACCCACGATCTTCGGGTCTGCATCTTGTGCTTTGACCATTCGGCCACTGAGCTCGTTGGCTAACCTTCTTTATGCGGCAATATATATATATATATATATATATATATATATATATATATATATATATATATATATATACATATATATATATATATATATATTTATATATATATATATATATATATATATATATATATATATATATATATAATATATATATGTGTGTGTGTGTGTGTGTGTGTGTGTGTGTGTGTATGTATGTATGCATTTCATAGATTTTTTTTTTTAATATTTAAGGCTTTTGTTGAGATTTTGTCGTTAGGGACATATTTCGTTATAAATCAAAACTTTTCTCGATTTTTCATTTACCCCATACCAGAAAGTAATAAAACAGTAGATATTTAAAATTCTCTGGGAATAGATTTCTATTTTCTAAAAATAGACTTTAAAAACTTTCTGTCGATTGCATAAGTCGATATATTTCCGTCAAAATTGTTGTAGAGCTCAAGCACTGCCATCTGTCGGAGATCGTAGAGTTAATATCCGTTACATTGAGATTTTTTATTACGTAGTTTGGGTAATGCAACGAAAAAGAAATGTACACAATTAGATATTACATAATAATCATGAATTACAACTTCTATATTCTACAACTGGTAGTTTTTGAATTATAACCGGTGGATTTTAAGAAATGTTATAATGAAATGTTTTTGAATACACAGTGTATGTAAAAAAGGGGGTACATAACTAGATGTTGCAAAATCCTAAATATAAATTTTTACTTTTTATTTTTGTGATCTTTATTCTTTATTAATATATGATGGATGTAGTTATTCCCCATTTGCCCTTGGCCCCCTCGGATACTTAAAGCCTTGTTGTTTACAGAGAGTTTGAGTAATTTCAGTCCTAAATATAAAACTTCAACATTGTAAGGCTAAATGTCTTTTAGTTTAAGAGAGATACGTACATACGCGTGGACAAATATCAATTTGGAACAAGTTAAAATTAATACAGTGAGAGTCAATATAGATATTTAAAGTTTTAAAAGTTAAATCTTGCATACGATGTAATGCCAAAACAAGCCAAAATTGATTCTGGCTGGGTCAAAAATGAGTATAAATGAGTATGAGTTGAAATCTGAGCACCGAATTTTCTTGCGATTACAACACTGTATTTGCATTTTATAAGTTAGGGGCCTCTAGATATTGGGATGGATTCTTTCTTATAGTGTAAAAACAATAAAATCTGATGAGATGGTTTCTTTCACGGGGATATAAAATCCGTACAATCTTTTTTTAAACCCTTTCGCGAAAGATTGAATCTTTTACGCAGTAGGATTCAAAAGTTAACGAAATGAAGCTATAGATAAAAAAGCTATAGATTATGATAACATTTGTGTTATTATGTTTTTACCTTCTTACTAAATTTATTTAATTCAAATTACATAGTCGGGGACTTGCAATGGTGTTGTATTTTGTATACTGTTGTACTTAATCACCGGCAATTGAAAGAAATGCATGGGGTTCTTCGATACATCATTCACCGTATGTTAAATGAACACCGAAATTCAGCTTGATTGGAAATGGAAACAAAATGATTTTCAGATGTTCACAAATATATTTTGTTATTTTCCAGAATTATTACAGGAGACTAAAAATGGTATTTTTTATATGACCCATAATTCAAAAGAGGAAGGGCAACGTGGAAATTGCAATAATCTCCATGCAAACAAAAATTTCACCAAGATTGCTTGAAGGGGAAGTTTGATTGAGGTATTTTGTTATCGAGGACACTTTGTGTTCTTTTTATCCTGTGAAAAATTAAACTGTATAGACATCCTACCTCGTTTACTCGACTCGATCTGAAAGAAAAGACAAAATTGTGATTTAAGCAGTCATGATTACTTTCGCATGACAACAATCCAGCCCGTCGATTCCTTCTCGTGTATGACTTTCTTGCGAAACCTAAAAAAAAATTTACATTCTTTACATTCTTACATATTTTCTTTCTTACATTCTTTACATATTTACATCCTTTACATTCTTTCAGCCCATTTTCCAAATTGGTACTTTTCTTACAGGATCATCGATTTGAATCCTCAGATGAATTTGAAACTTCGACGCAGGCTACGTTAAAGAACATAGTTAAATTTTGATTCCAGAAATAATTCGATGTTTTTTTACCAGCGAAAGCAAAAACTCGTTTCGGGTTAAAGATCTTATTTCGAATGCAAAAGTGCATTAGCGTTTTAATTGATAAATATTGAGTTAAAGACTCAGTTGGACGATGTTTGAATCCTACTACTTACTACTGTAATTTATAACCATGTGTACTTTCAAAGTAATATTGTCAAATGTATTAACTTTATTGCTTTACTGTATTGCAAATTGACCGAACGATTGCCGAATGAATAGGGCGCTGCTCTTCAGTACCGGAGTTCGTGGGTTTTGAATTTCAACATTAACATGGGTGTTCAAATTCATTCTTAATCGGCTTTAAGAAATTGTTCTCGGTTTCATAAGTCCTCGTGTAACAAAAATGTAGCTGTAGCACTTCAAAACAAAATAAATCTATCGCAAATGAATAAATTTCATGACGCAACAAGCATCTGCTCACAAATATTTTCCCAAGTTGGGCCCCATTAGAAACATTGATGATAGAAAATTATAGTCAGGATAAAATGCCGGTTAGGTGACAGATAAATGAAAGGAATATTATTGGGAATCTATTACATGTACACATACACAATCCCATTAAGAAACACATACATGTGTATGTGCATGAAATTGATTTTGTTAAACTTTTGAACCAGATTTTATATTTGAATAAATTACAACTTTTCAATGAACTGAGAAAAGGGAGTTGAGATATTATTTGTTGCATTTTATGAGACTTATCAAATATTGTGAAAGCATTTAAGAGAGAAATTCGTATGTTCACAACCGAAAATTTACTACATAAGAAAATAAACGTTGATTTAAGTAATTTATGGTACAGAAACGAGTTTTCAAACTCTAATTTTTCATTAGATAAGGAGTATTTTAAACTAGATTTTTAAAGTGAAATATGTAGACAGATAAGTGTAACATTTTTTAAATATGGTTTGAGAACATGTCTCACACATTTTATATCGCCCTGTTGTCTGAAATCCTTTTGCACTCATTTTCAAACAGCAGTTATCTATGCATTTTTGTACATATTTGATACTTCCAGTTGAGATAATTTTATCATCTTCTCTTATGTATTTTTTACATTTTTTGTGTTAGGTCTATGAGGACTAGTATGCTAATTATTAAATTCAGAGTTATAGAGGGCAAGTAGCTTAAAATTCAACAAGAGAAATAGTGATATAGTGTACAAAACAAAGAATTATAAAATAATAAAAATTTTAACACAAAGGAAAATGAAAAAATATATATTGAATAAAATACAATCAATCAAAACTAAGAGCTGTTAAAATTATTGTTAAAATGAATCTTAAATCTCATAACTATTCTTAATTTTGCTTTCTTAATCTGCCAAATTAATCTCGAATAGATACATTCTATCATAAATTTCAGCTTACATAATACAAAATTTTATTTCTTTCGAATTTACTTTTATTGTAACCTCTAACTTACACAGACCTTTTTATTCCGTCTTTGTGAAAAATAAGTACAGGAACAACGGTATGTATATGAATGTGTGTATATTGTCCCTATATATTTCCTACTAGTTAGAATAACATCATGTCTCAACCTGTATAATTGTGGAGGATTCTACAGCTGGTATTATAAAATAAAGACTTAGACCTGTAATTGGGAAGTACATACGCCCACGCGATGCAACTTTCTAAATATTTGAAGCGTTACAAAAAAAAGAAAAAAATATCTGCTGTACCTTTTACAGAAATAATTACATATTACTCTAAACTATTGTTTTTCCTTAGAAAACCAGAGGATTTAAATGTTGGCTGGAACAAAACAATAAAAAGTTCGATATCGATTTTATGTTATTTCTACTTGTTACACTACTGAGTTAACGGGAAGGGAAAATTGAAATCCTTGATTAAAAAGCTAAAAATGGAGTCTAAAAACAAGGTGTAAATTACAAAACGTGGTGGTAAACAAACATGTGTCAGGATTGCTGATCGACAGCACAAGCTTCGAGGCTGTGCTATAGGATCTCCATGAGCAACCTGTCGTCCGCTACCAGGCAAGAATCCTCAGTTCACCACTTCTTGAGACGCTTATCCGCAGTCAGTTAGAAAACATGATTGCACAATAGAGCCCGAGCAGATTTTCGTGGAGCCAAAGTCCTACATTCCTCCGTTCGACGACATGCCAAGGGGTGGGGTGCCCCTCTTTCGGGATGCCACATCGTCCCCCTCGCTGTAACCGTCTCAGGTAGCGGTGCTGACAGGTGCCGGGCCGCCATTGGCGCGGAGACGGGGGCGGGGCGGGGCCGCGCATGCTGCTCTCTTCTCTCTTCCCCTCCACCCTCCCGTTCCCACATTTTCCCTTCCTTCCCCCGCCGCCGCCGCCACCGGCAGGGAAAAATTTTGAAGAAGTGTCCCTCTCCCGTCCGGTGACACATTCCCCTCTTTATTGGCGGCGCACTTAGGCAAATTGGAAGCGGGCTCCGTCCGTCGCGCCTTTTTTGAGCCCCGGAGTGTCTGTGTGTGTGTGCCCCGGAACAAGCACCATCGCGGCGACCGTGGGACGACGGAACCTGTGGCCTGCGGCGGGCATGTCCACTATGGTCAGCGCCGACGCCAACCCTCCAGCGGACCTCCTGCTGGCCTTGCTCGCCAGGAACAAGGCCCTAGAAGGTAGGGAACCCCTTTTGCTGCTTTCCAGGGCCCCCCTCTCCCGTAATTAACTTTTGGGCCGCCTCGGCAAAAGAGTGGAGGATCGCCCACCACCGCCTCTTCCTCTCCCCTACACCCTTGCCCCGCTCCCTCCCTCTCCCCCGCAAGTCGAGCGCCGTTCTCAACCTCCATGCATGCACTTAGCCAAATTGAACTCGCTTATTACTGCGGGCCGTGATCAAATTAGCGATCTATCGGAAAAGAGACCAAACAACACGGGACGGGGGGTTGCGGGGGACATCGAAAGAAAAGCACTCCCGATGATGGAGTGCGTGCGATTGTTTCGACGCGCGCCGCAATTACCGTTTTCCTGAAACCCCCTCGATATATTTCAGAATTAAAACGGCACGACCAGAGATCAGATGGCAACGAGGCCTCCGCCTTCTTTCACTCTTTTCTTATTTGGCCAAGGAAACAAAAAATAAAAACAGAGAGAAAAAAGGCCGAAATTCCCAACCGCCAGTCAGTGTGTCTCCTCGACTGCAGTCCTATAGATGTCTCATTGCAAGTCACACACGACCCGGCCATGGATACGCTTGTCCTCGACACACCTGTAATAGTGTTTTCTCCCGGTGTCGTAAATATTTAGATGATATTGGTCGGACGCAAACCATGGAAATGTTTTGCAAACCATCAAGTCCCACTCGAGATCCAATAACCAACGACGATGTTTCCTTTTGGTGCTAAGTCAGTCATGGCAGTTCTACTTATAAGTCTATTCGCTTATTATGGATGGAATTTTAAGTATCTCTATAAGAAATTCGTTTCTTTATTCTCTAGTATGCATAAGGTTTGACAGCAAAAACCTCAAATGTCATTGTTTTTGTTGAAGTTTTAACTATACCAGAAATTTGGTATCAAGATACTTGAAACAAGGAAAGAAATATCTGCATTACACTATTGAACAGTTAGAGTTGCATTGATAGAAATAAGACAAAAATTTCAATAATCCTAAGTTCCCGAAACGCTTGTCTTTGGGAATACCTCATTTTTGGAAAGGGGTAAAACCATTAACATTTACTGCGATTACGAAATATAAATTTCTCTCCATGTGTATTATTTAGACAGTGATATATCAGTATCTGTAAAAATAAATTTTAAACGTTCTATGTTTAAACGAGAAATATATCCTAATGATAATCTTTTTGTTTTTGTGGTAAAGATATACTTTCATTTTTTTCATTTCTGTATGAAATTACTCTCCATCAGAAACATGAAGGAAAGTGTAAAACTCTTGTATGTATTATTTTCCTGCATAACTTCACTACATTTTAGAAAAAATTCCATTACTTTAAAACTTCCAATGTTTCTGCGTACAATGAAGCTATTTTATATAAAAAAAGTGTTTTATTTACAACCAATTTCAAATCAGTTTATTTATCAAAAAATGAATTCTTATTACAAAAGTTGGCAGCATAAAAATTTTCTTCAATTGGTTTGAACAGTTAAGAATCTTATTATTATTCATTTTTTATGTAAAAATAGTCACCGTAATAACGGTATAATGCAACTTTACTTCGATATTCTTTAGTTGTAAATTGTATTTTCAATGTCCTTTTATTATTCACCATTTAACTTTTTATCTTTAGAATCAATATTAAATCTATTGACAATAAATGTTTTTAAGTAAATATATACAAAGTAAAGAAACCTTAATCCCATTGATTTAAGGGAATGAAGTTATCCCAGAGCATCATATAGTTTATAGTTATATGCGACATTTTTTATCATTATCTATTTTTATCGTTATTTATATGTAATTTTGTCTGTAAAGTTTTACAGAGTACTACTTATATAAAAATTAATAATAACTCTTGTTTTAAAATATAATTATAAATTTATATTCACACAAGCAAAATTATATTGGTGAAAAAGAACTGAATATTTGTACTTAAAAATTTTATATATTTGCACTAACTGAAACCTTTTAGTTAAAATGTTCAAAGAAAATTTTCAAAGAAATAATACCTTTATATTTATGGTCAATCAGTTTATTTATGTATGAAGTGATGGATATTTTTATGTCAAATATGTGAAGTAAAATGAAATAAGGGTGTAAAAAGGGTTCGTAACAAAATTAACACGAAATTTACTGCAGAAGCTCTCCATCTTTGTTTGATTTTGTTTAAAATTATATAATATATATATATATATAATTTTTCTTTCATTATTTACTGTTGTTGTGTAAAACCACAGATTATGTAGTAATTTTTTTCTTTCAGTGTATATTGAATTTTCATTAGTTCCGAGTTTATAAATTTTCAAAATTTATACCGTAGAGTATTTATTTTTCAATTACAAAACTCACTTGTAGACTTTTGCTATGAAAAGCAAACAGATACAAACTTCTAAAGATTTTTCTGACTAACAAGAGAAAAATTTTTTTATCGTCATTCAGTTTATTTTTGTATAAAGTGATGGATACTTTTATGTCAAATTTATAAAGCAAAAATTTTAAATATTTTTTTTAAATTTGATGTACCATGATCTGTTTTTTCTAATACGTGTGGGAATTTATACAAATATAAAGCTAAACGCATATGAAAAATATTAATTCTGTGAATTTTGAAATGTATGTATATCTCAGAATTTTCTGCGATTTTTTCTAAAAATATAATTTTATTAACAACAAATTAAAAACACATTAAATTATTCTAATTATTTCTTAACTGTCATTTTACGTAAGATGTAAAGTTTACATAAGATGTCATTTCACTTAATTTTACTACATTCACAGTGACAGAAGTAAATAATTATGAACTTAGAAATAAAATGATTCGAACCATATCTTTCTTTAAAATTCTTTGTTTTAATTTATCTACTAACAAAAAAAAAAATAATTTAAAGAGAATTGATTTTCAATTTAGTTTTCATATAAATTTTCCATATTTAATTTTTTTTATATGGGGAAGACAATCTATTTTAAAGAGAAGATAAAACTAAAATAAATCAAATCTCTATAGGTTATTGATTATTGAAAATAAAATTTCATTTTTTTAAATGAAGTCCAGAATTCGGCTTGAACAGTTTTCACTATTTTCAATCTCTTTTTAAATTATTCCGCTTCACTACTTCTGAGTTTTTCTCAATTGTGTGTTTTAAATTAAGATTCCTTATTGTAAATAGTTCCCTAGTTTTATATTTAACAGAAATACTTAAAGAATTTTTACGTCAACAAAACGTATTAATAATTTTGTTACAATTTAAAAAAAATCCTTTTGTTGTTATTTAAAAAGATATTGTTTTCTCAGACTGAACTTTCTTTTGTAAGCCATTTATTCCAGTATTTTGTAAATTATAAAGATTTTTTTTCCAACATTTACTTCTTATATATTTTCATTAATTTTTTTACAAAATGAATAAATAAAATAAATAATTTATTGCTTTAGAGCGAATGAAGCATTTTATAATTTCCTTTTATTGTCTTCTGCAATTACTAATTTTTGTATTTTTCTGATTATATATTATATCTATCTATCTATATATGTATATATATACATATACATATATATATATATATATATATATATATATATATATATATATATATATATATATATATATATATATATATATATATATATATATATATATATATATATATATATATATATATATATATATATATATATATATATATATATATATATATATATATATATATATATATATATATATATATATATATATATATATATATATAGGCTGAGTGAGAGTAAATATCTAATATGGGCAAATGAATGTCTTAAATCAATTAAAACAGTGTATAATAATATAAATTTCTAGAAATATCAACTATTCTATATTACTCAACTTATGGCTGAAGAAAACAAATAAAAAGTAAAATTGTTTAATTTTATCCGTTATTTTTCATTTAATGATTAATATCAGATAATAAAAACAGCACTAATAAAATATTGGTGTTTGCATACCTTGTAATACTAACTTTTATATCTGTCGCCACAAAAATATTTTGGGTTTAATACGGTTATTGTCAAGCACCCTGGATATTTTTTCTAAAATACGTTTCACGACTTACCATGGATTACAACTTAAACAAGATTTATGATTCAGTGGTGTAAAATATGATATTCAGGTGAGTTGTTTTATCCATATATTTTGCTCTGTTATATCATTTTCATTGATGATTGAAGCCAATACGATTAGGTCCAAAAAATAAATTGGATATATTTTTTTAATATATAAACATTTAAAGTTTTTGGTTTAATAATCAAAACTTTAATGATTGTAATACGTTATTTTCGAATGAGTAAATTCTTTAATAATTTAAAAGAATATTATATATTTCCTTTAAATTTACATGAGTTTTAAAAATTCAAAAATGGACTTAATAACATTGGCTTCTAAGCAACTCAATGGAATGTCAATAAAATAAACTTAAAAATTACACTATGTAAAACTGATAAAGTTAAAACCGTTTGTAAACCTTATATACTATTTTTTCTTTCTTTAAATATGCTGTTTTAGATATTTTTCTACTATTAATACAAAATGGAATTTCTGATTAAAGTTATTCTTGGTGATTTTAAGTAAAAGTGTAATTTAAATACTAACTCCTGAAATATGGTTTTGTTATGCAGTTTTGTAGACAGAAATATAAATATAAATTTGTTTTCTTCCTTAATCAATATCAGTATCTTACTATATTAATTACCAAGGATTTTACAATAATTTAGGATTATTTGTAAAGCTATTAACACTAATAATATTTTAAAAGAAATTGTGTAGTGGTTAAATCTAGAGTTTTTTAAACAATCATCCATTCATTATTTTCATTGAATCTTTGATGAAAATAAAACTTTATTAAAACTTCAGAAGATTAAAAAGACATGCATTCTTAGTAAATATTTTCTAAATATTTTTATCTATTAAATTTATTTATTTATTTATTTATTTATTTATTTACTTATTTATTTTTTGAGCGATTAAATTTCAAAGAAGGGATAAAAGAAAGTTCGTCGAACAGAGTTATTAAAAAATTAAACATATAAAGTTAGGTATGAACTTGACAATATTTTAATACTATTGATTATTCTATTATAATAGTTATATTTTTCAATATTATAGTGTTTAAATTCTGCATGAATCACATTCTGATTTTTGGTAGAAAAAATAAGGATTTTGATTATTTATTTATTTATTTAATGGAAGAAATCAAAAAGCTTAATATAATTCATCAATCATTTGAATTAATGTACGCTTGGGTTTTTGAATAAATCACATTCTGAATTTTGGTACAAAAAGTACATATTTTAATTATTTATTTATTTAATAGAGGAAATCAAAAAGCTTAATATTATTCATCAATCCTTTTAATTAATGTAGGCTTGGGTTTTTGAATAAATCACATACTGAATTTTGATATAAAAAATACAGATTTTAATTATTTATTTATTTAATGGATGAAATCAAAAATCTTAATTCGTCAATCATTTGAATTAATGTACGCTTGGGTTTTTGAATAAATCACATACTGCTTTTTGGTATAAAAATACAGATTTTAATTATTTATTTATTTAATAGAGGAAATCAAAAAGCTTAATATAATTCATCAATCATTTGAATTAATATACACTTCGCTTTTTGTATGTTGTAAGAGCTTAGAATCTTCCGAAAATGCATTTAATTATAAAGAGATTTATAGGTTAAAGAAATATAAAAAAAATTTGTCACCGAAATACGAAGATAAAATAAGTCATATATTAAGTAAATTTATTTTATAAGAAATATTTTCATTTTATTTTGCTTGTAAAATTTATTAATTTGTGATGGAACTAGTCATGTTGTATGCATTGCTAAACTGCATTGTAATTTTAGTTCTTTCTAAAAGTATATATCGAAGCGGTGTAAAACTGTTTTCACATCTGAATGTGTATTATAGCGGTGAAGCGACATTTAAAGGAATGGTCTCGCAAAATCGACAACGCAATTGTTTGAATCTAAATCATGATTTCATATTCATTTAAAACAAAATTAAATACCATAGACATTGTAACTGAAGTATCTTTATTCTGTAGTTTAAATATGTTAATTTGGATATTTGGTTTAAAGAGTTTAAACATATTAAATGAAATATATTGAATATTCAAGATCGCAAAAATTTCTTTTCATATCAAAATAATTCCTGCAAGCTATGAACATATCGACATGTTTCACCGACTTTAATAAATTATACAATTACAAAATTAAATTAAATTAAATATTTAACCATTAAACAATTTTTTTTTAATTTTTAATAAAAAATAAATGGACAATTCAATTGTTATATTTATGAGGGAATAGTTAAATAAAGAAAGTTCTAATTTCCAACGTTTGTTGTATTTCCTACGAAATTACACGTGATTTAAAGAATAAACTCTTTCTAATAATATAAAAAAGAACATGATAGGAATTAAGGTAAAGTATATTTTAAACATGGGTAAATATAAAACTTTTTAACAAGTATTATATGATGAAAATCTGTAGATATGCCGAAATCTTGTAGAAATATTAGTTTATTTATTCCAAACCAAATTTAAATACAATTTTGAATTACTTGTAACGATACTTTAGTGAAACTTTCAAAATTATAAATTAATGCTCATAAAAAAAGATGTTAGTATATTTTATAACTTAAATCAAAGGAATAATAAAAATTTACACCAAGCACATACATATTAATTATAATTTAAATACGTGTTTAAAGTTATGTATGTTAATATTACATTTAAGTATACATTTTTGATAAACTTTCTCAATACAACCATAACTAGTTGTTCAAACGGTATCACAACCGGAAGAATATTATGAATATACAAACTATTAATTACTTTTGTTTATTTTTTTAATATTAGACTAACAGTTTCATTTTAAAAAAATCTCAACAAAAAATTAGCTGTAATATATAGGTACAGTGTATTTCTAAATTTAGTCTTATATAAAAAGGAATGTTCATAATCCCGTGTCATTAGTTTAGTATATTAGAAGCACAATAATTTTTCATGCGTTTATATAATTACATCATTTTTATATCAAGTTTGCATATTCTATACAAAATTAGGTGGTCTTAAATGTTTCAAACTTTCAAGAATCGGAGATTTTTATCGCTGATTGTTTTTAAATTGATTGCAAAAATATCTAAAAAACTTATTAAAAACATCTCCAATAGAACTGAAATTATAAACCAAAATCTATAGATATATTACATATTACAAGTCACTTAAACATTGCTAAAATTCACGGTTTTTATCTCAAAATTAATTTTTACCACTATAAATCTCTTTGAAATTTCCCATATTTAAATAGATGCTTTTTATTTACACAATACAATAATATAGGGAGAACATTAAAATATTTCCATTTTATATTAAAATCAAATTTATCTTTTTGAAATTTTGAAATGATTTTTTATTACTTGTTGATGTTGCATTTATTATATGGAGGCAATTTTGCTGATTTCAACATTTTGAGAGTACACTTGCCATATCGGAACGTAATACATTTCTTTTACTAATATTTCACAATGTTCTGATAATTTCTTGTACTTCAGGCAATGTTTAAATATTCATTCTTGTATATTTAAGAGTAATTTGTATCAATTTCGGCAGAACAAAACTTTTCAGTACTTTGTTGATTTGTGTGTTGAATAAACAGTTCCATTAAAAAACGGAAATATATTTTATTAAAGTAATAGTTAAATTTTAATAAAAGTAGTAATTTTTTCTGACGAAGAACTTTTTTTTTTACCTGTTAAATACTAAAATTAGATTTCGGAGTGAAATTGGTGAATACTCTAGAGAACTATGAATGGATAATGATAGCGAAAATAAATTAAATCTTGCACAAAATCTATAAAATCTAAATCCTTAAAAAATTAAAAATGCTCCAAAACAAAACAAAAAGTTTCCAATAAATGTGTACCTAAAGAATAAATGTAAAATTAAAGTGTACATGTTGAAACTGGATTTACTTTATAAACAATGAATAGCCTTAACAAACATTTTGTAGATGTTTTTGTGTTAAATGTTTTAGATATTTTTAATTTTGTTTCCAAGAGTATTTGTTTTATGATAATTTTTTCTTGAAAATACTCTAAAAAGTTGAAAATGCATTGTTATAATTACATAAAGTTATCGGAAGCTGATAAAGAAAGATTTTTGCAGTGTATTCATCAGTTTAAAATCACTGATACCCCTTAACTGGCTTAAAATACAATTTTGTGTTGAATGTTATTAGAGGAGGAAAGTATCTACAGTAAATATTTGAATATAAATAATGTTAGTAATTTAAAAATAAGGAATTAGTTTACTTGCATAATATTAAGTATTGGTTATTTGTAAAATTAATATTATTTAAATCATTTTATAAGTTGTTATATAAATGTTTTTAATCAGTACATGGATATTTAAGCTATTTAAAATAGTTAAGATATCGCAGGTACAAATTGAATAATGTAAAATATGAGAAAAATTGTTTAAAGTTTATTTTACGCAGGAGCATGGCACAGGATTCAAACATATTAATTCGCTGTGATTATTTTTGCATCTGATGAACAGCAAAAGTAATGATATCAACATCTTCAGAAATGTTAACTGTTAAATATAAAAATATTTTTGAAAGATTTATAGTCCTAAATACTCTTTAAGTCATGAAACATTAAGAATATGGTCTGAATAATAAAAGACTATAAATGACGTACTACTCAACACAGGAACAATCTACAACCAAAGAATAGGAAAATAGCCTCTGGCTGTTCCCCGACAGAGAAGCGAGTATTTGCCGAGAGGATCGTACCGGAACGCAGCCGGTGAATGCTCCGCGGTGAGAAATTCAGTATTGGGTAAATGGAGCGGGTTTATATAAAAGAATAATTTTATTGAAATGAATCCAACTTCACGATAAAATTGAAAGTTATATGTTCTGTTTGCTTGGAATGCATGAAAAGTTTCAAAGTTTCAAAACTGTATCTATGATTTTTGTCGTAAAATATTTATAAGATTTTTGTAGATAATCTTGAATATGATACGTTAGTTTGCTAAATATGTGGGAAAAATTTGTAAAAAATATCAGAGCAAAGGAATCATTTTAATTCTTTGAGTAATAAGATTTAATAAATTTTCAGTATACTACATACTGTTCAGAAAAAAGTGCATGTATGTATGTTAGTGTGTGCGTATTGATAAAATTATTCAAATTCTGTTCTCTCTTTTGATTTAAGCATATGTAAGTAAATGAAAATTTACAGAAAATAAACAGCTGTTTGTCACAAACTATTTCGAAAATTTACTATTTAAAAGTAATTTTTTTAAAGTATATTGCAATATGATCTGTTTAAAAACCTTTCTATGTACTTCGCTTATATGCATTTTTTGTCTTTATAAATTTAACTATTAAATTATTTCGCAATGCAGTAAACATTTATACATGTTTTCTAGAAGGATATTGCAATGAGATCATTATTTATTGTATTGCTTAATTCTTTAAAAGCTTTCATAATTTCGTTTATTTATTATTGTGTAGTAATGTTTAATTATTAGAATAGACATTGTCTAACAATATGATTTACTGCACTTGGAACAGACATTTATAAACTTTTTAAAGTTCTTTATCTTTATTGCACAAATTAGGTTCTACTTTCATAGAATCTCATTTGCGGGCATCATTAAATGTTTTATATTTTTATAAAGTTATAAATAAAAGTTTAAATTTATTAATGATGAAATTGATAATAAGTAATTACGAATTTTGCTTTATTGATTTTATTTATTTTGCGTTAAGCTAAATTTCAAAGTTGATGACATAAAATAATAAATTGAAATTTTTCTGCTCGTTTCTTGATTATAAATAAAGAATAAAATTATATTTAACTCAAAACAATCTCATTCCAACAAAGTAATAACAATACTTTGATATTTTAATTAACTCTTTATACATTTCTAGAGTATTCTTAATGAATATTTCTTGTATTTTAATATGTATTTAATGATCCCCTCTACATGTGTAAGCTTCAAAAATACTAATTTTGATGAAAAAATTCTATGAATATTCTTACAAATGTGTGTACGCTGCTTAAAAAATTTAAACCTTTCTAAAGCTCTTTGCAAATTTATAAAAATCCAGAAATAATTAACTTATACACCGCACCGCATATAACATACACCGCACAAACATGCATATATGTATGTGTGTATGTGTGATAATAAAAATGAACTCGAAAATTACCTTTCTCTACCTTTCATTTTTCATGTCAATTGGATGAATTAATTTATTCGTAGTCAAAAACAGATAACTCGGCATACCAACCATTGTCTGGGGGTTTAAACATATGCGTAGTATAGAAACATAATTCCCGAATATAATATTCCTTTTTGGAAATCAGGATTAGATACTGAGGCATTTAAAAAATTTATTCTTATTTGTACATGGTTGTAGTTTAGATAAGACTTCGAGCGCTTAGTGAATGTATGATGGCTAATTTCTTTGTTTACTTTATTATTCGAATTCGATCTGCATCATATGGAAAATATTCTAAATTTACATCCAGATTTTTCTATGATCATATCATTCACAGCACACACACACACACACGCATATATATATATATATATATATATATATATATATATATATATATATATATATATATATATATATATATATATATATATATATATATATATATATATATATATATATATATATATATATATATATATATATATATATATATATATATATATATATATATATATATATACAGATTTAAGGATTTTTATCGATCTTATTTTTATTTTATAAATTTTCACTTTTAAAATCAGATTTGAAATAATCCAAATCTAACAGATATAAAATAATTTTAATAAATAAAAGATTTCAATATTTTTTAATAAAATTTATTGATTTTTGAAAGCGCAAGTATTATTTTTTGAGCTGTTGTAACTACACGTTAATTATTTTAGTGTTTGGGTTTAGTTTAGAGTGTTAAGGTCTACTTTCTTGCAACACAATGACTAATGAGACCACGTCCTACTGCTTAAAGCCGAATCCGAACGGCTACTAACATCTACGCCACATTGGGATTCGAATCCACCAACCCCGGTACCGAATACCAATGTCCTGACCATTCTGCTATCTTTCGACAATGTTTAGTGATAACCTAGATAGTAAATGAGTAGAGTCCACTGTAAAACGTTTTCACATTAGAATACGTATTATTGCAGGGAAACATTATTGCAAGGTAATGTTCTTGCAAAAGTAAATATGCAAGTTATATGAATCACAAATCATAGTTTCATACACAGCTAAAAACAAAATTATTATATCTGCCCTATTGAGAATTAATAATGACACTAATTCAAAAAGAATAAAATTTTCATTTAGAAATATTTTTTTAACATTTTCGTATATAAACAAGATAATAATTATTAATAAGAAAATAAAAACTGTTTGAGCTTATTTTTATTATTTAGAAATTTGGAAATAGTTTTTACTTTAAAATAATGCAATTTAAAGTAATGCAAAGTGTTTAAATATAATTTTACAGAAATCGAAAACAAGATTAAAAGTAAGAACAATTTAAATTTTGTACTGATTTCTTATCCAGAAACCTCTGTTGAAATGTTAGAAAGAAAAATTTAAAAGTATATCAACTATATTAGTCTATAAAAATATAATTTTTTCTGATGTTGTAATGAATAAATAATAAGAATAATATGTTGACAAAATGATAGCTTCTCTATAAAGAAAAAATGGAAGTTTATGGAATAAAATAAAAATTTATTTGAGAGTATCTTCGCAAATACAAAGAGAACAGAATATAATTTAAAAATTTGTTTTAAAGAACTTTCTTTAGGAATTCCGATTTTAAACTATCCAATCAATAATTTAAATTTGGTTTCTTTTAATTATTAGTCTTGGACAAATGTACATAGAATAGTCTTTAAATGTTGAAAATATTTAGAAATAAACAATGCAAATGTATTGGCCGGTTAATCCAGTACAAATTTACGTGACTTGCAAATATAAAAGTTGATCTGTTTTGTAAACTAATTGAATATTGAATAGCGTGGACTAGTTCCCTCACTGAATATTGAGTATTACTGTACCTAAAACGAATCCAAAAATCAGCTTTTGAAGTTAAGAAAAAAAAGTTATTTTGCTATAAGTAATTTAAGTGACTGAAATAAATATAAAGTGCTGTACGATGTTGTTTATTTTTTCTATAAAATCCAAACTGTAGTAAATACCAATAAATTCATTTATCAGTGTGTGAACACTAGATCTGTATTCATTATTCATTGACTGTAAAAGTCATACAGTTTTATAACAAATTATAACTTTTCTGATAAACTGAATAAATATTCATTCACAATTTGTTTGCAGTGGTAAGCAAAATCTACTTTTGAGTGATACGCAAATTAAAAATTCTTGATGAAAAAATGTATTTACTATGTTAAAATAGACACAAGATTTAATTACGATACGTTTTTTTTTTAACCCGAACCCAAAAAGAGAGTAAATAATGAAACAATATGTATTATAATTTTTTTAAATTAGCATCAAAAAGAAGATTTATTTTTTCTTATATTAAATTCATAAAAATATTCTGGCTGAGAGTAGTTATTTGAAATAATATTAATTAAACTTAGTTCCACAATAAAAATGAAAGGATAGCCATAGTGAATAAGCATATAAATTAGTTTAAAATTAAAAGAGAAGTTCCATTTAGTGATAAATTTTATAATTCATGCTGCTATTTATGGGTGACTTGATTTTCATATTTTCAATATTATAGCACAAGGACAGATAAAAATTATATTGCAATTCTTTAAAGCAGAGGATAGTGCATAGTATGTCCTAAATTATTTTGACAAAAACATGTATTTATTGATCAATTGTTATATTATATAGAGATTTGTTTTCACGCTTCCCCTCAGTTAATGGTCTAAGATTTGATTCTGAAAGAAGACTGATGTATTTAAGTTGCTTCCGTAAAATTTTGACCGAATGTATAATGCTCCCTGGTCAATTAGATAGCAGAAATCGCTGTTGAAAAAAGTTATTTATAAAGAATGATTGACTAATTAGAGTTTCTAAATGCAGTTGTTTTATTTATCGGTGATTTTTCTATTTTAGGTATTATATTACTTTTCAATGATCTCGAATTTGTTTTCAAGAATATATACAAAAATTCTTTAAAACTCTTAAAACCTATCAGTGAACTAATTTATTTGAGTATAAAGTTCTATGTAGTTATCTACTTTTTAAAAACAATGAAATGCTTAAATATTCTAAATTATTTCATGTATTGAATTTCAAACATATTTTTTATATATAGCCCTATCTTGGGAATACTATTATTGTAATTTATTAAAATTCCAGAGGTATTTACTTCATAGTTTTCTTATTTAAAATTATCTAGGTAATTTGAAAATAAACAGAAGACCACAGTAGTTAGAAATATTTACTAATTTTTGCTCCTTAAAACACTTTGGACTATAAAACTTTCAAAAGATTAATTAGCATTTTAAGAGTATTAATATCGAATGATGTTCTTAAAAAGGGTTAAATAAATATTTTACATAAAGTATAAAAATAATAGCATTTTTTAATATATTTACACACACACACACACACACACACACACACACACACACACACACACACATATATATATATATATATATATATATATATATATATATATATATTGCATAAAAGGTATAAGATAATTTAACTACATCTTAAGAAAATTAAATTCCCAAATATAATTTTAACAAACAATAATTTTAATAAACAAATATAATTTTTTTATATTAAAAAAGATTAATTTGGAATACTATGGTCAATTTTTTCCTTTGCAAAAGTGATTTAAGAAAACTTAAAAAAAATATGCAATGTTCCATAAATTTAAAACAATTCTTTGATCAATTAATATTTTAATAAAACATAAAATAACTTTTAGTTTTGTTTTAAATGCTTAGAAGTCAGATAATTTCATTTCTTGCAATACTTAGTTTTGAGAATCTTTATCCTAACCATTTACAATGGAGAAATACATCTAAGGATGAACATCAATATCTATACTGATATATATATATATATATATATATATATATATTTTACTGATTAGATCTTCGAATAATTTATAATAAATGCTATAAAAAGGAAATATACAGTATCCTTGAATTTAGAGTTTTTTAATTTTGCTACGTAACAATTCAGTAAAACTTGAAAATCATACATAATAGTTTAAACTTTTCCAACAAATTAGCGTACAGTTTAATAAATTACTGATGTCCTTAAAACAAATTATAACTACTTGAAATTATTAAACATTTTACAATTTTGAATATAGGTCTTAATTTTATATATTGATAACTAGCTTCTGAAACATAACATTATT
>CM063501.1:36780110-36782610 GCA_032207245.1 Pardosa pseudoannulata | reverse complement strand
CGATTATTTTGTTTACTAAAAACAGACTTTAAAAGCTTTGTTGCCGCCGAACAAATAACTAAATAACTTTGTTAAAATTGAGTTTGATTACGTTAATATTTTTTAGTTGCATATTTGTAGATCGGTAGTGTTAATGATCTTTAAATTATATATATATATATATATATATATATATATATATATATATATATATATATAAACATATATATATATACATATATATAAACATATATATATACATATACATATATACATACATATATATATACATATATATATATATATATATATATATATATATATATATATATATATACATATATATATATATATATATACATATATATATATATATACATGTATATATATACATATATATATATATACATATATATATACATATATATATATATATACATATATATATATACATATATATATATATATATATATATATATATACATATATATATATATATATACATACATATATATATATACATATATATATATATATATATACATATATATATATATATATATACATACATATATTACATACATACATATATATATATATATATATATATATATATATATATATATATATATATATATATATATATATATATATATATATATATATATACATATATATATATATATATATACATATATATATATATATATATATATATATATATACATATATATATATACATATATATATATATATATACATACATATATATATATATACATACATATATATATATATACATACATATATATATACATACATATATATATATATATATATATATATATATATATATATATATATATATATATATATATTATATGTATTTATGTATATACATATATTTTGTTTTATGGAAAAAGGAAAGGTGAAATATGATCCATGGTTTTTTTCTTTTGTATTTTTTTTATAAGTTTTTCCTTTGACGAATGGCAACGGAAAAGAGAAGAACGATTTTTGTTTTTTTTTTTTTAATTTCGTTTTTGAGTTGTTCTCTTATAATCCATGTATAATGTACGTGTTTTAGTGTTTCGTCGTGTTAAATAAATGTATTATTCGTTACGAGAGGCTTCATCTTTAAATCGTGATTGGAGAATACATCTTTCCAGAGCGACCCACGGAACCCGAAGTTGAAAGGGTAAGAGCCTTTTGATATTTATTTTTTCGATAAATGCTCTTCCTTTAAGGTCGAAATTTAATATTTGTATTCTAAAAATGGACTTTTAAAGTGTCGTTTCCACCGGTTAACTAACATCGTTACGATTGCACTTGATTACGTCAATATTTTTTGGTTGCATGGTTGTAGATCGGGGGTATTAATATACTTTATCATATACTTTTATTTTTGTATTCTAAAAGAGGACTTTAAAAGCTTTTTCTCCTCTAATTAAATACATGCTAATTTGATTACGTCAGTATTTTTTAGTTGCATGGTTGTATATCGATAGTGTTAATGAACTTGGGATATTTCGTTACATAAATTGCGGATTGCAATAAAAAATCCAGATGCATAAATAAATGTTAGAACTGTCTTAATGCAAGACTTCAACATTTTACGGTTAAATATTTTTCGTTATTCCCCACAACGCTATAGTAAAATTTTTCCATTTTTAGAATGCAGATTGCAAAGAAATTGGGCGGGCGTATAACTAGACGTTATGAGAGTCCTAAATACAAATTACAAATTTTTCGGCTAACAGTAAAATTTGTATAAAGAAAGGAAATAATTAGAGATAGCTTTCAATTAAACCGGGTTGAACGAAGGCCGACAGGGTAGGAAGCTTCTTTTAGGTTCCGAAGTTTATAGGTTCACATCCCGCCGGTGGCATGGATGTGCGTAACCACTCAGAATTGGCTTTTAACAGTTGTCCCAGGTCTCATTATTCGTTTTGCAGCAAAACAGTGGACTGTAATGCTCCAAACCTAATAAATAAAGATTAAAACAGATTTAAAAAATCTTATTTTTCATATCCAAAGTCAGTAAATCTTATAAACAATTATTATCATAATTTTTATAAACGATTTATAAATGATTATTAGTTCAAGACTGCATAAACTGCAAAAACATTAACCTTTTCTCATTTGTTGAAAGTAATTCACAATGTTTTTACTTCGATAGTATATAAATGCTCGGACTACCCACAAATTACTGTAAAAGTCGCTTTTCTGCTGTGTAAACGATATTGCAACATAGCGTCGTCATAGGCACTTAAATATTTTATATCGTAAAAACATCCTTTTTCAGTGTTTTTTTTAACTTAAAACAAAAGGTGTTTTATCAATTCCTAAAATGTATTGCATGCATATTTTCACTTTAACAGTGATAAGATTTTTTAAAAGTAGAAGGTAAACAAACATAGTCACAGATGGTAAATTACTTTTCAGTATTTTTCTCAAAGTGCATTTTATCAGTAAAGTACCTCTTAAAAATTGTATCTGAATTTTGCATCTCTTGTTTAA
>CM063501.1:36770110-36775110 GCA_032207245.1 Pardosa pseudoannulata | reverse complement strand
TTTCATTCAAAGAATTTGCAGTCAAACAAATACGTTAGTCAAACATTGCAATCAACACGATTGTATGTTTAAAAAATCTTCTGTGGGTGGTATTTGTTACAACCAGTACAAGTTAAGTAGTAGTCTAAAAGCTAGTAGAAAGCAACGTCCAGCAGGTCTTCAGCTAGGTTTACTGCACTACTGATTTCATCGGTATTTATCAGTTTCAAGCAATGAATCTAATTTGCCCATTAATAAATGAATATTTACCTTAGAGCTTTCTACCAACTAATCAATCTGCCCTTGGTCGAAGATCATTGTAGAGTTTCACTGGGGACACAAAAGTAGACCCTCTACCTTAAACAGTCCTCCAAGCATCTAAACCTCCTTCTCCATTTTAGATTTAATTTGTTATGTAAATAAAGCAACGAAATCCAACCAAATGCTTTTTTTTTTTCATTCAAAGAATCTGCAGTCGAACAAGATCGTATGTTCAACAAAGACTTCTGTGGGTGGTATTTGTTAGCAACCAGTACAAGTCAAATAGTGGTCTAAATGCTAGTAGGAAACAACAACCTGCAGGTCATCAGCTAGGTTTCTGCACTACTGATTTCATTGGTATTTATCAGTTTCAAGCGATGAATCTAATTTGTCCATTAATAAATAAATATTTACCTTAGAGCTTTCAACCAACTAATCTATCTGCCCTTTGTTGAAAATCATTGTACAGTTTTACTGGTGACACAAAAGTAGACCATTTACCCTAAATAGTCCTTCAAACATGTAAACTTCCTTCTCCCTTTTAGATTTAATTTGCTATGTATGAAAACACAAGGTAATCCAGCCAAATTCTATTTTCTTTCTGTCAATGAATCTGCAGTCGAACACGATCTTATGTTCAACAAAGACTTCTGTGAGTGGTATTTGTTACAACCAGTACAAGTCAAGTTGTGGTCTAAAGGCTAGTAGGAAACAACATCCTGCAGGTCAACAGCCAGAGTTACGGCATTACTGATTTCACCGGTATTTATCAGATTTAATCAATGGATCTAATTTGTCCATTAATAAATAAATATTTCCCTTAGAGCTTTCAACCAACTAATCAATCTGCCCTTGGTCGAAGATTATTGTAGAGTTTCACTGGTAACACAAAAGTAGACCTAAATAGTCCTTTAAGAATGTAAACCTCCTTCCCCATTTTGAGTTTATCTATTTATTGTGATGCGTTCAAAGTATCGATGAGTGGGATGAAATGAATGGTTAACTTTAGAGCAAGACATAAGTCGAACGGTAGCCGAATGGTTAGGATGTTGGCTTCACTGTCGGTGTTCGTGGGTTCGAATCTCATGGTGGTATAGATGTTTGTATCCATTTGAAATCGGCTTTAGGTACCGGTCATATTAGCTCTTATGTTACAAAAGAGTAGACCGTACCACTCCTTAGAAAACCGAACCAGAGTAAGCCATTAATTAAAACTGTTGGGCATAAAAAGTAGAATAAATATATCAATTCTATTTCTTATTTTTGTGTTACTTTACTATCTTTTTCATTGTATTTTTACTTTTAAGCCTTGCTTAGAGGGATTCATTTGACTGTCTCTACACACGATAAATATTATACAAATTTAGTCACTTGAAATTTAAGCTAAAAGACTATTTGCATAGCTTCGATACAAAATTGTTAATAAAATATTATTATACATATAATGTCTAGATTATTATACTCAGTTTCGGTTTTAAAAGTCTAAAAAACCTTTTTTGAAAACCTTAGTTATGAAAATACTAATTTGCATCTTTAATCAAAACATACTCAAATCCAAAAAAGTTGATACAAATTTAGAAAAGAAGCAAACATTTAAGCGCTTCTATTCTCATTTACGGAAATGCAGCTATTATCCATTTTGCAGGAAAAATTAATTTCTTTTGTGTGGGGATGTTTTCAACCTGGATATTTTCTTCTATTTAAACAAATTTATCTGTCATTCACGCGATTTTATGGCATCACGAACTTTATGGCACAGGAAATTTCAAAAGCCCCATTATTTTCCCCGAATACAAAATGATTGCGTGATGTATTCATTGAAACCTTTATTCTAGGATCCTTTAAAAAATGAAAATGCTAACTTGTTGTTTATTATTGATAAAATCGATTTCAGAGCTTTGACATCTTGCTTATTTCAATAATAGATAACAGCATTAGTAAATTAATTCTTGTTTCAAGCAATAATCTGAACTTTGTAATCCATTTATGAAAAGGAAACACTGTAACATATATTAACAGACAACAAAAGAAGATGTGAATTATTTTAAATTACAATATTTATATATATAATTTTTCTTGACTTTTTGTACTGCAATTGAAATATTATCTGGTGACAGGAAAGAAACTTAATTGGCTGCTACTAAGACTTGCTAATTTTTCCAAGATTGATTTGTTTTGGAATTCGATGAGCTTCTTTCAACAAGGTAGACAGGTAACTATTGCTTATACACGATTTCAAATAGCCACAAAGATCCCTTCCAGAAGAAGGTTTAAAACCCACGAACACTGTAGCCGAAGAAAAATGTCCTACCTGTTATATAGCTGAGAATCACTTCACAGCCCTTACTTAGCATGTGATGGCATTCAATGCAACCCTACAAAATGTGGTTACATCTATCAAGGAGGGTTTGTACAGGAAATTACCGGCTTCCAGATTAATTTAGTCTTACTATTTGTAAATAAATAATTTATCTTATTTGATTTAATGCAAACCGTTGATTTATCTCATCTGTATAGGGTTTTTTTCATGTGAAAAGAAATTTTATATAGTGAATTTCCATTGTTTGCACCCGAGAAAAATTCTTTTTAGTCAAAACGCATAAAGTTTTCAGATTTTCCTCATTACACTCGGTCAATTTGACTATATAAAATGTTAATTACCTAGCAAAAACTGTCAAGGTTGCTATTGATTCAAATCATACAATATTGGCCAGTTATGAATACAATTAAAATTATCTTTAATAGGTATAATGTATAATACTGCTAAAATTTACAGAATACTGAAGAAAATATAGCTTTTCTCAAGAATAAGTACATTTTAATATCTTATTTTAAACCTTTTAACATATTAGGTATGAACTAAAGAATATGTATATACTCATATCACCAATAGTAGGAATTTTAAAAAGTATCTGTTTATTCTCTTTCGAACCATTTAAAAACAAACTGTTATGAAATAAAAGATAATTTTCGTAATGAGTAAAAACGTCTTCATCAAACTACAAAGAGAAAAGTTGTATAAAGGAATATGCATTTTCTCCAGAATAGATCAGTTCCAGAGGTTAATGAGCAGAATTTATTATTCCTTCAACAGCAGATTCGGAAGAAGGGTCCACATTGTACATTCCCTTTTGTATAAATGGTTTCTTCTTGTTGCAATGATAAACAACCCCACATTTATTTTACAAGTAATAAAATCAGAAACACACGAGTCTTCCCTTGTAATTTCAAATGCATGCGATACTACCTTATCGAAATATAAGGCAGAATGGATGAAATTAGTTGGAAGTTTACCCCAGATAACGTCATCCTAGGCGTGAAAACCCTTCCATCTAGCCTTCTAAAATCAGTAGGCCAAGAAGCTAAAAAAAGCTGTCTCACGATTGTTGCTCCAGTCCCCACAGTATCAAAAGTTGCATATTAGCTCTTTATGATTTCGATTTCACCATGCTTTCCAGGTTTGCCAGTGAAAATATCAAGTCTCTCGATCTTAAGAGGCAGGAAGGTTTATAACATTGTACCAAGTGACATGATCTCCAGGTTTCTACCAAATGCATTTTAGATTTTCTGGACCTCTCTCTGGAACATGTATACACGAATTCCCTACTTTTAATCTAAATGTCAAAGATTTTCTAACTGTCAAAGAACTTGTGGCTTTTGTATGACTTTTTCAGAATATGGAAGATTTCATAAGAACAACAACAAAAAATAATAAAAAAACGTTGACCAAAAATTTTTAAGCAATGTTTCAAGTGGATTCAGTTATTCCTTTTCTATCATATCAGAAAACAAATGGTAAATTCTAGAATTATCATAAAAAGTAGTAGTTAACCTGATTATAAAAAATGTCAATGATTAAGGTCAAAATAAAAAATATTGTTTAAGCTTGAATGGAAAAATGCAATAATTTAAACCTGTAAACGGAATAAATGAGTCAGCACTCATCCATCCATTGTGTCAAATATTTGTCAGAATTCTGTAGTCTCCAATTTTCCAGCAAAATAAAAGTTTCTCAATAAAAGTTATTTCTGACAGTCAGTAATTTATAGATTTTCTTTCAATGATTTCTGATTGAAATCCTTGATATTAAATATTGATTCTCAAACATTAGAGATCTATCATTTACCTTTATCGATTGATATTGATCAACCAAGATGAAGGTTAGAAACGGCAGGTTTAATGTGTAGCACTTGAAACTCAATTATTCTCGGAAGTCAAATTTAATATTCTATATAAACAACATAAATCCCTATTACTTTTTTTAAAATTAAAACATGGTGTAAGTAATATTTCTTTTAAAACAGGTTAAGTACATCTAAGAGTTTTATTTAAAGGTAGCGATACTTTTTCTTGTTTTAATTTAATGACAACATAAGGAATGAAAATACATTTTCATATTTAGGGTAATTAAATGTAATTAGACTATGCTAAAATTTACATAACCGATGAGATGTTTATTCATTTCCTGGGACTATACATTATTTTATAAATTTCTTGTTTGAGAGGAATATAGGATTTATGTAGTTTTTTTTCTGAATTTTATTAATTGGCAAATTTTAAATACAGATGTAATAATAGTAAAGGTAAAAACATTATTGAGCGTTATTAGTTTGTCAGTAGTTGATATAACCTTACTTTTGTTTAGCTATTAGAGAAGGCATAAAACTGAAATGAATGATATAAACTCCAATATTACAAAATGGATAAAGTAAAGGAGGGCTATATTATCAGGATATTTTGAAAAACACTATATATTTTTA
>CM063501.1:36722610-36767610 GCA_032207245.1 Pardosa pseudoannulata | reverse complement strand
AAAGTAATTGTTCGGGAAACTTTTCTTACGTTACGCTGGACAGAGACAAACGGTTTAAATCAGTTTCGTGTGTCAAAGAGACTAAATCGAATGCCTTAAAGTGAAATTGAACTGAAATTTATTGGTATTAAATAAGTCGATGGGATTTACGAACCTTAAATTAGAACAAAAGTAAATGCTTGCCTTTTAAATGATCCTCTACTTGTACTATAAAGGTTTTCTATTAAATGTTAAGCTAAATATAGGTGTTTTGAGAACGCATTTAGAGTTTTCTTTAAATCAGATTAGTACAAAACATTAATTTTCATGTCCAGTTAAATGACCAATCATATTGTTTGGATCATTTATTAATGTTTTGTCTTTTATTTTGTTGTTTAACCTCGAACTCAATGTTTAAATGATCCTCTACTTGTACTATAAAGGTTTTCTATTAAATGTTAAGCTAAATAAAGGTGTTTTGAGAACGCATTTAGAATTCTCTTCAAATCAGATTAGTACAAAACATTAATTTTCATGTCCAGTTAAATGACCAATCATATTGTTTGGATCATTTATTAATGTTTTGTCTTTTATTTTGTTGTTTAACCTCGAACTCAATGTTTTACATTTTGTAGTATCATATTTCATGCTCAATGTGCTGTGTTTTGTTTCGCAGTTTAATTTGGTTGCATTTTTGTGGCAACGTTTTTGTGTTGTGAGAACGAGAACGACAACTTGTGTGAGGGATGGCCGCTTGTGGCCTCTGACGTTCTGATCGTTAAATTAATTTTAAAAGACAAACGTTTTTCTTGTCTACATTTGTTTATTTGTTTTTGAACCAAGTCGGCATTCTGGTTTCCCAGGTGAGGCACCATTCGGCGTAATGCAGTGTGATTTCTTTCCTGTTTACATTTTGAATCAAGATAAGAACTTTCGATTTCGTTTAAAATTTGGTTAGACTGTTGTTTTATGCTGCTGCATGCATTTTTTATGAATTATGGATGAAGCTACTCTTAAGAAGTTAAGAGGTCGTATTAAATCTGCTTTAATGAAGATTACTAATTCATTTAGTAATGAGTTACAGTTACGTGAATTAAAAGCTCGATTAGAACGAATTGAGCATATTTTTAAAGAAGTTGATGAATATGATGCTCAACTAACGTATGATCTGTCAGAGATGGCAGATTTTGAATTAAAATATTTCGAAGCAAAATCAAAACGAAACACAGCACACTGAGCATGAAATATAATAGTACAAAATGTAAAACATTGAGTTCTAAGGTAAACAACAAAACAAAAGACAAAACATTAATAAGTGATCCAAACACATATAAATCTAGACAATTGATATAACGAATGAATAAAAGTTTGTATTTATTGTGCCAATTAAATTTTTGTTTATTTAAATCAATTAAAGAAATTTATAATATACCAAGTTTTTTGAATATTAAAGAAGATTTTTAATTTAGATTTATAATTAATAATTTAAATGAAAAAACAAAAGATTAGTGAAAAATTTAAAAACATTTAGAAATGTTTTTTAAATTAAATTGAATTTTCATATAATTTTTTGTGCTCTGTTGTTTTCTTTTTATTAATATGAAATAAATGCATTTCTAAGATTTTTATTCTAGTGAAAATAATTTATTTTTAAATTATATTTCATTTTTAAATTTCAAAATAATCGATTATCTTCATAAAAGTTAAAACCAAAAATGTCGAGATACCAAATATAGTTGGATTTTGTTTGGTTCGCTACAGTTTATTTTATTGCTATATGAGGGATAATGACAGCGGTACTTACTACTTACAGTAGATTATGTCCAGTTACAAATGACCATGCCTATAAATGGAGCCCTCTGGTAGCCCTAACGTAGCACTGAAATGTAGAATCCCCCTATTTAAATTCAGTCCTCAACTGACATATTACGTACATTAAAGTGTTTTGTGGTTGTTATTGATTCTCCTTGTGTATAATAATCCATCACCATGTCCAATAGATCTTGTCGCAATATGCAACTGGTCTATGCCTGGGGATAATATACAACTTCCAGAACCATGAGGGCTAAGATTGACTTAACCTCAAGTGAGTCTTTGTAATTTAGAAGCAGTTACCAAACCGAAGACTCACAGGGCTTGGCCTTCTCTAGTAGTATCGCTTGCAAACTTGGGAGACATTTAGACCACGAACCTGTTCTTCACGCATCAGACGCCATTAATGAACATGGCGTATCTTTGGATGGCTCGATCCCGGAACTCACAACCCTCCTGTAACAAGATCTTTGTCTTTGCCGACTGAGCGTCTCGCATTAAAGCATACTGCATAACACAGACATTTTTTGCTTCTGTATGAACACTCTAATAATAATGATATAATCTATATTTCCCGATTTCTACATTCAAAATGTTATTTAATAGTTGTATACTACTTCACGGTTCACATACATTTCAAGTAAACAAAAAGTAATGCAATACCAGCTAAAAGTAAGCAGGCGAGGGTGTAAGTTTAACGAAAGTATATATTTAATAAATAAAATATTTCAATCGGAGAAATTAGGACAGCGTTAGCCACAACAAAGTTCAACTACATTTGAACAACACTGACAAAGAGGGTTCTGACACCATGGGTTGACTGCAGCTCCCTCTTCTGGATAGATATTTCCACATTATAGTACCAGAAAAATAAATATCAACTCTGTCTAAAGAATGTCTCATACAGCTTTTGCTACAAAATATACACTTTTTCAGTTTTAGCTATTAAAAGAAAGAACAAGTTTACTTAACACATTTTTAGTAAAAACAAAAGTTCAGTTAAAGAAACATTAAAGCCTTTTAAAACTAATAATTCTTAATTTCTAATTAAGCTCAGAGACAAACAAAGAAAAAGTATGAAATTAACTTTCACCATTACGAGATAAATTTATTTGAAGTTTGAACAAATATAAATTTCATCGTACCGTTGGAAATTGCGAAATGTTAGAAACATAGTTTTACCACTTGAGAAAAGTCGAAATTTTATAAAAGTTTTTCTTTGAACTAGTTTTTAATAACTGTCAACGTTTGATTAAAAAAAAGAAAACACAGGATTCTCGGGGGAATCATTTTAAACGAACATAGAAAGATAGACCAACTTTTACTCCCTTTAATTTCTCTTCAAAATACTTGTTTAAAAGAAGAGTTCACAAAAGTTTTCAGCTGTCTAAAAGTATTTTCTTGTATTCTATATAATATTAAAAAAAATCTTCTGGGAAATATAACTCGGATAAACATCTGTATATATAAATATACAGATAAAACTAATGTAAAGATAATTTGATGACTATTTTTAATACTCTTCTGTAAAAAATAAAACACAATTAAAATTCTGTAATATAATAAATAGATGAAATTTATGCCATAATTATCGTATAAATTAAGTAAAAAATGTAAATAGGGAGTAAAGATGGCACTTTTACTTCTAAAATATCTATACATAAATACACAGTTAAAATTCATTTTTTGGAGTAATTATAGATATTTTTTATAATATTATCGTCTATAAATATCTGCATGATAAAACTATGTAAACATAAGTAATTAGACATATTTTTCAATAATACTCTGTAAATATATACATAAATACAGTTAAAATTCATGTAAATATATGGTGTAATTATAGATGAATTTTTTATTTGCCTTTTTTTTAATATTATCGTCTATAAATATCTGCAAATAGATAAAACTAATGTAAAGATATGGAGTAATTATAGATGACATATTTTTCAATACAATACTCTGTAAATATCTATACATAAATACACAGATAAAATTCATGTAAATATATGGAGTAATTATAGATGAATTTTTTTCATTTGCCTTATTTTTTAATATTATCGTCTACAAATATCTGCACATAGGTAAAACTGATGTAAACATAGGGAGTAATTGTAGATGGCATATTTTTCAATACAATACTCTGCAAATATCTATACATAAATACACAGTTAAAATTCATGTAAATATATAGTAATTACAGATGAATTTTTTTGCCTTTTTTTTAATATTATCGTCTATAAATATCTGCACATAGATAAAACTGATGTAAACATAGGGAGTAATTGTAGATGGCATATTTTTCAATACAATACTCTGTAAATATCTATACATAAATACACAGTTAAAATTCATGTAAATATATGGAGTAATTATAGATGAATTTTTTTCATTTGCCTTATTTTTTAATATTATCGTCTCTATAAATATCTGCACATAGATAAAACTGATGTAAACATAGGGAGTAATTGTAGATGGCATATTTTTCAATACAATACTCTGCAAATATCTATACATAAATACACAGTTAAAATTCATGTAAATATATGGAGTAATTATAGATGAAATTTTTTTATTTGCCTTATTTTTTAATATCGTCTATAAATATCTGCACATAGATAAAACTGATGTAAACATAGGGAGTAATTGTAGATGGCATATTTTTCAATACAATACTCTGTAAATATCTATACATAAATACACAGTTAAAATTCATGTAAATATATGGAGTAATTATAGATGAAATTTTTTTATTTGCCTTATTTTTTAATATTATCGTCTATAAATATCTGCACATAGATAAAACTGATGTAAACATAGGGAGTAATTGTAGATGGCATATTTCTCAATACAATACTCTATAAATATTTATACATAAATACACACATAAATATACACTTAAAATTCATGTAAATATATGGAGTAATTATAGATGAAATTTTTTTTATTTGCTTTATTTTTTAATATTATCGTCTATAAATATCTGCACATAGGTAAAACTGATGTAAACATAGGGAGTAATTGTCGATGGCATATTTTTCAATACAATACTCTGCAAATATCTATACATAAATACACAGTTAAAATTCATGTAAATATATGGAGTAATTATAGATGATTTTTTTTATTTGCCTTATTTTTTAATACTACAGTCTATAAACACCCGCACATAGATAAAACTGATGTAAACATAGGGAATATTTGTAGATGACATATTTTATTTACCTTATTTTTCAATACTATAATCTATAAATATATGTATATAAATACACATATAAAACTAATGTAAACATAGGGAGTAATTGTAGATGGCATATTTTATTTACCTTATTTTTCAATACTATATTCTATAAATATCTGTATATAAATACACATATAAAACTGATGTAAATATAGACAGTATATATGTGGCATATTCTTATTTGCTTTTTTTTCAATACTATAGTTTGTAAATATCTGTACATAAATACACAGATAAAAGTCATGTAAATAAATTGAGTAACTTTAGACGACATATTTTTATTTGTTTTACTTTTCAATACTATATTCTGTTTTATATTTGCATTATTTTTCAATACTATAGTCTGTAAATATCTGTACATAAATACACAGATAAAAGTCATGTAAATAAAGTGAGTAATTTTAGACGACATATTTTAATTTGTTTTACTTTTCAATACTATATTTTACTATACATTTGCTTTATTTTTCAATACTCTAGTCTGTAAATATCTGTACATAAATACACAGATTAAAGTCATGTAGATAAATTGATTAATTTTTAGACGACATATTTTTATTTGTTTTATTTTTCAATAAGTAAATAACATAAAAAAAAAATAAAAAATACACGTAACCGTGTATTTATATGCATATACTTCTGTAAGTACATGCATATAAATACACGGATAAAACTGATGTAAATGGAGTAATTATAGACGGTATATTTTTATGAGCCTTATTTTCCAATGCCATAGTCTGTAAATATCTGAACATAAATACACAGTTAAAATTTATGGAAATGTATGGAGCAATCGTAAACGGCATATTTTTATTTGCCTCATTTTTCAATACTATATTCTATAAGTATAGGTATAGAAATTCACAGATAAAACTGATGTAAATGTACGGAGTAGTTATAGGAGGTATATTTTTATTTGCCTTATTTTTCAGTGCCATAGTCTGTAAACATCTGGACATAAATACACAGGTAAAATTTATGTAAATGTATGGAGTAATCGTAGACGGCATATTTTTATTTGCCTCATTTTTCAATACTATATTCTATAAATATAGGCATAGAAATTCTTATATAAAGCTGATGTAAATGTATGGAGTAGTTATAGGCGGTGTATTTTTATTTGCCTTATTTTTCAGTGCCAGAGTCTGTAAATATTTGAACATTACTGCACAGCTAAAATTTATGTAAATATATGGAGTAGTTATAGACGGCATATTTTTATTTGCCTCATTTTTCAATACTATATTCTATAAATATATGCATATAAATACACAGATAAAACTTATGTAAAGATATGAATTAATTAGAGAAACCACATTTTTATTTGCCTTATTTTTCAAGATTATAATCGTATTAATGAAAACATAGCCGTAGGTTAGTTAATTCTTACATTCAAAAGCTATTTTATGATTTTTAAAATAGCACGTTGTCTTTAAATGAAGTTACGTTATCGCTAAAATAATTTTAATACTAAAAAAGATATACTGAATTCTATTTACTAGTCTCATAAGAGATTTTTCCTGTTTTTTATTTATTTTATTTTTCTTCAAGATTTTATAATAATTTTAGCTTTCAAATTTCAATCAATAGATTTTATGACTACATTTTCCGAATATAACAAAGATAATTCAAATATATATTTGAGTAGTTTTAACACTGATTATATCATTTTTGTGACAGTTCAACAAAATACAAATATATATTTACACAAATATATATTTATAACATAAATATTTCGAATTTCTTTTACAGGAAAGGGAATTTCATTTTCGTTTTTTTTTCGTTTGATGTACAATTTTATATTGTAAAAAATATGTCTTGAAATAACGAGCCAAGTACTTATTAAAATTATTCTATTATTAAAGATCTTGTAAAACGTTTTTTCTTAAAGGAACATAATATCTTATTTTAGGATGAATAAAAAAATGGAGCTTTGATAATGATTTTAATTTTTGAAATGTACAGTATTCTTTTACTACAAATTCTAAATGCATTTATTATCTTATTAAATCTAAAAGTGATTTATTTTACCACTACTATAAATAAATGACTTTATAAAGGGTAAACTGCATTAAGATTCAATTTTTAAAATTTTGTTTGCCAGCTACATGTACAGCTTTCGTGCATTTCTGTTTGAATCACACACAAAACCGATTCTGTCTAGAGAGACAAATCACTTATTTTGTCAAGTGAATTTTTTGGCGTTACCCCAAACAACCCACGCTTTCACGCACAGACCGTGAAGGCACGAGTGAAACTTGCAGAGAGGTATCATCACATAACTGACATAAATTACGCGGTAGGATAAACACGCGATAACGAATGTTAAATCCTATATATGTTGTCGAGCGTTATATAAAATTGGTGACTCGAAACCTTTATCAGTTTATGTACTAGAATCGGATCATGTATATATACATATATATGCATATATGTATATACATATGTGTTTATATATAAATATATATAATATATATGTATATGCATATATGTATGCATATATATATATATATATATATACATATATATGCATATTTATATATATCTATATATATATATATATATATATATATGTATATATATATATATATATATATATATATATATATATATATATATATATATATATATATATATATACATACATATATTTTAATACAATAATTCTTCTAGACTATATTTTTTAAATAGAAACTTTATATGAGGTTTAGGGGATCAAAAGTATTAGTCCGTACATTAACTAATAAATTACGCTAATTAGTAAATTTCTCAAAAACCTTAATCGAAAAATAATAACGCTTTGAGAATGTATTTTTAACATAAAAAACAAGGTAATCTAAGATATAATCAAGGAGTCTAAGATATCGTATATATGAAAAATAGTACAAATTTTATATGTGATTATAGTTCAATGAAATCAGAACTTTAGAAAATTTTTACTTCTCTCTCTATTAATTATTAGTTTTCAAGTGCAAAGTCACTAAATCATCGCTTTTACAAGTGTTAATTTTTGAGTAGACTTAAGGGGCTCCTTAAAATCTTTCCACATCGTGTTAGAAAAATACAGTTCTAAGAAATCTAGATCAATTATTACAGTATTCTATAAAAATGTAAATGTGCAGAATCAAAGCAAATAGGGATTACGATCTTTCAGTTTATAATCAGCTTTAGTAATTTTAGAACAACTTTCTTTGAAGTTGAAATCTGTAATCACTGATGAACTTAATCCAAGTATCCTTGCTGAGAAAAAGACAAGTCACGTATCTTTTTTTTCTTCTTTCTTCTTCTTTTCATCTAGAATAATCAAAACACTCAAAAGTCACGCACTCCTTTACGGCCAATCACGTCTTCCCAAAATGGCGCGATTCAAGAATTTGAAAGAGTTCTTTCCGAACCGAAAATTTAAGTGTTTCCCACTCGGCATTTACCTAAGCATCCCCAGGATGCGATCCTTGTCGATCGAGTAAGAATCTCGAAGGTTCGTTCTTCTCTCACTACATAAATATTTGTTTACTAGCACTGAAGTTGAAGAAGTTAAAATCTCGTTACTTTAGAAACTTCAGATTCCAGGTAGGAAGTTTTTTGAAATTTTAATTCCCTTCATATGCTTCAGTTTTTATACGGAGAACTTGCGTGTTTTATTGAAGTTATGAAAGCGGCCATTCTACCTACCAAGGTGGTCAAATATTTCTATATGCTACAGAAAGTCCTTCAGATTATTTTCTATTTTAAAGAGACATTAGAAGAACAAAAGCTTTTTTACTAATAGCTGGAAACTTAAGTAACAAAGGAATAAGAATAATCAAACGGTAAAATCTGAAAACACTTTTGACTGAATTGAAAGCTTGTCATAAATTAATAAATAAATAATAAGTCTTATTGTCAAATATTTTCAAATTATTTATTCCAGTAAATTGTTAAATGTTACATGTTTAAACGATAAATTTTAAGTACATGAAGTATATAAAATATATATATATATTAGTACATTTAATATATATATATTTATATTAAATTATATATATTATATATTTATACATATTATATGTATTACATATTTACAATGAGTGTACATACATATATATATATATATATGTCATAAAATATATTATTTTAAGAGAAATATTCTTTATAATATTTATAATATAAATATAAAGTGATAAAGCAGAAAGCAATATTTTAATTAATATATAAATAAAATATTTGTTATATTAAATTAAATTTATTAGTGTTACGAGATTTAAATAGGATAAAATATTATATAAGTGACTTATATGTCATATATATATATATATATATATATATATATATATATATATATATATATATATACGGGATATTATAATTGAATGGTCAATATAAATTATAATATCGTTGTGTTTCCGGTTTTATATCATGACAGAGCGAAAATATATTATTAAATTTAATATGTATTTATATAAATAAAAGTTATTAATATACCGTATGTGATTGATTTATGCATTATTGTGATCGGCACGAATATAATAGAATACATATATATAATATATATAATATATATATATATATATATATATATATATATATATACATATAAAAATTTATATAATATAGAATTCGAAACTCATATATATTAACAACAAAATAAAATTGAATTTTGTCAAGGTTCTAAATTATGAGAGTGGCATCTTTGTGTTGGTTTGATGTGTATTGCACGAGAATGAAGTGCAGAGTTGTTAACGATATTAGAACTAAATAAAAGTTATTACACGACGAGTATGGATTTTATGCATTTATTATATGTGATCACATACTGATAGATGTGTTAATAAATATATATGTATATAAATATATCTATATATATTGTGTATGTGTTGTGTGTGTGAGTAATTTTAGTGCCAAAATTATAGTATATAGAAATTCGAAACTTATTTAACAAAATAAAAGTTAATTTTGACATTGAGATAACGCGAGGGTGGGTACTGTCATATTTTGTCCCTTGATTAACATGTATTGCCAAGAGAAAAGTCTTTAAATATAATCAGTGATAAGTGCTTAAGGAAATAGTGGATTACTAGTTTACTTATTTGTTACGATTTATATTCATGTTCTTTTTTTTTCATTTCATACAAATGACGAAATATCATTTTGTGTTTTAATACAGTCATGATGATGTTCTAAGTAATAAATAAGAAGTTGGTTTGTCTATGTATGTTTTTTGTATAAGTAATATATTTTATAATATTATATAATTTATAATATATATTTATTAATATATATAAATATAATTTTATATATATTTTTTTTAAATTTTTTTTCAGTATTTTTTTTTTAAATATATTTTTTTTATATTTAAATCAATTGTGCTTAAGGAAATTTAGTGGTCTTTTTACCTGAGAAATTCCTACTTAAAAAGTTTGTGTGCACGATGTTCTCGAAGTTCTGGCTTCTTTTTTATATATATATATATATATATATATATATATATATATATATATATATATATATATATATAATATATATATGTATATATATATATATATATATATATATATATATATATATAATAAAAAGCAGAACCAAAAACTGAACCAAAACACTTTAACTCCATTAAGCCCAGTAAATATGAAACGGATAGGAAGAAATATAGATTGGATGTGGAAAATTTACGACTTCCATACACAGTTAAAACAATTGTTTGATCAGGCCTGAACGTTCCCGTACACTAAAAAGACCTGAAGAATATGAAATGAGAATATAAATCTGTAGAACAAAGCATCCATAAAGCTATACAAAAAGCCAACGCATCCAGAATTTATGTTGCCACAGTGTCAGTTAAAATTGTAGTTAAAATTACAGTTTGAGAATTGGAAACATTAATTTAATCCTATTAATATTTACTTGAAAATAATTATTTAATTGTTAAATATAAGGTAGGGGATAATTAGTATTTAAAGCTAAATCTAAATAAAGATTAATATTAGAATGAAGTATAACTATATTACTATGGAGACGTTCACTGCGCTGTAAATAATTTAATAATGTATTACGTTTAATATGAGTGGATAAGCATGTATTCCAGTTACAAATTTTATTAATAGTAAAGTTGTAGTTATATATATATATATATATATATATATATATATATATATATATATATATATATATATATATATATATATATATATATATATATGTATGTATGTATGTATGTATATATATATATATATATATATATATATATATATATATATATATATATATATATATATATATATATATAGAGAGAGAGAGAGAGAGAGAGAGAAAGAGGGATGGAAGTGGGAGAGTAAATATTTGGATATGCATTAATAATAACCAACATTATTAATTGCTTCGAAATTTCGTAATACTTGGATGATCTTTAACAAAAATTTTTCGCCGTGTAAAGAAAGCCGAAGATTACATGCCTACTTGTAATGTGGTTGCTTGTAATATTTTTTTAGTCTGCGGATACATTTTTGGAAATAATTTTAGAATACGAGAACTGAACTGAAATAAAAAAAATATCTTGTTTTAAGTTTTATAAAATTCAGAATTTATTTTATAGTGTACGAGTTTTACTTCGACCTCGTTTTATTCACATCCATCTAAATAAATTCTACATTGTTTAAATATAGTGTAAATCTTTAAGTTCTTTGTGTAAAAATGTTTATTAAAAGTTTAATTTATAAGCTAAAAATGTGTCAAAAATTTCCTTTTTAAAATCTCAGATTTAACAAGGAAAAGCTTAGTTATAAGTTTTACTTTAACTGGCTGTATTTCTATTTCTCGGGGGATTAAAATGAGAATTTAATGTGAGTATTCTATGATCGACGAAATCCGACAGGCTGTTTAAAACGAAAAAGAGCAAAGATGTGACAGGTGTCGACCCGTTTATGCCGGTGAACACAGAACAGGGTAGCGTTGGAAATTGTGTGAAAGAAACAAGCCACCCAAGTCGCTTTCGCAACAGGTTCTGTTTAAGCCTCGATTTCTCTTGTTGTCAAAGAACGAAATGATGCAAAACACGTATAAAAAAATGTGAAAAGAAAAAAAAAATTCCCTGGCGCGTTCGTAATTACGCAGTGTACTACTGGCTTGTTCGCTACTTCATTTCGGGAAAAAAGATAAAACAAAAAAAATGGCGAAGAAAGAAAAAAAATATATACACTTCCATGTTTCGAACGCCAAAAACGGAGAATCCCTTGTAGCGTCGGCTTCAAAGACGTGATTAACATTCACGAATCGAAAAGAGGAGGGTAAAAAAAAAGAAAAAAAAAAAGCAAATTTCGAACAAAAATTCAAAACGAAAAATTGTAATTCCTCCAGACTGGCATTTCGCCAGAACTGCCTCTTTTTCATTGTGTTCTGCCATCCCCCCTTTTTCTGTCCCCTTGAAGCACTTAAGCCTCGAGGGGTGCTCGCCCCGCCCACCGGCATGCCTCTTAGCCAATGGCGTCTCTAGCCGGATTCCACGCGCCGTGTAACATGCAAATTAGAAGCGGAAACCACGGCGAACGCTGTATTGTAATGAGGTGTCGAGCTAAAGGATGAAAGGGAGAAGGGAGGGAAGCACTTTTCTTTTCCTTCCTTCTCTCTCTCCTCTTTTGTTTTCTTTTTTTTTTTTCCTTTTTTCTTTCTTCTCAATTTCGCTGTCCGCTCGTTTAAAAGAGCGGATTGAAAAATGCGTCGAAAAGATCTGGCGACACCCCACAGATACGGCAATGACGGGGGCAGCAAAAGAGGGGGATTTTCTTTGCTTGGCCCTCTTTCTTTTTTCCCTTATATTTTTCCCTCCCAGTCCAGGAAGACCATTTATCATTCTGATTTTTCTGACATATAAATTCATGGAGTGTACAGTGGGGTTCAGAATCGGTGCTTAAAATGCAAAACCTTTTAACTTCTTATCCAGCACACTGTCTTCCTCCCTCTAAGTGGGCTCATCTATTTGAATTTCCGAACAAAGTTGGCTTCCATTTCTTTTGTTAGGCTGGATTTTATTTTTATCGTGTATGTGCGGTTCGATGTGCCTTGGATAACTGAACTTCTATTTGAAGTCGGTGTCAGAAATCTACATTTTTATATAACTACAATACATCTTTTCTTTTCCTCTTTGACATGCCCCGCTGCCTTTTGTACAAATGGCGTAACCGTAATCCATTTCAAAAGAAAAAGAGACAAAAGTTTTTCTTCTAACGGTATTACAGCAAGAAAAGATTCTAATAAAACCTAAAAACACTTGCATTATAGTCTTCAACATAGAAATTGAGGAAGCATTTGTAAATTTCTCTATCAATAACACTAATTTTAATTGAGGATGAATGTTCCTAAAGTGAGTTCTGCTCTTTTATCGATATGGGCAACTGCATCGATATAAAATGTCTATGTTTCTTATGTGAAGCTCATATGTGATATGGGATATACTCTTGCTTCAATACGTGGATAACGTGTGATGACAAGTTCGTTAACTCAAGTTCGCTACAAATATGTAATTTCAGATCTTTTTCTCATTTTTTTTTCATATTATGGAGCTTAAACAATAAATCCTATGTAAAAACTTCTAGTTTAAATTCGTATCCACTGTCCTTAAAATTTTGTTTTTAGCTACAATACTTTTATCTTTTGTGGTAACTTTTTCTTCTATCAATATTGCTGCTACTACTGATCTTAATCTTCCTTGATAATGCTTGCATGATTATTTGTAACATGCGTATCCAGAAAATATTAATAAATGAGAAGATATGGGTTAATAACAGTCAGACAAGGAGTAAATTGTAAGGTAGTTGGATTTCATTGGAGTCAGCAGATTCGAATTCCTCTACTGTTATGCATGTTGGTAGTCGTTCTAGCAGTCCTTGGTTTCGGTCTACTCAACTCCAGTTTATAAAAAATAGACATTAGTGATCCATACACATTCTGATTAATAACACGTAATCTTAAGTGAGGAGTTACCTTCCCAAAATAAATTCTGCTTATGTCTAGAATATATGGAAAGGTAACACTTTTCCGCAATTATTGTATAATTTCACAGCTTCATCTTATTATTTTTAAAAATAGAGAGCACAGAATTAATTCACTAGACACACAAACACACACACACACACACACACTAAATTGTACTTAAATTTTTGTCCTACATGCTCTGTGCTGAGTAATTTGTCTTGAGGATATTCAGTGTCAAATAACTCTTCACAGCTCGCGTTACACTATTATACTTTTGTGGTAATAATAACAATATTAATACTTTTCGGTACTTAAAAGTAATAATAAAAAAATGTCCTCTTTGCATGTGGATTTTATATAAAATAGTTTTAACACACCTTACATCAATAATGACAGAATATTATTCATAATGAAAGTAAATACTGGATTTGAATACTAAATTATTATTAATTCCAATGCGGAAGCACTTGCTTTTACAGCATTCCCCACTACTAGGCTTCAGAAACATATTAGCTCTTTTTTACAGGAGCGTATATAGGCGAGCATATATATCTCTAGGGACAACATAAACAAACAACATAAAATTTAGAAGCAGGAACCAAGGAGAAGATCCTCAAGCTTGGCCTGAAACTTCCAATGACTTTTGAGTTATGCGATATATTTAAGTAAGTATACACATCGTAAAGACACCGGTACCAGTCCTAATAACTAGCAAATCTCTCAAGGATGGTCAAACTGAATTTGCTTCAAAATTAAAGTTGAAATCAGTATTTTTGTTGAAATATGAACACTAAAATTTTTCTTGATTGCAATACCATCTTTTACGTTGTACAAGAAAATAAAAAAGCTTAATACATGTTATTACACGAGGTAGTATTAATATGGCAACCTAAATTACAATAGGATGGAAGAGGTCTGAACGATTATGATTATGTTGTTACTAATGCTACTTGAACAAGCCAAGCACGTGAGACTGAGGCTACTCGAATTAAGGCAATGGAGTAAACCTTTCGTTTGGAGAGCAATGCTAGGATGAAAGAACGACAACAGAAGCAAGGACCAAGCAGAAGACCCCACTCTTAGCTTGCCTCCTTAATAGATACTGTTTAAAAAACTTGGAGGGCATTGCGACCAGCAACCTATTTTATGTTTATCAGTTGCCACGACGGATCTTTGGCCGTCTTTAGCCAATCACGAGAACTTTTTCCTTGTTGACTTAGCTACCGTAGCTCAGATTATGATAATTAATATGTTCAACACTATTTTATAAGTGGAAGCAAGAAGTCTCCCTTGAAACTGGCGAGAGACACATTTTTAAAAGGTCTCGAAAATAAGGACAGTTTGGGCACCTTTCCAGAGGATTCCATTGAAGGTCTACTGCTCTCTATGGATTTGAATTCGGCTTCTAGCTTGTAACTGTTTGTAAACGATTTTAACCCATTCACGACCAGTGTTTTGTGGATGCAACATAGCGATTCTGCTCTTATGAGCCCAGTGTCGCCTCCAAGCAAAAAGCTGCGGTTGATTTTGAGAGACCAGTGTCGCGTATGCGTAATTGGAGATCGGAACGTTTTACTTGAATTTTTAAATGCTAGATTTAATTACTAGATGTGTTAAACGTCAACGGTTTTCACAACGGTAGACTCGTATAGCATTTACGTGCTGGTCCTCAAGGGGTTCATCTCAGCATTTATCCCAGTCTACTTAGCCTTCGTATTTGAAACAAATACCTTTCAAGCCAAACTTTACAGTGATTTTTTTTTCAGTTTTTATCTAGAAGGATCCCTTTTTAACATCTTAATTTTATGTATATATAATTTGATATTTTGATGCATTATCAATGTTAGTTTTTCATACTTATTTTAATGATTCATTTCATTAAGTAAATCTATGTGCTAAAGGTTGATCTATAATAATTAGCCTGTGACCTTTTTTACACAAATGTCAATAGGTCACGCTAAATTTGTAATGGTTAAGAGGACAAGTATTGATGGTAATGGGTGTGGTGTGAAAAACGATAATATCCGCTATCATTTTGATTGATTAGCCCCTGGTATGGGTCATCTAGGATTAACTGGTATGTTAAGTATAATAGTGTAGCAACCATTTCACAGTAACTAATCATTTCTTAGTTAAACTGATTTCTATGCTGCAAAACTTATCGTCTTTTGGAATCTTCATTAAGTAAAAGAATACATATTTACGTGCAAGCTCAGAGGTGAAAAAATTTGGCTTCTCAAACATTTGCAAATTTTTTATTCAGCGTTTTAAAGGAGATAAAAAATTGAGTTCAAGAAAAAAAGTTTATTTGATGTAAGAAGGCCATTGAACTAAAAACTTCCTTTTAATCTAAGGTCTACAATGAATGAAAAAAAAATCATTATTTTTGTAGATACTTCGATGTCTATTTTAGAGGATATGGTTTGGATGGCAGTTTTTAGATATCAATATTGTGCATATACATACATAAAATCGCAATGCCTCTAAACACATTGTAGTAAAAAGTACAGCAATACACTAATTTAATTGACTATAAATGTTCAGTATTTTCACTAAAGGGTGAATTTAATTAAGTTACTCCAAATTTATCTTCCTTTTTTATTGTAATTCAAGTATAATTAATTCACTCCTGTATTCATAAAAATAAGAGATACCTGAAATTACAGGTAGTAGAAATCGGAGTTTAAATTTCCCTCTTATTTATGCATATAAACGTTTGAAAGAATTGAAAAAAAAAATAATGTATTGAGATGATAAATTTTGTACTTTCATTGCCATTTCACATTGTTATAATGGCATCTTAAAAAAATACCATAAAGAGACAAAAATCAAACACAAAAATTCACTTCTTCAATAAATCTTATGAATTAACTATTAAATCTTGTGCTACCAATTGTTATCGATAGTTCAACAAAATTTGAATATTTTTGAGCTCTAGATGTATAAGAAGTGTCACTTAACATAAAAGTATTTGAAAAATTACTTTAACTACATTCATTTCTTAAATTAGAAGCCTCATATGAAATTCAGATGTGCAGAGAGGTTAACTCATTTCATGACAAAGCACGTAATCCAAATTAATAGCATGTGAAATTATTTTTCCTTAATGAAAAAATTGAAATGTCCTTATTCCATATCGAAAATTTTAACCAAAGATATTTTTGTTACCTGATTTTAAAGAAAGAAAATGTATTTATAAAAACGAATTATAGTAGACTGAACAACTATAAACAGTTTTAATCAACTATTATGTAAATTATTTAAGTTGGAGGTAAAACAGTGTAAAGATCTGACGAAAATGGAAAAAGACGAAGTAAATAGTGTGATGCCATACCAAATTTCCTCTTTTTATTAATTGAAATGTGATGAATTCAATGCAGTTTTCTTAAAACCAAGCAATTTTATTACAGTAACCTGTATTTATTAAGAGTAAATATTTTAAATATGTGTAATAAAAATAATAAAAGATACTGTAAAAAGTAAAGAATTTATGACTTTTGCTTTAATTTTTAAGACTTTTTATACAATATTATTAAAAATGTTACACATTTTACTGTCATTTAATTCTCTCTTATATTAACTGTCTATTTAATAACTTCTGAAACTCGTTAATACACTGGATTTTTGACTTGAAATTCCATAGAAAAGAATGTCTGAAAAACGCCTTGTAACTCTAGAAAATGCAACTTTTGACATTAGTAAATTTGGGTACTAGTATATATATATATATATATATATATATATATATATATATATATATATATATATATATATATATATATGTGTGTGTGTGTGTGTGTGTGTGTGTGTGTTTGTTTATATGAGTAAAATTTATACGCTAAAATCTCTTTTGCTGTGTGAAACTCATATCACACTTCAAAACATTTAATAACAATCAATGGAAAATATAAGGCACACATCCTCTGTTCTTCTAGAGCTGAAATTAGACAGTGCTTTCACTTTTTCAAAAGTTTGTTCGTATTTGCTATTTGCATTTAAAAGCATAAAAAGAAGTAGTTTTGATCGTAATTATCTCTCTTGTATATAAGAAACATTTATTTAATCTCTTCTCTCTTATTATGCTTCTCTTATATATTTTGTTTATAATGATGGTATAAAACCATATAACTAGAAATCATTCTCAATGATAATAGTCTATTGTGTAAAATGGAAATTTTAAAGTAATATATTAAAAGTGTGCATTTCTCTAAGATTGATGTTAAAATTGATCCCTTGCATGATATATATTTATTTGAATCTTTAAAGGTCAAAGTTCTTTTTCTCATATAATAAATAAACATTTAAATTATCTGTTAAATGATCTGTGTAACTGAGAAATGTACTCGTAGTAGCTCTTTCGTTACCCTCATGAACGACCTCTTTCGTAACTGTAACTACGTATACTTCACGTTCTTCCCCTTTTTTTGGCAAGTTTAGTAGCACGATATGTGTCGGAAATAGAGACCTTAGAAATGTCAGCTGATAAAAAGATAATTTCTTTTTAACCTCTTTCATGTATCTCCTATATCTAATATTTTTCGTGAATGGATAAGTGAATAAAAAAAGTAACATTTTTTTTATACAGAACATGATGTTCCCTTGTACAATGGTTTCACTGAGAAAATTACGACAGAAAACAGGGAAGAGAATTTACATTGTACATTCCGTGGAGAAATGACTATGGCTTTACGCTTCATAAGTCATCAAATGACATTCTTCATCGATGACAACCTTCCTTGGAAACAGGGTCATTTATATTTTGCTTCAACTGTCTCCCGGAGTAGAAGGCTTTTTTCTTTCCTTTTGTAACAAGAGTACATCAAAAACGGTTGGGAACACCAGGTTTTTGGGGGGAACAAAATCACGATCACGTGATTTAAAACTCTTGTCAGTTATCTGCGGCTCCAACCAAACATTTCCAAAATGTCAGCCGATCAGCAGAAAAAAAAGGGGAAAAGAATTACACGTTTTGGAGCTAATCTTGGTGATTGCGGCAGTGTCTCTGGGTGCGTGAACAGATATTTTCTTCGCTCATCAAGTGTCAGCCGCAAGAGCGACTCGGCCCCACCTTTTGTCTTTTCTTCGAATCCTGTCGTTGTCTGTCGTTGTCGTTACACGGCATGGGGCATGTCGGGGGGCGTGACCCGGGACCCCCGGCCTCGAGCGATCGATGCCGAAGGAGTATTCGCCGAGAGAAAATAGCTTGGGATGGAGTGCTGCGGTTAATGCGACGACAAGATTGACTCGGGGTTCATTCCAGAACTGAGAATGGACGCCGCTTTTATTTTTCCGAGAGAGGACATAGTTTTTTAAAAAACAAAAATCTGTTGCGGACACCACATGACTTCTTTGAACACCTAATAAATTATACGCATTTTAGCTACATTTCATTGAAACTTATTTTGTTTGAATGTGATAATTAATTTTTTGATTCTTTAACCACTTAGTGCACCGTTTTTCTAAAAAGGCCATCCAAAAAAAATCATTTTTTTTAACGTAAAAAACGCAATTTAGAGCATTGAATTTAGAAAAAAAATATATTTTATACTTGAAAAAGTAAGTGTTATAGCTTACAATCCCATGTAAATGATAACCATCAATAAAACATTTTTTTTTCTTTTACATTGTTATTTTCAATTCTCGATTATATTCGAGTGGAAAAAATTATAGCAACATAAAGTACAATGCCACTTGAATTATCTCGAGTGTGAACAGTTTGGTCAGTTTAGCGCGCTTAAGTTAACCCGAGCGTGCAAGTTTAGGAGTTAATAAAGTACAGTAACATAGTTGACTTAATATTACCTTTCGATAACACCAAACATTTATAAAGTATTCTCTTATCAAGTAGAATGGTATTCAACGACTAATATATATTAACAAGCATATAGCCCGTCATATGACGGGATAAGTAAAATTTTTAATTTTCCAGAATTGTAAAGTACCTTATGAGGCAGGTAAAAAAATGGTTTGTTTTTTGGCTGAGAATGATCTGGTACACGCTTAATATTTGTTTATCTTCAAACTCCTCTAAAGTCTCTGGACATTGTGAATGCAGTTTAGAATCACGTTGAATTCATTTAGAAAGATAATTCAAAGTTTTCTTAGCTACGTCGAAATTATCGTTATGTTATCCCCAATTTTTTTTCTTACAGTAATTAATGGGGGTAATAGAATGATACTATCATTTCCACTACACCCTGGAGGTATATATCAGTGCTTCTTAACCTTTTTAAGCCGCGACCCAAATTTGAGAAATATGTTCATGTCGCTACCCAAAAAAAGTCAAAACTTTTTCATTGCTTTATTTTAGAGCGTATTTTTAAAAAATCTTCAATCCTACGATCATGATTTTTTTTAACTTTTAAATTTTTTATTTATTTTTTTAATAATAAAGATAAACAAAAGTACTTTTCGATCCAAGGAAAATTTAATTAATAATCAATTGTTTTTAATAATTTTTATTGACCAAATTAAAATATATTTATAACTTTTTGAAAATAATTGACATTTTAACTTATTCCTAAAAAAAAAAGAAATATCAATACAATGTTAAGTTTTTTAAATTTTAAATGCAAGTCATACAGTTTTAATGAGAACCTTATGCTTGAATACATTTTGAAAGATCTTCAAACCTCGGTTGAATGCTTGTCAAGGAGCACCTTATATCTATTTCAGGATTTAACTTGTTCTAGGAGGTGTTGGTATTACTTATTATTTGGGATTACTAACTTTGTCGCTAGGTCGCTAGGTTAAGAACCGCTGGTATATATTATACAGTGTTTTTTTAGTTTTGTTTCTTTTTTAGAAGAGGTGTCTCCGGTAGGCATATGTCCTCTTCGGAAAAGAAATATATCTGGGAGATCAGACCTTATTGTTATAGAATTGAAAAAATAAATGTCTCAAGTCCAAATGTTAACAAAAATAAAAGCAAGTTGAATACTTTACTTGCTTTGAATTTTGCTAATCCTAACTCATCAAGAATTCAATACGGATATTTATCTTCGGAAAATAAATTCGAAGACAGACGGAGATAACTTACTATTGTTATAGATAAAAAATAAATGTCTCAAGTCCAAATGTTAAAATAATGAAAGCATGATCTTTACTTGATGAATTTTATAAACTCATCATATATAGATTAAATATGGCTATAAAAATTGAATTTCAACAAGATGTTACAAAAATAATACAGAACTTATGCTATTATTATATAGGGATATTAACAACATAGATTTGAAATTCAATGAGAATTATTCTATTAATACAATGCTATACAATAAGTAAAAATAGATTATTGTAAAATTGGTGTTGACTGGTTGTTAAAGTTATTAAACTAAATTTTTATTTATATAGAGTGCAGATATATAAAAATTTAAAAGTACAACAAGATGTTACAAAATTAGAATTTAATATTAACAGTTTACTTGATTCACTAAGTATCTACAACATCAAGTTAATTCAGACTTCGCATAATTAATTTTTAGTTTGAAGTAACAAACAAAAGAAATAAAATTAAGTCACGAAAATAAGAGTTCAACATTTAAAAAGTAAAAAATAATTTTTTATAATAGATGTTACAAAATTATGAATTTATATATTAACAGTTTAATTAATTGTATTCATAATTGAACATCAACAACTTAAATAAGTTTTTTTTCTAGGTGTGAGGATGTCCACGGTGAGTCCTAGAGACATTCTCACACCTAGAACTTTTTAATTAAGGTTTGTGATCTCCGAAGTGCAATTATAAATATTATAGTTGTCATAACACAAAATTTATTAATATACATTCTACCTCTAATTGTTTTTGATTCACGACAAATGCATACGTACAGCCATCACAACGAAACTAGTCAATAAATTCACAAATGTCCAAAATGGATGTTTAAAGCTTCAGATTTAAAGTTTCCGTGTATGAATATACATCCATAATGCTTGAACTACTGAAAATGGACTTAGACACATCAGAATAGGTATTTTTGGGGAAATAAGAAGACCGAAAGTTTTCGGAATTTTGATAATTCCTTTATTTCTATACAGATTGTATAGTGGTTAGCATATTTTGCTAACTACTCGAGATGTTATGGTTTGATTCCTGAGTAAGGCTTGTTTGTATGGGAAGCGATGTTTGCTTAACTATATGCTGCCACATAATAAAAAGGGCAGCAAAACCGTCGATTATGTAGTAAAATGTTAATAAAGGGAAAGTTCCCCGCATTTAAAAAAAAAACCTTTATTTTGTATAACAAAGTAAAACTGTGGCTTAAAGTAACGTTATGTCTGTCAGATAAATGTAAAAAAAATGATTTTGTTGGAAATATTGTTTAACCATCTCACTCACCTGAACCTCATGTAAGCCTCCTATTTTAATTAATAAAATAGGTAGATTAATATACCTCATCAATAAGCTTTTATCGCCATTGAAACCTGTTATCTAACTAGATTTCATATTTCATTAATTCCCTACAAAAATTAATAGAACTAGATTCAAAAGTTTAAGTGTTGAAGTGTGCAAACACAAACACCATAAATATAACGATTTTATTGGTATTAAAATGAACTGCCTTATAACAACGGAAAAATCCAAATTTCATGAAATGTACAAAATATGCAGAAAGTAAGTATAAATAACAGTCTTATAAATTTTTAAAAATCATTTTTTAAAAATTTTAACTTTGTTACTTTATACAGTAAAAATCTTTAGTATTTATGTTCCTTAATTATTATTCTATATTTTAATATTATTAAAATATGTACAGTTTATACATGTTATCGAGAAAATCAACCGAAATTAAAATTCGAATTTTAAATAATTATTTATCGTGCTTCTATTTCAATTAAATTACAATACTTATCTACTTATATATATATATATATATATATATATATATATATATATATATATATATATATATATATATATATATATACTGTTAAAAGATTATATTTTGCTGTAATTAAATATTATTTTTTAGAAATAAAGTGCAATTTAATTTTGAAATATAGATGCTCATATATAAAAAATTAGAAGGATCCTGGAATTTTTATTTCCCTGATATACGTGTTTTATGTGTTCCAATTCATTCTTTGATTAGCCACGCTCTTCAGTACAAAAATTCTTCTCCGTCATAAATTTGAACCTTTAAACAGTGCATTTAATGCGAAGAGACTCTAAAGCGAAAAAGAAGTCGTGAATTCGATCTTACTCTGCTTTAGAATCACGAATGTCGCGGAATTGTCTGGGACTGAAGAATTATGGGCGTTCTTTCATTTCCTAAAAGAGAGGGGGATCTGGGAGATTTTAATGGGAAAATCGATGAACTAGAGCGAAGTTCTCTGTGCTAAACAGACCCTTTTCTAAAGGATTCGATGCGATAAAAACAGACTGAGAAAACCACGTTTTATTAGAAAGAGGGCATTAGCTCTTTTGCTTTCTGAATTCACCGTACGCACAATGGTGCAAGGTATTTTCACTACACTTGTATACTTTTGTATCGACTTTTATATCTAGCGTCTTAAAAAAGATGTTTCGAAATTTCAGATTCCTTTGTTTACGATTGTCTGTGCTGGAGAACTAATCATATAAAACTGTAAAAGGAAATTTTAAAACGTGTAATCGCATAAACTGATCCATTAAAAGAGGTATGGAAAAGAAACTAAGAGCAGAATGAAATTAACTAGTTTATTTATATTACATCATTTCTCTCGATAAATTTAGTCAAAATATTAGGAAGGATTTCTTCCTTAGAATAATTTTTACTTGTCTAATCCTATTGGTATTTTAACCCTCTAAGCGGTTCGCACGTACAATTCCGCCAAACCGATGATGTCTTCAAAGAGGTTGTCACGTACAATTTTTGACCTCCAAAAGCCTTCCGAAAATGGATGTAATGTACATTTCTGCCAGTGTTTGAGGTAGGAGGGTCAGGTTAATTGTTTAGAAACTGCATCCCTCTTTGACTGACATTTATTGAGGAATGCACCCCTACTGCCTGAAGCACAAAGACGCTGATAGCTTTTCATGCTTTTGTAAATCTCTATTTCGAAGTATTTAGTTTGCGGTAACAGATGTATCTCTAATTGCCCCACTTAAACATCTTGGATAACTTTCGTAAAAAAATATAAATAATTTTCTTAAAGAATATTTTTATTTGTACTTTTAGAACCCATTATTTCTTATGGGTTAATCTTAGAGATTTAAGGAGATTTGTGTGTATTAAATATTAACAATCTATAATATCTATTTATATATCTATTTATAACCGGAAGTAAAGAGGCAGTAACGAGGGTGGGTTTCCCGTATTCCATTCTAGTTGACAAAGGGTGAAGTTAAAAATCATAGAATGCTTTGGCCATTGACACAATAAACCTTTAGCGCATTTTTTGAAGACTTTTTTTAATCAGTGTGTTCCACTCGGAGGGTTAAAACATTAAGTGCTTTCAGTAAAACTTTTATTCGTGTGTGATGCTTTGTAATCTTATCGTTATTATATCAAAGTACTAAGAAATGTTCTTCTGTGCTTCAAACAAAAATATCTTTTATACTTTATATGGTATATAGGCATGTGTACATACTTGCATATTAGAACATTAGCCAAACAATGACCAAATGATTAGAGCGATGATCTTTCTTATCGTAATTTGTATTTTCGAATTCCACTGCTGATTGGGATATTAGTAATCATTCAAATTCAACTTCAATTAGCATGTTTTGGTTTCAGTAGCTCTCATGTATTTGAATTGTGGACCGTCATGTTCTTTTTTCAAAGCATATTAGAATACTAGCATATACCCCGTCGTTGGATGGGATCAGTAAAATTTTTAATATTCCAGAATTGTAAAGTACACTATGAGGCAGGTAAAAAATGGTTTGTGTTTTGGCTGAGAATTATTCGGTACACGCTTAAAATTTGTTTATCTTCATACTCCTCTAAAGTCACCCGATAATGTGAAAGCAGTTTAAAATCCCGTTGAATTCATTTAGAAAGATTTCTTCAAAGTTCTTAGCTAAGTCGAAATTATCATTCATTTATTTCTATTTTTTTCGCCACAGTAATTAATGGAAGTAAAGTAATGAAACTATCATTCCCACTACATCCTACAGGTAGATACAATTTGTTGTTAATACCGGTGATAAAATTTTCATTGCAACAAAAAATAATCGATGATTAAATTTAAAATTGTCCCATATGTACCTAATCTACTATTTGAGCCAAATATAAAAGAAAATTATTATGAAAACATATTGAGAAAACATATGTGAAGTATAGAATGTGAAAATGCAGAATATTTTTACATTACGACTTTGTTAAAAAAAAATCAAATTTTATCCAAACTTAACTTTATTTTTATCAATAAAGAATCAAAGCTTCCATGTAACTTTACATGCTGCATTGTGTCTTTATAATAATAAAATTTCTTATTAAAATGTGTGAAAAAATTATACAGTTTAAAAAAGATTTGACTAAATAGATGCATATATGATGCTGCTGATATTTCCAAAATTTTTATTATAATGTTCTGATCAATGCAAGCACCATGATTTATTCTTTTTATTTAAATATCGTCTCTAAAAGAGTAAAAAAATAATCTTAAATTGTACGTCAATTATATCGATAAAATGAAACATACTTAAGAGGCCTTAAAATATATAAAACTGAGCAAGCAGTAAAAAGGTGTTGAAATACACCTTTTTACTGTGATCTACTTTTTGACATTTTTAACTGTTTAATACTATTGTTTAAAGATCCTCCTAACCAAGGTTGAACAGTAAATCATTACAGTTTTTTCTGATTATAAATTCATCCTAGCACCATCAAATGTAAATTTTTTTATTTATTTTATTTTTGTTTATTCCTGCCTTTTAGGGTGGGAGGCATAAAATTTCTGTATTATTAAAAACTTATATAGTATATAATCTTACATTGTATAAGTTTATATACTTATATAAGCTTATATAACTTATATAGTATTTTTATTAGGAAAATCTAGAAAATCGTTGGTGCATACGAAAACACACACACACACACATGCAAATATATATATATATATATATATATATATATATATATATATGCATATATATATATATATATATATATATATATATATATATATATATATATATATATATATATATATATATATATATATATATTATATATATATATATATATATATATATATATATATATATATATATATATATATATATATATATGTGTGTGTGTGTGTGTGTGTGTGTGTGTGTGTGTGTGTGTGTGTTTTCTTATGCAGCAATGATTTTTTTTAGATTTTACTAATAAAAATACTATATAAGTACGAAAAAACATGTATTAATATACATATATATATATATGTAGGGTTTGGAAACGTGAAATTAATAATTTAGGGGTTTTGAGGCAGAAAACGCAGAGCACTCTTGAATTCAGGTGCATAAATCACTAATAACTCCATATAAAAGGGCTTTACGCTTAAGAATTGAGATAGAACGTCTTGAGGTAAAGTAGCTAATGAATCCCCGCTGAGAAAGGCTCTTTTGTTAGCCTTTTCCCACCAAATAACCGACGCTGACCGAAATAACCGAAACTGTGTAATAATCATGAATAAAGACATTATCGAGGCATCATCGTCTCTTTGACTAGTCACAGGCTTGACATATACTTATATATATTAAAAAATATATAAATGCAACTATAATATCTAAGCCCTTTAAAAGTTTGTTCTAGTCTCTTTCACATATTTAAAAAATTATCTTTTAAAACATATATTAAATGGCGAAAAATCACCTGTGAAGTTGTTTGAATGAATGCCTGTAAAACTGTTTTTACTGTAATAACAGTTACTATCAGGCAAAAGTAACTTTTAGACCAGAAAAATGTGTTAAGGGAACATGTACCCTTGGAGCTGAAACGTCTTTATAGCAACCTATATGTTCTACATTTTTAAGGATAAAATTTTTCATAGATAATTAACAATGGTCTAATTTTGTAAAAAATTATAGTTTTTGTCATATAACGGATTACTTTTTTAAGAACATAAAATATATACATTAATGAGGGAAAAGATGTAAAAGTCCACTTACCCCCAAAATAACTTTCAATATATGTAAATTAGAAACTACTATATTGTACCACATAAAAGCTAATTATAAACTGAATTCTAAAAATTTTAATTATATTAATATGTAACTACTTTTTTGTATCAAATAAAATCTAATTATAAACTGAATTCTAAAAACTTAGATTTTATTAATATGTAACTACTTTTTTGTACCAAATAAAATCTAATTATAAACTTAATTCTAAAAATTTAAATTATATTAATATGTAACTACTTTATTGTACCACATAAAAGCTAATTATAAAATGAATTAAAAAAATTTAAATTATATTAATGTGTAACTACTTTTTTGTACCAAATAAAAGCTAATTATAAACTGAATTCTAAAAATTTAAATTATATAATTATGTAACTACTTTTTTGTATCAAATAAAAGCTAATTATATACTGAATTCTAAAAATTTAAATTATATTAATATGTAACTACTTTTTGTATCAAGTAAAAACTAATTATAAACTGAATTCTAAAAATTTAAATTATATTAATGTGTAACTACTATTTTGTACCAAATAAAAGCTAATTATAAACTAAATTCTAAGAATTTAAATTATATTAATGTGTAACTTATTTTTTGTACCAAATAAAAGTTAATTATAAACTGAATTCTAAAAATTTAAATTATATAATTATGTAACTACTTTTTTGTATCAAATAAAAGCTAATTATATACTGAATTCTAAAAATTTAAATTATATTAATATGTACCTACTTTTTTTTGTACTAAATAAAAGCTAATTATAAACCGAATTCTAAAAATTTAAATTATATTAATATGTAAATACTTTTTTGTATCAAGTAAAAGCTAATTATAAACTGAATTCTAAAAATTTAAATTATATTAACATGTAATTATTTTTTGTACCAAATAAAAGCTAATTATAACCTGAATTCCAAAAATTTAAATTATATTAATATGTAACTACCTTTTTTTGTACCAAATAAAATCTAATTATAAACTGAATTCTAAAAATTTGAATTATATTAATATGTAACTACTTTTTTGTACTAAATAAAAGCTAATTATAAACTAAATTCTAAAAATTTAAATTTTATTAATATTTGTGTAATATTTTATTATATAGCAATATAAAAGATAGTTTTCTTTTAATTGTCAATTGCTAAGCACTTTTTTTTATTATTAAAATGGAAAAAACATTTAACAGAATAAGAAACGTAGTTCTCTTCATATCCGGAATTTGTGAGTTTGAATCCCACTGCCGACATGGATGTTTGTAATTGTTCGGAATCGTCTTTAATCAGTAGGTCGCGATCTCATTAGCTCTCATGTACCAAAAGAGTAGAGCTTAAAGCTCAAGTTCAATTGCCATAAGAAACCTTTAATGGTGGAAGTTTATGCAATGAAAAATTAAATTGACTTCACTTTGATATGAAAATTTAGTTTCTAATGCGCATTTTTCAAAAGTGATCTCGCAGGTAAAGGAATTTTATTTTTCTTATTCGGTTCCATATTAATGCTACTTTAATTATATACCACTAAAAAGGAAACAAAATCAAACAATATTATGTTTAATTGTAATTAAGTATTAAGAGTAGACCGCATTGCTCCAAACCAGTTGCCGTCAGGGACCATAGTTTTAGAAAGTAAGGTAAAAATTTTTACATTTTAGCTGTAAAAAGCTATTTTATTGTGTTATTTTATTATATAATCTTTTCCAACTACGTAAAAGCGTTCAGGGAATGTATCAATTTTAATAGTATACGATTTTTTAATTTATGTCTGTCCTTTGAGCATTCTATATTGCCTTAAAAAGAACAATTGATAGCTACAAACTCTCAAATTAACATTTTGGATAAGTAAGTAGTACTTTGAATTTTATAATAGTTTTTTAAATCCCAAAGATGTTAAAGATTACAAAAGGAATATTAATACAGTATAATCTAAGATTATACTCTTCATATAACCTATTTTAATCCCACGTGTATCTACTTCTTAAATTTGCATCTGAATTTTATGTAGGGCTTTAGAAATATAATTAATCTTAAAATCCTTGAAATGTATCGTGGTTAAAATTTTAAAATTTTTGTTGCTTGAACATTAAAAAATATTTACATACTGAATTAATACTTTAAATTATTAACACTTTTAGTTTTTTAAACCAATATAAAATTTCAAAAATTACCACCAAATAAATTATACTGTTTAATTTTATGTAAGCTATGTTTGTTAAGTAAGGCATATATTTTCTTTAATTTCATGGTTAAGATCACTAATTTAAATAATACAGCGTAGCAGTTTTTCATAATATGTATAAGAGAGTCTTTCTATTTATTTAAATTTTGAAAAAATATGAATTGGTTTATGAATTCTTGGATTTTTTCCAACTATTTATGACTACTGTATTTGCCACTATCTTTTAATTAAAAAATTCCAGTGTTTAAGAACAGATTTTACAATTTCAATGTAATTCAATGGAAATTTATAGCTGTATGTGTACATTCCAGTTATCAACTAGAACTTTTTAGCGTTTGAAAATCTTTGTTCAAACATCTTTCTTATTTTAAAAAGCGAAGGGAAGAACATTTTAAAAAATAAATTTTAAATTCTGTCTTATCATGCATCTAGTCTTCCTAATCTAATTCATCGAAGAAAAACTTCTCACATTTAATATAACTCCTGCGAATTTAATTATACTGTCAAATTGAATGAATATTTTTTTTTCTTTTTCTGTTTAGAATCAGGTTGGGATTAACTTATTTACTTATATCGATAGTTCGTGAGTGAATGAATATTCTATGAGGAGTAAATTAAAATAAAACAGCATAGATGCATGGAAGTAAATATAATTATAAGATAAGTAAGTAACAAAGCTCGTGAAAATTGCAAAAATAATGAGATACGAATGAGGGAATATGCATAAAAAATGAAATTAGGCATTCAAAACATGTGTAGAGCTACAGTACGGTAAATGTTTAGTTAAATAAAAAACTAAATTAAGAAATTTTAAAGATGAATAGACCTTTAAACTAACTCATAACTATAAATTAGTGAAAAAAATTAGTGAACTAACTCATTGTTTTAGCACTTCGCATTTTTATTTAAGTTTGTAGCAGAAATGTTTAGATTTTTTCTACTACCACTTACTTTGTGATTATTCAAATACAAGTTACTTCCTAAAGTAAACCATTTTTTTTTAATTATCGTATACACAGTGTACTTGGAAAATGTAGTTACAAGATCAAATAGTTAGAACTTAAGATGTGAATGAGTTTTGACGTTTAATAACACTTTAACCCCAAAAGAAAAAGGATTATTTTAATAAACGTGTATATCTGTATGTGTTTGTGTGTGTAATCGTGTGAGTGAATGAATGAATGACAGAGAGAGAGAAGGAGAAAACAAGATATCTGAAAACCACAGAAAGTCAGATGGGTGAAATATATCATGGGGTAGATTTATATACGTTAACCAAAAGTTGAAGGCTAGAGCTGAGTTTTGACATTTAATACCTTTTTTAATCCTAAAAAAAGATTATTTTCATAAACGAATATATCTGTATGAGTTTGTGTGTATAATCGTGTGAGTGAAGGAATGGATGGCCGAGAGAGAACAGGATATCTCAAAACCACAGCACGTTAGATGGGTGAAATACATCATGTGGTAGATTTATAGACATTAACCAAAAGTTGACGACTAAAGTTGAGTTTTGACGTTTAATACCACATTAACCCTAAAAGAAAAAGGATTATTTTAATAAACGAATATATATGTATGTGTTTGTGTGTGTAATCGTGTGAGTGAATGAATGAATGACAGAGAGAGAGAAAGAGAGAACAAGATATCTGAAAACCACAGAAAGTTAGATGGGTGAAATATATCATAGTTTAGATTTATATACGTTAACCAAAAGTTGACAGCTAGAGTTGAATTTTGACGTTTAATACCACTTTAACCCTAAAAAAAGGATTATTTTAATAAACGAATATATCTGTATGTGTTTGTGTGTGTAATCGTGTGAGTGAATGAATGAATGACAGAGAGAGAGAGAGAGAGAGAGAGAGAGAGAACAGGATATCTCAAAACCACAGCACGTTAGATGGGTGAAATACATCATGGGGCAGATTTATATACCTTAACCAAAAGTTGACGGCTAGAGTTGAGTTTTGACGTTTAATACCACATTAACCGTAAAAGAAAAAGGATTATTTTAGTAAACAATATATCTGTATGTGTTTGTTTGTGTAAGCGTGTGAGTGAATGAATAAATGACAGAAAGAGAGAGAGAGAACAGGATATCTCAAAACCATAGCAAGTTAGATGGGTGAAATATATCATGTACTTCTTATACCAGGATAGTAGATTTGTAGACGTTAACCAAAAGTTGATGGCTAGAGTTCAGTTTTGACGTTTAATACCACTTTAACCCTAAAAGAAAAAGGATTATTTTAATAAACGAATATATCTGTATGTGTTTATGTGTGTAATCGTGTGAGTGAACGAATGAATGATAAAAAGAAAGAGAGAGAACAAGATATCTCAAAGTGACAGCAAGTTTGATGGGTGAAATATATCATGTACTTCTTACATCAGAATGGTAGATTTGTAGACGTCAACCAAAAGTTGACGACCAGAGTTTTGATGTTTAATACCACTTTAACCCTAAAAGAAAAAGGATTATTTTAATAAACGAATGTATTATGTATGTGTTTGTGTTTATAAGAATGTAAGTGAATGAATAAATGACAAAGAGAGAGAGAACAAGATATCTCAAAACGACAGCTAGTTAGATGGGTGAAATATATCATGTACTTCTTACATCAAAATGGTAAATTTGTAGACGCCTAGAGTTGAGTTTTGACATTTAATACCATTTTAACCCTAAAAGAAAAAGGATTATTTTAATAACCGAATATATCTGTATGTGTTTGTGTGTGTAATCGTGTGACTGAATGAATGATTGACAGTGAGAAAGAACAGGATATCTCAAAACCACAGCAAGTTAGATGGGGGAAATATATATTATATATTTCCCCCATCTGTAAAATGATGTTTGTTGAATGTACTTACATCAAAATTGTAGATTTGTAGCCTTCAACCAAAACAAGCAATTTTTTTTATCCCATAGTTGATTAAAGGAGCATATTCATGTGAAAGTATGTGTAAATCCTTGACTTAAATAACCTAAATTATTGTAATTTAATCTTTAAATACCTAATTATTACAGCTTAATTTAACTTTCGTTGATTAATTATTACTATTTATTTAAATTTTTCTATCAATTATTTCAATCAAATATTGTATCTTTGTATCTGTTGGGTACGCCAGTGAGAAACAAAGGGATGAATCTTTTAATTTTGTTTTATAAGTATAAAATAATTTTTTTCTCAATTAGTAACAGTCAGAGCCTCAAAACTATCTTCCATTGGGGGTATTATTCCCCTTCAACTCGTATCTTAAAGTTAATGGAACAATCCTTACGTATATAATATTATGCAGCAGTAATCCTTACAGACATAATGTTTTACAATATCCTTATGGGGGGTATTACTAAGCTATATTTCCCCTTCGCTACGTCCCTGGCAACGGTAGATATTTTTGCTCAGCTGATAATCATTCAAACAAAATTTGATTTTTGTTTTCGAATCTTCAAATCTTAGAGGAAAAAAAGAGAGAAAATTTTTTTATTTTGTTTTATAAATATAAAATAATTTTTTATCGATTAACAACGGTAGAGAATTTCGTTCACATATATGTCACCAGCTGGCAGTCCTTGAAACAGAAGTTGCTAAGTTTCTTCCTTTCTTTGCATCTTTAAACGTTCTTGAAAAACAAACGGAGAAAGCTTTTAATTTTCTTCTATAAACAGAAAATAATCTTTTCTCGATTTGCAAAGGTAGAGAATTTTGCTCACATTCTATCATCAGATTGCAATTGAAACAAAAGATTCTAAGTTGCTTCTATTCTCTCTATCTTTAAACCTCATCGAAAAACAGAGAAAACAGATTTTAATTTTGTTTATAAAAAAATATATTTTCTCTCGATTAGAACAGGTAGAGAATTTTTACCATAGGAATATCAACAGTCAGTTATTTGCGAAGGGATTAAAACATCTCGATCACTATAGAAAAATCAACAGTCAGTTATTTGCAATGGGATTAAAATATCTGGATCACTATAGAAATATCAACAGTCAGTTATTTGTGATGGGATTAAACTATCAACAGTCAGTTATTTATGATGGGATTTAAATATCTGGATCACTATAGCAAATTCAACAGTCAGTTATTTGTGATGGGATTAAAATATCTCGATCATTATAGGAATATCAACAGTCAGTTATTTGTGAAGGGAGTAAAACATCTTGATCACTATAGAAAAACCAACAGTCAGTTATTTGTGAAGGGATTAAAACATCTCTATCACTATAGAAAAATCAACAGTTAGTTATTTGTGATGGAATTAAAATATCTGGATAACTATAGAAAAATCAACAGTCAGTTATTTGTGATGGGATTAAACTATCTCGGTCACTATAGAAATATCAACAGTCAGTTATTTGTGATGGGATTAAAACATCTCGATCACTATAGAAAAATCAACAGTCAGTTATTTGTGATGGGATTAAAATATCTCGATCATTATAGGAAAATCAAGTTAAAAAGTAATTTTTGGGACTCATATACCAAATACGGTGTTCTTTAGAAACTGTAGAAACAAATAATTTATCCATGATCATATTAACTAATATTTAAGAGCCTCGAGAGAGCCTTTAATGACTCGAGGTGGTGGTAAATAAAACAAAAGATATATTACATTTAGTGAGCATATTTTACTTTTATATTAAATTATTACACTGTTATCAATGGTATTTTAAAACATTATTGATAAAAAGAAAAAAACGTATTACAAACGAAAGGGTTTGTGCCTTCAGTGAATCTGAAACATTCACTTTTCAATCTTAAGTTACTTTCTGTTGTCGAGAACTGAATCAAGTTCAGAGGAGTACCCGAGGTCTATAAGAGGTGTCTCTGAAGATAAGTTTATTAAAAATTTATTTTAGGTGTTTTTTATTACTTAAAATAATAGCCTGGTATGACGTAATACTACCCTGGTGTGACGTTCAGGTGAATGAAAGAGTTCTTGTTAACCAAACGGATAACACAACACTGTTGCATCTCCTATATAATAACAGACTGAGTTATCTGTCCGTCTGTCCTCGCATTTATGAAGTGGTTGGACCTTCAATGCATAGAGGCATCCATATTGGATTCTTGATGAATTAGGGTTAGCAACGTTCGAAATCCACCCCTTCCTCCCTTTTCTAGCATTTAATGCCATTATTTCAAATCCTATTTTCCCCGGTTAAGAGCAGGTGATTAAATTTATCAATTTATCCCATAATAAACAGGTAAAAAAACATTTTGTTTCTAGCATTATGACTTCATTTCTTTTAATCTTTTCTTATTTTAAATTATTCAAATATCGCCCGCATTATTTTCATACGTTTTATCACTGAACTTAGATATTACGTAAATAATTTCTTATAATATATTTGGTTTTAAATAATAGATTATGTACATATGTGATTATTTTAAATTTAATCATCGATTAATTTTTTGTTGCAATGAAAATTTTATCACCGGTATTAACGATAAATTCTATCTATCTAAAGGGTGTAGTGAAAATTGTAGTTTCATTCCTTTACTTCCATTAATTACTATGGCAAGAAAAATTCGGAAGAACATAACGATAATTTTGACATAGCTAAGAAAACTTATCTTTCTAAATGAATTCAACGGGATTCTAAACTGCATTCACAGTATTGGGAGACTTTAGAGGAGTATGAAGATAAACAAAATATTGAGATTGTACCAGATAATTCTCGGCCAAAAAATAAACCACTTTTTTGTCCTTCCTCATAGGGTACTTTACAATTCTGAAAAACTGAAAATTTTACTGATCCTGTCAAATGACGTGCTGTATGCTAGTTTATATAACAACGCTTTTCCGAAAAATACGCTTCCGTGTAAACTCCTTTATGAATATATATTCTTTGTTTATGTATTTTTGCCCAAATAAACCGTAAATGAGCTTTTAATTTCCTAACAAGTGGTAACACGAAAAAAAAAAAGAACAAATCTGAATATCCTTAAGGGGCGGAAAGGACAAAGAATAACAACAAAATCCAAAATTTGCCAAGATTTCACTCAGTAAAGAAAAGAGTTAGGGGAGTTCTTCAACCACCACCAGAAATAATTCCGGAAGATTTTAATGATAAAATCGATGGAAGAGGAATTCGCCGAGAGACAGCTAAGCGAAAGGAAGTCTTTATCAGCGGCGATTCTCAACAAAAGAGAGTTGTAGAATTCGTTTTAATTCAAGGAACGATCACTCACAGTATTAAATGGTGTCTTCTGGTTGAACTATAACATAAAGAACAATTTGAGAGTATACTAAAAGCCGAAGATAACCAAATAAATGAGTTTAAAAAATCATTAAAAGTTTATGCGATGAGCGAAATTTCTTTCATTTCTATTTACTGTAATTCTTTAGATTAGGCGTTAGCACAGTGTGACCTTAAAGCCATTTGTGATCTGCGAGAGTTTCATGCTGCCTGTAAACAACTGATTGATAAAACAAACAAATATTATTATGCAAATTTTATAAGTTGGGGTAATGCTTTCAAATAAACTCATGTTACGCTTCATAATTTATTTTTATGCAGTCATTGTTTTGGTGAGAGCAAATCTTGTTTTGTGTTCTTCGGCCTTGCAGACAGACGCACAAGCGTGTGTTAATCCTCGGACACTATCCTTCTTTCACTCCCCTCCCTCTATTACTTCCTGTCAGAGTTTTCCCATTATGAACTATGTTCAATTTCCTACAAAGTCTGGCAAAAGAGTCATGACTATGCCTTACTAATAGTGTGTAAACATTTTTATTATACTCTATGCGTCTTTGGGGTGTATCAGTACAGATACAGAGTTTTGTATTCTCCGGCCTTGTAGACGCAATCGGGTGTGTTAATTCTCAGATACTATCCCTCTTTTACTTCCGGTTAGAGTTTTCCCAATATGAAATATGTTCAATTTCCTACGATGTCTGGCGAAAGAGGCATGACTATGCCTTACTAATAATGTGTAAACATTTTTATTATACTCTATGCGTCTTTGGGATGTATCAGTAGAGACAGAGTTTCGTATTCTCCGGCCTTGTAGACGCAATCGCGTGAGTTATTTCTCAGACACTATCCTTCTTTCACTTCCCTCCCTGTTTTACTTCCGGTCAGAGTTTTTCCATTATGAAATATGTTCAATTTCCTACAATATCTGAGAATGATGGCCGATTGGTTAGGGTGCTGGCCTTCGGTACCGGAGTTCGTGGGTTCGAAACCCACTATGGCATGGATGTTCATAGCCGTTCGGAATCGGCTTTAAGCAGTAGCTCCTGGATTCATTAGCCCTCGTGTTGCAAAAAGTAGATTGTAGTTCTCAAAACCAAAACCAAATCAAAGACCTTACAATATCTGGTGAAAGAGGCATGACTATACCTTACTAATAGTGTTTAAACATTTTTATTATACTCTACGTGTCTTGGGATTGTATCTGTAGAGACACACAGAAAAATATTTTTACATAAGACTTATTGATAGAAATAATATTTTGTACCCTTCAGTATACCAGTCTTCATTATGATGCACAATGTGGACAAAAGAAAATTGGATAATAATATATGAGGTTGTACACAAAAATCTTTTAACCCCTTGAGGACCAGTACGTAAATGCTATACGAGTCGAATGTTGTAAAAACTGTTGTCATTTAACACCATCTAGTAATTAAATCTAGCATTTAAAAATTAAAGAAAAAACGTTCCGATCTCCGATTACGTATACGCAATGATGGTCTCTCAATATCAACCGGAGATCAACGCGTAGAGGAGACGTTGGACTGATAAAACTGAAATCGCTGTTTTGTGTGTACGAGACGTTGGTCACTAACGGGTTACGACATAACGGGATCAAAGCCTCTGTCTCGTGGGGAAAGGTAGTTTTGACTCGTTCTTGTCTCAAACTCAATGAGATCATGAACCATATAATATTAATCGTCAAATGTTATTTTTGTATATTCACCGAAAAACTGGGAATTTCAAACTAAATGCCAACTGGCAACAGTGGCAAATTACATTGCTATGTTATGCCCGTCATTCGTGTGTACGCTTAGGCCTAACACTGTACAAAATCGTTGTGCCTAGGTTTGAGATATTGTTAGTCACAAACATTTATTTGTTAGTGTTACCGTTGGATACGACTATATGACAACGTAATCTATATACTTATGGTTGCCACTGGGGCCTACTTTTGCTTAGGGTCTTAGAGCTATAAAAAGTCTTCAAACGTCCCTGGTTGTACCCATTTTATAGAAATATATAGCTAGCTATAGTTTATTTTTGTTTTATTTTTGTCCATATTGTGCGGCCTTCCACTCTTTATTTAAATAGTTAGGAGATTTGCCCGCATACGAAAAAAAATTGGTTACCTCTGCTTCGGATATTTATAAATTAAATATTTAAAAACTTAAAATATCTGATATGTTTTATAGAAACTCAATAAGCTTCAGAATAGTCGAAACTTTTTGGTTAGTTTTTTTTATTTTCCATTTTCAAATGTTACGCACCATTTTCTGCGCAAAGATTTCTGCCAGTGTGCTTACATTTCGAGAGTAATATTTCTTAAAGATTATTTTCCTTTTATAATGATATTAATATTTACAGGTAAATATTTTTTCATTTTGATATCGGTTTTCAGTCTGAGACTGAAATTAGAAAAAAATAGAAATATACATTTTGTTTAAAAGCTTTTAAATCTAGAATGTCAAACTGTAATGTTTGCAACCGATAACATATTAAATGATTAAATGTAGTAAGACTTAATATATTTTAATTTTTAATTTTTTTCCTGCAATATATTAAAATTTTTCAGGTTTTCAATCTTTTTAGTCAATTTTTCAAGTCTCCCAATCGAAGTACAATGTAAAATGTCATTTTAACTCAAAGCTTCCCGTGCCGAACGATGGCCGATTGGTTAGGGTGTTGGCCTTCGGTACCGGAGTTCGTGGGTTCGAATCTCACAGTGGCATGGATGTTCGTAGCCGTTCCGAATCGGCTTTAAGCTGTAGGTCCCGGTCTCATTAGCCCTCGTGTTGCAAAAAAGTAGACCGTAGCACTCCAAACCAAAGCTTCCAGCACGTTGAATTAACATGATCTCTATAGCACTGGATTCTTTCAATTGTAGCGTTTTGTTTATCTATCCATAACATTTCTAAATAATTTTGTATTCTAAAAGTAAATTTACTCGTGCGTTACTTACTGCACTAATACCTCTATTTTCATATATACCTTTCTCTCTCTCTCTCTCTCTCTCTCTCTCTCTCTCTCTATCTATATATATATATATATATATATATATATACATACATATGCAATGCCACAGTCAGAATTTCTGCCTGGAAAGAGTTAATATTTAAACTGTACTTTTAGATGATGACCCTTAAACTCTATAATCATGTGGTTTAAATATTATTATACTCAATTCAAGTAAACACAAACTTCACTCATATAATTTTGATTTTCAAATTGTTCTCAGCAAAGTTTTATGTTGACTCACACAATAGTCTGAATGATTAGAGGAATTCGTCCGAAAAAAGTCACTTCATAAGGTGAAACATGTGTCGCTTCCATAATTGATACTTTTTCGCATACGTAGTATAGGGCAAGTAATGCAATCGTCCAAAATTTTTACCTCAAGATTTTGATTGATCTTCAAGATCTTGTTTTGGACCTCACTGAGCTAAAAAATACCATTTTTGAAATTAGTGTCTATGTGTGTGTAGGTATATGAACACGATAACTCAATTACGTTTATTTAAAGAAACCAAATTTTGAATAAGGACATTATAGCAAAATTGCAACTGTAAGGTTGCTTCCGTCAACCAGAAGTAGCCGTTTATCTTCTACTTGTCGTAATTCATAGGCAATGTGCATTTTTATAAGTTTATATAATAACGTGTTATCTTAGCTAATAGAATATATTATTTAGATGCTATTACTTCTACTTTAGTTTTGTTATAAAAATATTTAACATCACTACAGATCACATATTTGTATCTTGTTGCACGATAATCAATTACAGTAGAACCGTGGTATAAAACCCCCCTGTGGGACCAACATCATATGGCCGGTGTAACGAATTGAAAAAATAATTAAAAAATTTAGCAAAGAAATGATGCAACAGTACATACCTAGAGAACACTTCTATTTATTTGTATTTCCATTACTGAATTTTTGAAAAAGAAGTCTTTGATTGACGCCTGTTTCATGTTCTTTTGGGAAATTTTCATTATCACTGATTCCATATCCGTTAGATTTGGAAGGAAATCTTCAGAATTAAATTGTCCTTCAAAATATTGACGCAACGCATTGATTGCATTGGAGGCTTCTTTTCCATTCACTTTTTCAAAAGCTTAGACGATTTCTTCGTCATCGGAATCGAATTGAAGTTGCACCACAGTACAATAATTTTGAAATAGCCAACTTGCTTAGGATTTCTGCGGACTAAATTTGGCGGTCACTCTAACGAAAAATAATACGCTTGGGGTTGTTGTAATGATTCAAAATTAACATTATTGCTATGGTAAAATAATTGGGACTTTTTAAGATGGTCGTTCTAACGTAGGTGTCGTTGTATCGTGAGATTGTTAAAAAGAGGTTCTACTGTATTTAATTTTTAAAAATATGCAGATTCTCTTTAAAAATATGCAGATTTTATATTACTGTCTATAATAGCAACTATGAGCCACGGTAGCTCAGTCAGCAAAGGCAATGATTTCGTACCTGAGAGGTTGCGAGTTCGAAACCCGCATGGGACTATTATCCGCCGTGTTTGTTAAAGGTGACGGGGGCAAGTAAATTATGTTCGTGGGCACAATGTCCTCCGAGTTCTCAATTAATACCTCTGGGGGTGGCAGGCCAAGCCTGTGGGTCTTCTGCTTGGTCCCTGCTTCAAAATTACAAGGATCTACTTGAGCGAAGTCGTTCGTTCACCTTAATGGTGTTCTTTAAAACAAAAAGCTCACCCCTTGGCCTTAATACGAGATCCTGTAGGCTCAATCATGCTTGTTTTTTCCAAGTGGCATGAGAAATAACAACAACAACATCGGTAACTGTACGTTTACAAACTTAAAAAAAGAAAAATATACATTAATTTTAAAAAATAATAGTTGTTATTTAATTTTCAAAGAAATGAATTTTTAAGGTATTGTATGGTTGGTTTTTAAGGTAATTGTATGTTTGAAAAATTTAAAAAAGAAAAAAAAATTAACGCTTGCGAGGGGCTTGAGCCCTTTAACTACCCCCATGACTCCCCTACTGCATACATGTATTCATATGTATATTTAAAGTAATTTTTACATGGAATATAACCTCAACTGGATAAAATTTCACTTTAACCGTTAGTGAGAAATTTGCTGACCATCGAATCTTTCTCTCCCATCAGATTTCACTTTTGTGTCTGTAATCCCCCTCCATAAAATTCAACGGCCGCACTCTCATCGCGAAGTAGCTCGGAATGCAAAACAATCTTGGGCCGCCGACTCTGAACCCATTCCGCGACCCTTTCCTGGCCCCCTATGTATTTGTGTGCCGCCTCACGTCCGCTGCTGATGATCGCATGCTTTTTGTGCAGAGGAGAAGAGCTCCCGCTCACTCTTGCCCAGCGTAAATGCATCACTTTGGGGAATGCGTTTTCACAGACAGCCGCCTCAGGACGTGATCCTCTTTCAGCGATCCTCAGGAAAAAGGAACCAATTCCGGATCTGCCTTTTCTTTTATTTTTTGCTCCTTGCCCGGATAGCATTCGAGATTTTTTACCCCAATGGGCAGGAAAAATGCGTACTATGTAAATTCTCCTAAAGTGAATATTTGAACACGTAGACAGAACTTCTTTTCTGCATTTTATAGTGCATTATTTTTTTTTTTATAATTCGTGTAAAAAAGAGGTAGCTTACACTTGAAAAATTAACGTACATTGATAAAACGTTTAATGAACATATAAGGACTAATTTTTATTGTTATTTATTTAAATACAATTTTAATAAAATCCGTTTGACGAATACAGGCTTTCAATTCAGTCACTTTTCTCACCTTTAGTCACTTTTTTTTACAACTGATCACTTTTAGTCACTTTTTTAAGTAAGGAATCACTTTTAGTCATTTTTTTCGTGGTGTATCACAGCAAAAGTCTGTTGTTGAAAATAGAAAATCTGAATTAATAACAAAATATTTTAATAAAAGACCAAAAATGTAATGCTCTAATCTTATTTTTCTTACTAAAATGTAATTCGTAATATGGTTTCCAGAATTTAGTGATTTGAAAAAGTGGTAAAGAAGTTCCTGAAATGTACATTTAATACATTAAAGTAATTTACGTCAAAGCACACATTTCTCTCTCTCTCTCTTTTTTTTCCTTCACAATTTTTGTTTAGATACTCTAATCTAGCTATATACATATTTCAAAACATCATTAATATATACAGAAAATTGTGATTATAAAATTAATGTATTATATGTAATCAAATCTAATTTATAGATATTCTTGAATAAAAAGCAATGTTGAGTTGTGTTAAACAAAATTTTTAACCTTTTTGTATTTGACGCTAAAATTATGTCTTGCATGAATCTTTTGATTTAGAGTTAAAATAAATACAAAATCTTAATAATAGCATGTGTAATCAAGAGGAGAAAAAAAATTGCTTTTTTTCCCAATGTTTAGTCACTTTTTAGCCACTTATTCTGTATTATTTGTCACTTTTCTCCCTTTTTTGAAAGTACCTCAGCAGTTGCAAGCCTGCGAATACGCAATGAGAACTTTTCCTTCATCGTTAGCCGAACGATTGGTTAGGGAGCTGATCGTCGGTACCGGAGTTTCTGGGTTCTAATACCACTATGGCATGGATGTTCGTAGCCGTTCGGAATCGGCTTTAAGCAGTAGGTCCCGGTCTCATTAGCCCTCGTGTGCAAAACAATAGACAATAGTACCCCAAACGAAACTATATTTTCTTCATCGTTAAGTTCATCTTCGTAGAACAAATCTTCACTCGTCCACACTAAAAGATCGCAGTTTATATCATTTGGTAGAAATCAGCGAACTATTTCAGTACTAGCATATAGCACGTCAGATGACAGGATAAGTAAAATTTTTAATTTTCCAGAATTCTAAAGTACTCTATAAGGAAGGTAAAAAAATGGTTTGTTTTTTGGCTGAGAATTATCTGGTACACGCTCAATAATTTGTTTATCTTCATACTTCTCTAAAGTTTCCCGAGACTGTGAATGCAGTTTAAAATCACGTCGAATTCATTTAGTCAAACTGTGTGGTTATGTATAAAAAGCAAACACTCAAACGAACGAACTTTTTAATTATTATTATGTATATATACATGTATATATGTTATATATATATATATATATATATCATGTATATATATAAATATATTATGTTCATATATTTACAATATTTTTATTCTATTTTCAAAATAATGATCTTAATAAATATTAAAATGCACACACATATATATATGTATATAAATATTATGTATAAATATATAAAGTATATATATATATATATATATATATATATATATATATATGTATATATATATAAATATATATATATATATATATAATATACACATATATATATATGTAATATATATATTATATATATATATATAATATATATACATATATATTTATATATATATATTAATATATATATATATAATATATATATATGCATTTATATATATGTATAACATATGTATATATATATATATACATATATAATTAATGAATTTATGAATGAAGAGTTACATATATACAAAATATGTGTATGTATAACATATACTTATATATGTAGAGTTACATTGTAGACGACCAAAATTTTGGAGCTAAATATAATTTGAGTTATGTTACAGTTTTCTAGAATTTATATTAAATATCTATATTTACAATATATTTTTTATTCTATTTTTAAAATAAAAGTTTACGTATTTGAAGTTCGTGCAATAAAAACTAATATATTAGTTATATTTTTAATTTAGTAATCAAAACAGGATCCAATTTTTTAGAAGAAAAATGATAAATTTATTATATTAAATGCTGAGTATTATACCAGAATAAATTTTTAGGCTGCAAAATAGTGTCAGAATCCATCATGACTAATTCCTTACGCGTACGTCTAGTGCGTACGTCGTAAAGCAAAGGTTTCTGATTTTTCCCATTATCAAGGGCGGGGCATGTTGGAGTTGTTATCTACTTTAAATATCTCCCTCTCTATATGTTTGATTTATTTTCTCAACCCCGCTCAAGATCCCAGACTTTTTTACGCTCGTTATCTTCACAGCACATCGAGCACTCCACCCCCACCAACGAACGTGGGAGTAGATGGTGGGAAACTGGTGGTGGTTGGGATTAGCACAGAAGTTCTCTTCCTCTTTTTTTTCCTTCTTTACCATATTGTGGGAGATGAAATTGATTTCTGTCAATAAACACAAGAAATTGGGAAATAAAACTAATCTTAATATTGCTTTTAATTTTAGCCTTTCCTCAGTTTTACAAGTGAAATTTTGTCTTACTTTTAACGTAACCGCTGGATAAACAGAAATAAAACCCTAATTTAATCAGGATTTATAGCCTGTGTGTGTGTGTGTGTGTGTGTTTACACACACAGGTCGCGTATCATACAGTTAATTAAATTATATGTGTTAAGAAATTTTGCCAATAAAAAGTGAAGAGTGAAAGAGATACACTTTTTCAGCTCTGAAGTTTTGAAGCACATAGAAAAAAACAATCTAGAATACATTATTTATAAGTAATATTTTTTTTTTCAAAATATGAATGTAGTCCTACTTGAGGTATAAAAACTAGGAAATCATAATCATATATACCGTTAGGTTTCAAGATAAAAATTATATAAATATTAGAGTACATTAGAATATTACTAATACTCGTACTTATTTCACTAATGGAGCTTTTTTAATATTAATACTTATTTTTGCCAAGCAATGTGGCTTTACACTTTGTAGCTTTACACTTTTTGCACTGTAATCAAGTACGTCTTTCATAAAGTTTCATACTTCAGTCTGCACCGTTACTTACTCTCATCTTTAAAAATAAATTTCTATACATATGAAGTCGACAGACTCCACCAAATGATTAACTCATTCATTCATTCATTGCTTCGACATTAAGATCTCAAAGAATGATTTCCATTCTTTGCCTAATAAATCGTAGTAAGTAATAAAATAGAACGTAGTAAATAAACCATGGGTAAAAAGGAAATTTTATAATAAGAAAGACAGATAACTCGACAAATTTTATAAAATCTTTTAATCTAACATCATTCTACAATACAAATTTTGTCTATTTCCTTATTCATAATATGCATCCTTGAAAGAAGAATAGAATGGCTTCTGTAATAGAAATTTGAATAATTTATATAGAAAATATCAACATATACTGCATACTAATTTATTAATATCTGTTGTGGGAATTTTGAATAATAATAATGTGGATTAATAAAAGATAGTACTATAATTTAAATTCTCTATACTATAATTTTAGTACTTTCGGTTAACAAAATGCTGCCCTTGAAAATACCTATCTCTTCTGTAGCATCAAAGTAGCTTAAAATACTCATTATATTTTCATATTGTAAGTGAGAGCACACAACCTAGAAATAATCTACAGGATGCTTCCATTATAAATTATCAAAAAAAAAAAAAAGAAAAGAAACGTTACTGTACAAGTAGTGGGAGAAAATTATATTATTCCATAGACCCGTCGAACGAACGGTGGTTAAATGGTTAGGGAGCTGATCTTCGATACCG
>CM063501.1:36710110-36717610 GCA_032207245.1 Pardosa pseudoannulata | reverse complement strand
ATTTTTTAATAACTACATGAAAAATGCCAAGTGAAATTATTATGAATTATAAATGCTGAAGCGTAATGCGAAATCAAAATATAAGAAAGCTATTTTTTGTTTAAGAAACTCTTAATTGCTCGATTGATTAGCTCTAGAAGCAACAGTGTCCGTCGTATAAATAAGAGTTCCTAATGAGCTGAAAATAGTTATCGAGTTAATTACAGTATGTCAAAGATTACATTATCTTCAACGGTGAAGAGAAACATTCCAGTTACTAAACATAGTGTTTCATTGAATAAGTGTGGTATTCCCCAGGGAGTTTCAACTATTTTGGTGCAATGAAATAAACCGAATTATTTAATCTTAGCTAAAAATATAAGTAATGTTTCTTGTCATTACAATTATCGAAGATTTCATCGTATTAAATGTAAATTATTGGCAAAGTCTAGAGAAAATTCAGTATTCAAGGAAAGACTTTTATTGCTACTTTTGAGTTAATTTGCTCTGGCAAATACAAATAATCTTGGAAAGACGAATGGTGGTCTAACAATCAGGATCCTGCTTGTTAGAACTTGAATTTCTGAGTTCCGAATTCCACTCTTAGCACTTAGGTGCATTACTTAAAAACGGGTGTCGTTTAACTAGCCCTTAAGGTATTCGTCTACTTTGGAAACGTAATTTTTTTGCCAAAAATTATAATTTTTTTATTTCTCTGTTGTAAATTTTCAACTTTTAGGCTTCTAAATCCGTTTTTGTTTAGTCTCTACGACATTTTAAAGAAAATTTATAGCTGTTTAAACATCAGTGACAGCTGTCGAAACAAAACGGCAGTAGCGACTTCGGAACCGGAAGTTTTGGAATTTTTTGGAAGCATTTTTTGAACAAAACTTTTTAAATTTCATGAAGATTAGTTTAAACATTTTTCTAGTATTTTTAATAATTAGCAACTTGGCAATTAGAAAGTTTTGAAGCAAGAAAGTGTGAAGAATTTTAAACATGTATTTTAATTTTTTAATAGTAAAAGTTGCCTTTCATAAACTTCCAATTCGTTTTTCTCAGAACGGTATTTTTAATAAAATGTTGAAACTTGAAATGGGATTTCTCAAAAAGTTCTTAAAATATTTTGTTAAAAATTAGTATGAATGCTTTTGATAGTATTTACTAGTGAATGACCTAAAAGCTTTAAATTTGGATAATTTTTAATGATGTTACACTCATAGTTAGATATAAAGGTAATGAAAATTCGTTAAAAATTCAATGTGTATTATTTTGAAGGACCAACATTTTTTTACCAAATGTAAATTAATCAAAGATTTTAGGTGATTCACTAGTCCAGTGTATAAGAAATGTGTCGCGTCAAAAAATATTGAAATAATTTAACCCACTAAGCGGTTCGCACGTACAATTCTACCAAACCGATGACGTCTTCAAAACGTACAATTTTCGACCTTCAAAAACACTCTGAAAATGGATGTAATGTATATTTTTTCCAGTGTTTTCCTTAATGAAGTTTTGCGGTAGGAGGATCAGGTCGATTGTTTAGAAACTGCACTCCTCTTTGACTGATATTTATTGAGAGATGCACCCGTAGCCTCTGAGGCACAAAGACGCTGATACCTTTTCATGGCTTTGTAAATCTCTATTTCGAAGTACTTCGTTTGCGGTAACATGTATCTCTAATTGCACTACTTAAATATCTTGGATGACTTTCGTAACAAAATATAAATAAGTCTCTCAAAGAATATTTTATTTGTACTTGTAGAATCCATTATTTCTTATGGGATGATCTTCGAGACTTGACGAGCTTTATGTGTATTAAAAATTAACAATCTATAACATCTATTTATATATAAGTTTATAACCGGAAGTAAAGGGACAATAACGAGGGTAGGTTTCCCGTACTCCATTCTAGTCCACAAAGTAGAAGGAAAAAATAATAGAACGTTTTGGTCACTGACACAGTAAACCTTTAGCGTATTTTTGGAGACATTTTTTCCTCGAGGTGTTCCACTCGGAGGGCTAAATTATCGAAAAATTAGACCTTTTGAAAAAAAACCAGATTTTTTTACTAAATTTTCTTCATTTATTAGAAATTTTATAAAAACTTCTCCAGGAATAAATTTTTAAGTGCAATTCTCTATGATAATATAAAAAATAAATATAAAAACATGAACTAGTTTCTACGTTTAAAGAAAAAAGTTTTCCGAACGTAGACGGATACCTTAAAAAATTGAACATACCTTTCGCAATTAATCAACATCTTAGTTAAGAGCAAGGCCGTAGCCAGAAATTATTTTCGAAGGGGGACCAAGGGGAAAGACAGGTTTTCTTATGTATGTATATTCCTAACGAATACCATAACGCAATGTGGTTTTGAAATAACAAAATGATTAAAAAATGATATAATGATCAAATTTAAAGCTTAGAATGAGTAATAAAGTATCTGCACAATGAATTTAATGGTAAAATTAACATTAAAAACGGTTTTTACATTTATTTGCTTAAATTGCATTTATTTGCGCATTTTCTCTCTCATTTAGCTATACACCAAAATCTCGTCCAACGTAATAAGTTGAAGATATTTTAGAAGATAGAATCTGTCTCAAAATACTAACCATGGAGCACACCAGACAGGAAGACGATATACAATAGATTACCGAAAATGATTTTGAGACGAATGACCGTAATGGATGGGGGTGTGGGGTAGATAAAAGACTACGGCCCGCAAGACATTTATAGTCGAAGCAGTTTCTTTTTTAGAACACTGTTGTCTATCCACAGCTAGGCAGATAACACTCCCACACGTGCTCAATTTTCTTTCCACGAAACCGTCTTTTAGAATTTTGGAATTTCGGGGAGGGACCGGTCTCCTAAATCCCCTCCCTTGAGTTGGCCTTGGTTAAGAGTTCTCAAGTCTTTATTTTGCTTGTCTTCAGGGATTAGAATTTTAAAATTATCATTGATAATAAAAGAATGAGAGTTTGTAAATTGCTTTTTAAAAATATTTTATTCAATTAAGAATAATATTGGATCTTTTAAGGATTTAAAATCATTTAAAGTAACTATAAAACTGGATCGCTCAAAGTCGAGAGCGAAAATGATGTGTTACACGTTAAGTTTCCATTTTGCATTTATTTATTCATAAGCGTCTTTTACTAATCCGGTATTTCAAACGACATCCAAATATCAATTTTTGATATTAAAATGAGATACGTCGCTATTCAAATAGATTTTGAACGAACTGACATAAAATTCATGTATCTCGTGATATTGGTAAAGCTCTTTCACATATCTTCAGTCCTACTCAGCATACAGTTAAAGCAACATAGGAAGGTACAAAATTCTTCAAGAAAAAAAAGTGCTCTCTCTGCGGCTTGAGACTTTTAAAAAGAGAATTCTAAAGCAATATCTACGCAAAATACAAGCGAAAATAAGATGAATTCAAATCTGCCTTCTCGGAAAGACGAGTTGAGTTGAGCGGATTCACCCGAGCCCATGATCTTTTAGCGCTCAGGGAAGAGAAACGAAAAACGGAAATATCTGTCCCCGCCGCATTTTCGGCATCTCGAAATTAGCATTTTGGTACTTTCCCAGAGGATGGCTAGAGGGGAAGAAAGGGGTCGGGGTGGAGTGAAAAAGAACAGATCAGAGGCAAAATTTATGTGGAGCGAAAAGTTCCGGAGAAAAGGATTCTAAACGCATTTGTTTTTTCGGGGTACTTTCGGTATGCAAGTTCCAAAACCAATGAGTTTCCTTCCCACCAGAACTGTTTCATGCAAATGAGATGTCCTCTCCGAAGGAAGTCACAGGAAAAGTATTATTCAAATTCCTAAAGAATGGCAAGCGCGGAAGATTCTGAGGAAAGGTGAACTGGCTAGAGGATTTTATAACATCCCTCCCCCCCCCTTCTCGACGCAGTGCGTGGATTTTTTTCCCTTGTTCCAAAGAGTTTTGGTGAGAGAACTGAAGAATCAGATAAGTTTGTTCTACAGGAACTTTGATTGGACACTTGAGAGTATAATGATATTGATGTACAAAAAATTAAAAACAAACTCTTCCATTAAATTACTCAAAAAGGAAAGTTTTTCTCGTAAAATCTAACTATCTTGTTGTATTTAAGGATTTATAATTTTACCTACAGTTTAAAAATCAGGAAAAAAATATTTATTTAGTTAGTTACATCTCAATTATTCCAAGAAAGTCAACTTTTTCCCTTATTTTAAGCTGTTTTTAAAATGCTCAAATGTTTCAAACTTTGATTAGGGTGTGTTTAAACCTCTAACAGTCAATAAAAGGGAATACGTCAGGGATAATGTTATTTAGATATATTACTAATTATATTAGAATTATATTAAGATAATATTAGAATGGAAATTCTCAACTAATTTTCCCTCTAAATGATTCAAAAGTTGTATTCTTAATATTGCATTTAATTAATAGAATATATAACTATGAAAGAATACCTTAAGGGATTTTTTATTATTGTTAACGCCATACTAGAATGGGTTAAAACAGTAACACCAAATTAAAGAAATTTTTATGCAAAACTCATATATCTTTTCGAATTTCATACTCCGTTTTTGGTCAACCCAAAACTTTTGGTTTGTTGGACTGGTTAAGTCTGTGCTCAGACCATTTTGCAGCCATTAACAAAAAGTCAACCAAATAAACTTTTAAAAATAATTTTTCAACAATTGAATAGACAGTTTGCAAAAACTTAATTGATAAATCTATTAAGTTTAATGTCATAAAAACCTGTTTTTATTAAAATGCGAGAAACTTCATTTTTTAAGATTCTTCCAATGGGGGTTAAAAGGAAAAATCCACTTTTTTGCTTATTTTGAGGTCTCGAAGTATTGTGTTCGGAAATGGGTTTTCAACTTGAAAACTCATTTGTTCAATTATAAATCTTTTATAATTGAACATGTGACTTTGTAAGGCCGAAGCTTTATTTCACTAAATGAAAAAAAAAATTATTTAAATATGGTTGGAAATGTCTATATTGTATGTTATAAATATTGAGTCATATCCCTTCAAAAATAAATTGTGTCTTACTCAGATATCCTTAAAGTTCATATTATATAAATGTAAATCATAAAAAAGTTAGTAAACGTTATATATTTTTAGTCGTTATTCAATTAAGAATGTTAATTAAAAGTTTAGTTATTGTATATTACAAATGTATAAATTAAATATTACAGTAGTTGTGAAATAAGACGATTTCAGTAATGATTTATAGAAATTTGCCATTAAAGCGTCCATTTCACTTTTAGAGTATTGTAATATGTAGCTTTTTAATTATTCAGTCCTAAAATTATAGTTTAATTAACATTACAAAGGTATGGAGGCAAGTAATCTATTTTATTTGCTTTGTTTCCGTATTTTAAAAGAATTTCGTTTTAAATAAGCCTACCCAAGTCTCTTTTGAAATCTGCTAGTTTAGCTATCACTGAGAAATGAGTACTTCCATTACATCTGTAAATGAGGAACAAATAGAAACTAAACTAAACATTTCTCAAAACATATTTAAGGAATGAAATTCGACTTAAATGTTTAGAATTTTGGATTTGATAATTTAGGTTGGAGAGAGGCTCCTCAAGGCTATTGGATATGATGCTACTCATTCCCATAGATCTTTTGAATACCGTTCCTTCCCTTAAAATCCGATGCATCTTCCTCTCCTCTACAAATGCGAGAAATAATTTGCGAAATAAAAAGTTTATACTCCTCTATTCCTGCTTCTAAGGCTCTTCCTGGAGCATTTGAATAATGCTCTGCAACACTTCCTGCACGAGATTCCCTCTCATTTGCATGACGCGTTTGTGGCAGAAGGGAGAGATGATCCCTCTTTCTGCCCACCGCATTCGAAAAGAACGATATCGTAAGAAGAGCATTTCGAAAGCTCTCCGCCTTCGCCATAAATTTCGTCGCACTATTACGCTTCTGCTTTCGTCTTAGTAAGTGCTTCAGGAGAGAGAGAGAGATCTCGAGGTAAGCTGCAGATAGAGAGAGATGTTTGTGCTGTGCTGGATTTGTAGCATCTCTAACGAAAGCAGAGCGTATCCTCCATGTTTACGAAAGGCTTCGCAAGGCACACTCAGAAATAGGATTCAAAGATGGTGTATCAAAGATTAAATTTGGTTAAAGTACCATGTTTCTGGAAAAGAGTTGGACAAAAGCATGAAATTTTTAGCCTTAAAAAAGTTTACCCTCGTTTTGATAAACATTATTCGCGTAACTTCCCTTCAGAAAGAAAATAAAGCATAAACCCGCTTATTACATCTTTACAACGTTGCCAAAAGTCAAAACTGAAATACCAAAGTTATTATTATTCTTTACACGTTTAAATTTAAATGTAGGTTGAAATAATCTTTGTTCAGATGTTTCCAGAAGGCTTAAATAATATTTTAATTTACAAAGGTTAATTTAAATTGAATGAATAGTGAAAATGAATCACTCATTTCTGTATCTGCATCATTAGCTCTATGATAATTTAACTTTGGAGTAGATTCGCTTTTAATTCATACCAATTCTAATTTGCTACTAATTCATTCCCTATGCATGCATACACGTCATAAGATTACCTCTTTATGTTATTTAGCTTATTTTATGTTTCTTAATAACTGATGTGGGGAATATGTTTCTGTTTTATAATAATATCCAAATAGCTTTCTATGTTGTTTCTAAAACAAAATATTACAAGCACTGTTTTATATAATATAATCACAGGACAATAGTTACTATTTATAATATTATGATCTGATGTACTATAAACACAAGAATACATACAATACGTTTTTAAAAGTTGTTACATTTTGCGTTTACTTATAATAAACAATTTATATTATACGTATTTTGTGATGTACATACGTTTTATATGTATAAATTTATAAAGATATAAAAATTTTCATGAACATTTGTTTTATTTTTTATTTCTCTACTAATATTCTTTCTTATAAATTAAATGCAATGTTTTATACATCATTTAGAATTTTAAATTTGCATTCAGTTAAATTTATCATTTAGCTAACAAGTTATACCATTTTATAACCTATTAATGAAACATTTTGAGCAATATCTTAATCCCAAAAATTAACTCAATGAAAAATATAACAGAACAAATTATATAGTGTCCTTCTGATCGGTTGTAAAAGTAAAGCTAATTGTATCTTTTGTGAAAGAATTTGATTAAATGAAAATCTTACTTTTTGAATAAACAAAATATTTTCTATACTAAATTGCAAATTATTTGTCAATGGAAAAGAAAACTAAGCATTATTCACAGGCAGTCATTGGTGTTAAAAGGGGGTCTAATTAAAACTTTATAGTGCCTTAGCGACCAATTTAGGAAATTCTGAGCTGAAAAGAGATAAACACTGTTTTTCGGACGATTACCGATAGCCAGTTTCTGACATTTTCCTTAGTAGATTTTTCAAAGAATTTTTAGACGTTTTCTTAAACCTTTTAGAGATTATTTCTGAGACTTTTCATGTTAGGTGATTTAGCAGTTCTTCCTGT
>CM063501.1:36690110-36705110 GCA_032207245.1 Pardosa pseudoannulata | reverse complement strand
TTATTACCCAGACTTTTACGCTTAGAGTATTCTCTTGTTTCCATACTTCCAATGCATATGTAAAGAGTCGCAGAAAATAAGAATGCTTAAAGATAAATCTAAATAAGTAAAAGAGTTTTTATATTTTTGTTGTTTGTCTCTTATTATTAATATCTATAAGACACCATATACCTTGTCACATATTTAAAATAGATGCAATAGAAACCAAATTTCAACTGCTTTTTGATGTTATATTTATGTTCTGTATGGTTTCGTTTAATTTTTGCCGATTTTAAGGAATTACATCTGTTCTAATTCCTTACACGAATTGGCGTCTAAAATACCTAACATCACTGACGAATGATAACAGATTGGTTAGGGTGCTGGCCTTCGGTACCGGAGTTCGTGGGTTCGAATCCCACTGTGTCATGGATGTTCGTAGCCATTCAGAATCGGCTTTAAGCTGTAGGTCTCGGTCTCATTAACACTTGTGTTGCAAAAAGTAGACCATAGCACTCCAAACTAAACCTAACAACACTAAATAGTTAAATTTTCAATATTATCAAGTTAATTGCTAAAGTTAAAATGGGATTTTATATTTAATTTTCATTTGTAAATATTTATATAATTAATCTATTATTTATATTAATATTTATATTATACTAATATATTAGTATTCGTAAATGCTAATATAAATAATCTATTAATTATATTAATATTTACATTATAATAATATAATTAATAGATTCAAATAAAGAGCTATGTATAAATTACAAATTTTTATAAAAATACACTATGCATATTCTTAATCACATGGATTTAGATGCATGTATGTATGTAAAAGAGAAAAAGAAAGAAGAAGCATAAGAAAGATTTTTTTTCAACTTATCTTATCATAACCTATTAAAATTTGTTAATTTTTTTACGATTAATAAAATTAAAAAATAATTTGATGTAATCAATAAGTGTTAGTAAATCGAATACTAAACAAAATATTAAAGTGAAACATTCAGTTTATAATGTAATATAAGTTGAATTTTTCAAATTTCAACTCTAACATTTCACTCATTTATGTGTTTCTATTTCCTTCATTAGAAAAAAACCGAAAAATTATGGCATAAAATTAACCCCTTCTGATTACTTTGTTCTTCAATAGTTAATAACGTATTGCTACATATTATCAGAATATATTAGATTCTTATCTATTTGTGTTAAACCGAACGATGGCCAAATGGTTAAGGTGCTGGTTTTCAGAATCGGAGTTCGTGGGTTCGAATCCCACTATGGCATGGATGTTCGTAGCCGTTCGGAATCGGCTTTAAGCAGTAGGTCCCGATTTCATTAGCCCTCGTGTCACAAAAAGAATATCGTAGCGCTCCAGAAACCAAACCAAAAACCAAACTTTTTGGGATGAAAAGGTTCGATGTTCATTAAAACTTTCCGTTATATTTATGTGCATATAATCATTTTATTTATTTTAATTAAAAACCTTTTGAAATATTGACAAAATTATTTAAATTCTCTGATAAGTAACTTTCATTTTACTTGTATGCTTAATACTACACTAACAAATAGTAAATCCCATTACATATAAATCTATCCAAGAAAAGTTTTTAATTTTTAAACTTTAGAAAAGCAATATTATTACCATGACATTGAGAATTTTACTATACCATAAATTCATTTGGTTCAACTCTGAAAAATTCACAAAGAAAGTCGTTATCTTTTCAAATACACCGTTCCACATAAATTCCGATTTAACACGACTCACTTATATCTTTTAAAATGTAGAATGATTGAACTGTAGGTATTATGTGAACCTCGACATTAATGAGAAATATTTTGTAGCTATTTGACATGTATTAAAATCTCTTATGTATATCGAAATACCTCAAACTACATTTCATTACACGCATGCATAAGGAATACAATCAACGTACAAGTCCAAGCTAATCAGGAGCCCTTTCTTTTCGACACATAACCATAATTCACCCTCCAAATTTAAAGACATGTACGCTTGAAAGTGATTCGGGGTGAAAAAAAAAAGAAGTCAAATTCTTTCTTGCTTCAAACTTTGCTTAAATTGTTCCCTCAGTGAAGGTCCCAGGGGGTTTCCTGCCCGCAATTCTAGTAATTAAATCCTGAAGTTCCTCGTTTGCAAACACGGGGCCATCACGCGCTGCTTAATCTTAAATTAAGAAAAATCCCGCACGGATTCCGTCGGGACTCGCGGGATATGATGAGACGCAGCTACCAGTCGCAGATTGTAAGTTCGGAAAAGCAAAGGAAAAGAAAAAAAAAAGAAGAGAAAAGTTGATAAAGTCACGAATATTTTTGTCTTTCGGGTCTTGCGTGTTGGGAGAAAGTTCGCCTTTGTCACGCGAGCTATAACCGATGATCCACTTCGGAATTTCGGTACGTGTTGTAATGTAGGATGCCGGTTGGGTCTCAGAACTTTTAGAATCTTTATACTGGCATATTTTAAATGGTACTTTAAAACATAAGATTTTATCCGTTTTGGTTAGAGCTATTTTACTGTAATACTGAAAAAATTAAAATACAGTTTACTCCGCTTAACACTTTGACTGCCAAGCCAAAATTGCAAATGTTCACAACGGGGCCAAACTTTTTTTTGTGTAATTTGTATTTTTTCAACATAAAACTATATATAAAAACAATATTTTAAAACAAACTCTCTCTATTTATATATATTCCCTTTTTTGTTGCATGTTCCAAATATTTAATTTTTCATAAAACTTAGCTCATAAAATCGTCACATATACCAATTTGCGCAACCTAACACATCGTAGGGAGCCCAACAATCAAACTCCAATACGATTTTCATGTAACTTATAACATCTTTGATAGCCATGGCCTGAAGTGTTAAAACACCATGGCTATCATATCGGATAGCCAGTGTCTCAACGGAAATATCACTGGATATCACATATGATAGCCATGGCAGTCAAAGTGTTAATGTGATCGCGGTTAATGTTATCAATCGCTTATTGTTATCTAAATCACTTTGTCTCGATTTTCTCTATTCATTTGTATGTTAAAATTATAGCTTTATGTGATAATTACATCGGTTAATGTTATCAGTTTTCGAACCTCACTTTAACTGGCAAAGGAATATTCGCAATGTATTCAGAACGAACCCATCCTTTCTTTTCCTTCGCTGTTGTTTGAATTTTTGAAATTTCTCCCTCTTCCACCTAGGGAAATGGGGAATGAACAAAGGAGTGGAGTTACACGTTTCTGAAATTTTTCAGAAATACGCACACACTGGTGGTGGTCAGTGGTTGTCAGATAAGCAAAAAACAACACATTCTTATCGGAACTTAGAAGGAACGTATTCAGATTTTATGCCTTGCTCGCTTACATGCAGCTTGTCGATATGGAAGCCAGAAAGCGAAATGATTTATTGTTAAAACAAAAGATAGAAATTTAAAACCGTTATGACAGGGTTGATTATGATTACGAACAATTTATCAATGAGTTCTTAGAAAAAATCGTAGACAGTCAACAACTGATCGATTTTTTTTAATTATGCATACAATTCTTATGTTTTAAAGGATAATATACATAAATGCAGAGTAATATAAAGTGTGTATTTTCATTTTTTTTAATTTTAGTACGTGTGAATTAAAGGAGGGGGGGGAGAAATTTATCTAATTTTGCATATCGTTTATTGTTATCAAAATCATGGCGTACCATACTGATCACATTAATCGGAGTTCACTGAAAAGTACATAATATAGGATTAAGTTTATTACCTTTAATCAATGAACATTTGTTTTATTTAAGAAATGTTATTTTTCACCATCTTTATATCTTTTGTAGTATTTATTTGATGCTGTTCGCATTCATTCAGTGATTTCATGAAACGTTGTGAATAGCTTTAATGCAAGTCCCATTTATGTTTATGATAGCTAATATGCATCAATAAGCTACCCTTTCATTTCCCTAAAGCCAAAAACCTTCTTAATTAGGCAATACTTATTCTGTTATACCATTTGAATGATCATCGACCAACATAAAAAGACAAGCTTGCATTTTTAAGTTGAAGAATGGATTTACTGATTTTTTAAAACATAAATAATTAATTTAATAAATCTAGTGGGACAACAATGGCAAGATGACACTTTATGCGTTGCGAGAATTGAAAATACGGTTGAAAATTATGACACACCAAGTTAGCGATATTAGACATATCATGTAATAGGAGAAAATTAAAGCCAGAATTGTCATAAGCTGAGATCTGCACTGCTACGTGAAATAATTTTATACTTATTTCTTTTGTGTTTTTGCCGATTGCACACTATAGATTATTGTCAAATACCCGCGTACGATATTTGCCGCAACCACTAGTGCGATGGAACGGTGAAATAGCTCTTCTGGTGGTATAATTCAGTGAGATTTTTTAAAATTTCTATTCTACGTGCTGTGTCCCAGGAGCAAAGTGAACCAACAGTGAGTGCGGGATTTCTCTGCCCCAGGGAAGGGAACTCTCGATGTTTGCCTTATCTTAATTAAAACCCACCTTCTCCCGTGCAAGTTTGCTCTGATTAATCCGAGATCCTGCAGCACGCAAATTCCTCCCCCGTCCTCAGTGCCACTATCCCACGTGTATAGTAACGTTGTTATACTGCTGTTACCAAACGAAAAGCCGATGCTGATTGTAGAACTCACGGATAGTCGGTCCTCTTCCGTGACTGGCAACTTTGCACGCAAGCCACTGAGATCAATCTTTGTTATGCTGGGAAGTATAACCCAAAACACTCTTGTTGCTTTTGCATAGCATCAGCATCTTTATATTGCTCCTTTTTAATGTATGGCTTGCTTTCAATCTTTATTATCCTTTCCGTTTTATACAATTATACTATTTTTATCTTGGAAATATATTTTGTAAATAAAATGAGAAACTGTTAACATTGGTTGGAGGGACACGCTTAGTTTTTTATAAAGGATTTCGAAAACTAGTCAATAATCTAAAATTCTGTGAATCAATTTACTTTCAATCTTTATTATTCTTTCCGTTTTATACAATTATACTATTTTTATCTTGGAAATATATTTTGTAAATAAAATGAGAAACTGTTAACATTGGTTGGAGGGACACGCTTAGTTTTTTTATAAAGGATTTCGAAAACTAGTCAATAATCTAAAATTCTGCGAATCAACTTACTTTCAATCTTTATTATTCTTTCCGTTTTATACAATTATACTATTTTTATCTTGGAAATACATTTTGTAAATAAAATGAGAAACTGTTAACATTGGTTGGAGGGACACGCTTAGTTTTTTTATAAAGGATTTCGAAAACTAGTCACTAATCTAAAATTCTGCGAATCAACTTACTTTCAATCTTTATTATTCTTTCCGTTTTATACAATTATACTATTTTTATCTTGGAAATATATTTTGTAAATAAAATGAGAAACTGTTAACATTGGTTGGAGGGACACGCTTAGTTTTTTATAAAGGATTTCGAAAACTAGTCACTAATCTAAAAATTCTGCGAATCAACTTACTTTCAATCTTAATGAGGAATTTGCACATGTGGGGGATTCGAACAACTTAGTGTTTTTCTGATAATTTCAGACTCGTAGATTCCAAAAATGTTCTCAAAAATGTAAAAAACTGGGTCCATCATTTAAAAAATTAATTTTAAAGTTAAGCGAAAATCACGTGACATCAAAACGCTCCGTGATTGGTTGTGATGTCATCGTTATTAAGACCAATATTTTTATATATTGCTTTTAAGCGCGCACTATTTTCCGATTTTGTTTTTGCAAGTTCCTGAAATTTTCTAGCTATCAAAATTTATTTTTATTTAAACCTGAAGGTTTATTTTATCGATCTAGATAGCTTAGTTATCTCAATTTGTCATAAATGTCTCTTCTACCTGGATTTATCAAAGGACAATCAGACAACCTCCCGAAAATTGATAGCATGTCAATGTTTTCTTTCTTGGCAAAAAAACCCGGATTTTATGGGAGCAGAAATACGAGGAATTAAAAACCCAAAAGTGTGTAAAATCATTTATACTTTTTTTCAAATTTTACTTAACATGTATTACGTAACAACTTTATTCATGCTAAACACAGCTTTTTTTTTTGTAAACACAAACAAGTCAAATAAATATACATATATCATATACACACATTTGTAGTAGCATCGTTTTTTTTAAATAGAGACGGATGTAATATTAAAATAAAAATTAGAGGAGGTATTTATTGTGAGACCGGTCTCATTAGCCTTCGTGTTGCAAAAAGTAGACCGTAGCACTCCAAAACCAAACCAATTCTTAGATATTTTAAATATGATGAAAAGAAATTTAAAATCTTTAAAATTTTAAAACTTTAATCTTTTATTTATACATTTTTAAATAGCAATACAATTTTATTGCCTTTAATATTAATGTCAAATTAAAAAATGTATAAAATTTCTCAAATTAAATTTAATTTTTAAAGTAATATCATTATTAAGTATTTTAAAAATATTATACTTTTTTTCAAATTAGTCACCAATTTAATCGAAAAATATCACTGTGATTTGATACACAAGAAAGTATGCATCTCTGAAGAAAATATTTACAATACCTTGAAAATACATAACCTTCCCCTAAGTTATTTATTAGATAATATATGCTTTAGATATTTATATGTTTTTCGATATTTATATGCTTTATAAAATATTTATTGTACTTGAACTCTGTGATAATACTCGAAAATTAGCAGTTTTAAAAGTTAAATAGCAGTGGTTAATCAACAATCCTTTTAAAGGTATAGATGCATTTTTATATACTTTAATTGTTCTAAATTAGTAATATTTAAACAAAAGCAAGCATTTACTTACCGAGAAATGGTCTTCACAAACCCATAAAATTTATATGATAATTTGGGGTTTAATTTCTCATCCTTTTCATCGCAGTTGTCCAGATTTTAGTGTATGTGGGTCTTTCGGGACGCTGAAAAATATCTTCTCATTGCAATTAGTTGTTGTATTTTTACAGAGTGGCACAATACAATATTTAGAGTATGATTTTTTAATGCCAGACATAACAAAAAAATTTCTATTATATGCTATACTTTACACAAAAACAAATTTAAAAGTCGCCTTTTAACATGTAAACAGCATAGGCGCTCGGTGTCTACATGAACGATGACGTCACAAACTCGGCGGAGAAAAAGTATCGTTTTTGAGAGACGTTAAAGAGTCCGCTGTAAAACCCATTAGAAATCACTCATTGGCAAATGAAAGAAAAATAGCTACTGTCCTGCTTTATTTTTTTGTCTTCTATCGTTTAAAATCAAAATCTAAAATTCTGTGAATCAATTTACTTTCAATCTTTATTATCCTTTCCGTTTTATATAATTATACTATTTTTATCTTGGAAATATATTTTGTAAATAAAATGAGAAACTGTTAACATTGGTTGGAGGGACACGCTTAGTAAATTTCATACAGGATTTCGAAAACTAGTCAATAATCTAAAATTCTGCTAATAAGATATATTTATTTACGCTTCCAAGAAGGAAATATTTCTCATTTTATCTGAGAAATTTATTAAATTTTATAATACTTTGCATTTTTAAATCATGGCTGTTTTCATAATTCAGAAATTATATAGTTTAAGGAGTTAACACAAAAGAATATAACTCTCGGTTTAACACTAAACATACACTTAATACATACCTATTTCTACCATAGCCTATTAAATGACCAGACTTTATTTTTTCTGATTATAAATGTATGAAATATGAAAATTGGAAGGAAATAGACAAATAAACTTTATTATAACTAAACAAAATTGTATATTGTCAATTTTTATGTATTGCAAACACAAAGAATAAGAATTTTTAATTCATTTCCCATCGCATTTTTTACATAAACCTTATGAGTCATTTGTCCCATTATATGGTATGTTTAGTGTTAAATACATTGCACGAGAAATTTGATCTTTCTTTATAGATTCTTTCAATTAAAATCTAAGTTCAAACTTAACCCTTTAAGCGGTTATTTATTTTTTTTTTTTACCAGAAATGCTTCCAAAAAATGCAATTATTTTATTGCATATAATTAAGTACCATAGTTAAAAGAATAAAAATAATAAGAAATTTTTAATTTTTTTCACTTTTTTACAACATTTTTTATTTTACAGTTATGGAACACAAAACCCCCTAAATGTTTGCTTTTTTCAAGTACATTCTGCATGTAGTGAAGAATGGTTTACAAATTCTTCAAAAATTTCTCTCATATTGACTGTGAATTTTAAAGTTTACACTTTGTCAAACAGTTCAGAAGTCATTCTGTGTATGGTACCATTTGAAGCATGGTGTAATGCGAAGTCCTACGTCACAATCAGGGGAGAAATACCGTGTTCCTTTTCGGATTCTCTTTCTATTCTCATTTCTTTTTGAACAGCTCACTGCACATTGTCTTGCAGGTCTAAGTTTCCTATCTGTATGGGCAATTATTTCCAAAACATATCTCCCTGTCAGTCTCAGAGGTTTAGGCTCCGAATCTGGTCGTCCACTTCGGAAATTTATTCCCGAATGATAATTTTCGATTACACTGTCAAAAAGATTAAGTTTAAATTCTAGTTGCGTATTTTTTCTTAATTTTTACAGTAGATGACATATGAGTTCCATACAGTAATGTAGAAAAGTATTAATACTAGATAGTCTCTTTACAATAATGAAAAATACGGGAAAACCAGAAAAGGAAAGGCGAAAATATCGATGCCCGTACGACGTACGGGCAAAAAAGTTGAGGCTAATTTTGGGTAGCACTAACACTGTACGGGTAAATCGCTTAAAGGGTTAATTGCATATAATGTAATGGTTGATGTCTCCGAAAAATGTATTTTTTTATTTGTAAGCTGAATTACTTATTTGTTAGTTTATAATTACACTTTTTAAATTAGTCACTTTTCTATTTTCTTTTAAAAAACCTTTCATTATTTTTTTTCCAAATTATTTCTTGGGTAGCATTTGTAATTCCTCAAAGATATCATATCATTCTTGTGAAATACAAATGCATTTTCGTTGGTATACAATGCAAGTCGTACATCTGCCCCTAAACTTCGCTGCAAGAATTTGACAGATTTCTTTTAACGCAGATGCAGCAAAACAGTAAAGGCAGAGCCACTCTGGCGATAAAACTTTTCCTGCTAAAGTTTTGTTTCTTTCTTTCGTTAATATCCATCTTTGGAGGTAACAACAGTGTATCACGGCTTTTCCCCTATCACTCGGGAAACTTATCTAGAGGCGTACCGGGGGGTTTTCGAAGAGTGTGCAAAACTTCTTTTTTTCTTTCTTCACTTTCCTAAATGTCAGAGGAGAAGGCGTGAATTTGTCAAAATCTCACAGCGCCCTTGAGTGCTTTTAAAAGTTCCTCCGGAGCCATTAGTCGCGTTGATGGATAGCCTCGCCCAGAAACCCAGTCCTTCAATCGAAGAGATGTTACGAAGTTTTAAAAAATTGAAAGGGGGGTTCTCTTTTTATCTCTCTTCTGTTTCGAAGGAGTTTTCAGACGCCCTTTCGGTGAATTTCCACTTTTTTTTTTCTTCTTTTGCTACCTCCCCATAACTCTTCATCATTTTTTAAATGTGTTTAGGACGGGCTTTTAAGACTGCGAATTCGACAAAAATCTCAAAGGCTCTTCTAACTGTTATTAAGCTACCCAGACAGAGGTTGGCAAAGTGAAGTCATTACTCAGTCCCAGAAGACTGGTAATCAGCTTCGTTTATTCGCTGAATACATTTTCTGCTAGTATTATAACTTGGCTCAAATGTTGTTTTTGAAGAAATGAATAAAATTATGGAGATGTGACCTTTTTTATTCTATATTTCCTTTCATAGATACCAAAGATTTTTCTCAGATTTACATTAAAACTGAAGTTATCTTTTTCGTTGCTTATTAAATATACTAACATATAGCCCGTCATATGACGGGACCAGTAAAATTTTTAATTTTAAAGGATTGTAAAGTACTTTATGAGGCAGGTTAAAAAGTGTTTTGTTTTTTGGCTGAGAATTCTCTGGTACATGCTCAATAATTTGCTTACCTTCATACTCCTCTAAAGTCTCCCGATACTATGAATGCCGTTTAGAATCAAGTTGAATTCATTTAGAAAGATAATTTAAAGTTTTTTTGGTACTGCGAAATCACCATTAAGTTCTTCCCAATTTGTTTCCACGGTACTTAATGGAAGTAAAATAATGAATAGAATTTGTAGATAGAATTTGTTGATAAAATTTTCATTGCAAACAAAAAATAATCGATGATTCAATTTAATATTATCATATATGTACCTAATCTATTATTTAAGCCAAATATAAAAGAAAATTATTTACGTCATATCTAAGTTCAGTGATAAAATGTGTTGAAAATAATGCTGACGATATTTTAATAATTTAAAAGAATAAATCATTAAATGAGAAGGTTAAAGGAATGACGTCATAAAGCTAGAAAAAAATGTTATATTTACCTATTTATTTTTACTAGCATATAGCTCGTCATCTGACGGGATCAGTAAAATTTTCAATTTTCCAGAATTGTAAAGTACCCTATGAGGCAGATAAAAATATGGTTTGTTTTTTGTTCGAGAATGATCTGTACACGCTCAATAATTTGTTTATCTTCATACTCCTCTAAAGTCTCCCGATATTGTGAATGCAGTTTAGAATGACGTTGAATTCATTTAGAAAGGTAATTCGAAGTTTTCTTAGCTACTTCAAAATTATCGTTAAGGTATTCCCAATTTTTTGCCACAATAATTAATGAAAGTAAAGGAATGAAACTATCATTTCCACTACACCCTGGAGGTAGATAGAATTTGTTATTAAACAGGTGATAAAATTTTCATTGCAACAAAAAATAATCGATGATTAAATTTAAAATTATCACATATGTACGTAATCTATTATTTAAGCCAAATTTAAACGAAAATTATTTACGTAATATTTAAGTTCAGTGATAAAACGTAAGAAAATAATGCGGACGATATTTAAATAATTTAAAATAAAAAATGATTAACTAAAATAATTAAAGGAAACGTCATAATGCTAAAAAAATGTTATTTTTACCTATTTATTATGGGATAAATTGATAAATTTAATCGTCTGCTCTTAATTGGGGAAAATAGGGTTTGAAATAATGGCATTAAATGATAGAAATGGGGGGAAGGGGTGGATTTCGAATGTTGCCCTAACTCATGAACTTCCAATATGGATGACTCTATCCATTCCAGGTCCAACCGCTTCATAAATTCGAGGACAGACAAACAGATAGCTTGGGCTATTATTATATAAGGGATAACATTGCTATCGCACAAATATGAAGATAATGTAATTGTGATATCTTTTGTAGGATATATAACATATATATCCTATATATCACATCATTATATATATATATATAAAATATCAGTGTCATACGTATATATCCATAATTTGATATAGTTTTATTATGGGCTATATACATAATAAAGAAGGATGAAATCTTCAAATATATTTCAAATATACTTATATATATATATAGATATATATATATATATAACACCTAAATTATTTTATATTTTTTAACATCACAGAAATATGATACAAAGAGTGTATGGAGTTTAAAGTACTTAATAAATTTTGTATTCTATTAAAAATAGTTTACCATTACGTACAGAACAATAAACAAAGGTGTTTGAATGGTGTTTTTATAAATATATATAAGTATATACATATAATTATTAATTTACAAAATTTTTATAGTTTAAAGTTGAAACATCTTTTTATTCATCTTTATCTCCCTATGTGACTTCGCCAAAAATATTTTCTTTTCTAATATTTTAAACATTGTAATTATGTCTGATAAATTCATATTAAGTTGCACTTTGTGACCTTAAAACCAAAAGAATATCTAATATAAAAGCCTCTAACACTTAATTATTTCAATAATTATTAGATTCAACTTATTTAAGACTGCGATATATTTTTGGACAAACTTTTGCGAGTTTCGTAAGTGGTTGTTATCAGTCTTAACAACTTAATAACATCTCTTGCATTTTTAAATGCAAGAGATGTTCTTTAAATTTCATCCCTAGTAATAAACCTCATTTATATTCTTAATTTAATTTAAACAAGCACATTTTGAAATGAACAAGATATTTTATGTTTTTCAAAGTGTTATTAACGGAGAATATGGTATGAATTCAAAGCTAGTTCTTGATGTTCTATTTTCTCAAAGTGATAACAGAAAATTCTTTCTTTTTTCTACTTATGTTCACATCACTTGCGTTCAAAACTTTCACTGTCAGATTCCTCAAATGAGATTTCGTATAATTTTCTATAGCATGGTGGTCTACAAAATATTATTTTATCGGGGACGAGAAATTAACAAGCTAGAAAATAAACTATGAAGCTCTTATGTTTCCAAACAATAAATAAACGCGTAAATTGTAAAATGAAGTTCCTAATCACCTGAAAATTCATGTTCAATTTACTTAAACTTTATAATATAATAATAAATTCATTTTGAAAAATTCATACTCCTTTTTAGATAAATATTGAGTAAATCCTTTCTTTAGGTATATATTGGGTAAAACTTATCTAAAATTATAAAAAAAATCTTATATCCAACACATAAGTTTAAATAAAGTTCTCTAGCAACTAGGGAGTACTACTTTAACTACTTGTTTTAGCTCATCGTTAATATTTTAAAAATCTGTTTTGTTTTAGACATTAGCAATTCATTTATGTTCATCAGCTTAACATCCTTTTTATATTGTAAGATTAGTAATAAAAGATAAATGTAGAAAAAGGAAATTTTAAGCACTTTATCTAACAATATCTACTAATTTTAGCAACGCTCCTATAAAATTACTAGTTTATGAGTAATTTAAAGCAGAAAAGAAAGAAAAATGTAAAGTTTCTGACAGTCTTTAGTTTAATTTATTTATAAGATCATCAAAATCGTGCAGTTATGATTCCATCAGGTTTTGAAAATTAAAATGACGTTTACAACCGTTATTGTATGATAATGAAGTAAAAAAGGGTGTTTGTTTAATTTAATTTTATGATTTTAATACTTGAATCTTGAAATAGTTAATTAAAGATTTTTCTAGGTGTCTACAAACAAAAATTCCATTTTCGAAATCACTCTCAAAGTTTGTGAAAGCTCTCAAAGCTTCTAAAGATGATAAAAACTAGAAATAAAGCTGCTAACGGGCATCAGATTATAAAATATAACCTTTAGTAAATATATTTTGAAGGTATTTAAATTTGTTCATATTTCAAAACAAAACGTTCAACCATATTTGAGACCTTAAGTTTCCCTGATTATTCATTTTTAAATTAGCTTCTGGGGGTATATATCTTAGTTAAAATATTATTTCAAATATATGAGTGCATACTAGAAGATGATGAGAAATCTATTTGAAAAGAACTGAAATCGGCAAAATTTACCCGATTTAGTAGTTTCATTAATAAATTTCTAAACTCTTCAAATTTTATGCAATATTCAAATTGATAAGAAACGTGTTTCATTGCTGGATACGAAAGTCTAATAGCCTTGCTGAAGAGAGAACATCAGTTTTAAATTGAAATCCCTTTTATAATAATAGCTCCTTGTATAATAATAAGTTATCTGTCCGTCTGTACTCGAATTTATGAAAGGTTGAACAGGGAAGGGATAGAGGCATCCATATTGGATTCTTGATTTAGTTAGGGTTAGCAAAATTCAAAGCGAGTACTGTTTATCTTCTCCTAAACCATCTAACCAATTCTAAAATAAATTGATATAAATATGCTTCATATCACAGCGAATAAAACTGTCTTCTTTAAAACGTTCAAACTCCACCTTTTCCCCCTGTTCGAGCACTTAATGTCATTATTTCAAGCCCTATTTTCCCGGTTAAGAGTAGGCAATTAAATCTATAACATAATAAATAAGTAAAAATAACATTTTTATCATGCATTATGACGTCATACGTTTAACCATCTCATTTAATCATTTCTTATTTTAAATTATTTAAATATCATCTGCATTATTTTCATACGTTTTATCACTGAACTTAGATATGACGTAAATAATTTTCTTTTATATTTGGCTTAAATGATAGATTAGGTACATATGTGATCATTTCAAATTTAATCATCGATTATTTTTTATTGCAATGAAAATTTTATCACCGGTGTGAACAACAATTTTCATAAAAGTCTACGAGTGTATTTCACGGACTAATAAATATCTAGCGTTTAAGTTATATATCCTTGAAAATTAAGAAGTTTGTTCGTTTGTGTGTATGTTTGTTATACATAACTACACGGTTTGAAATCAATTCGCTAAATTTTGGACATCATTCATATTACCTGCCTCTTAGTGTACTTTTAAATTTTGAAAAATTAAAAATTTTACTGATACTGTCATATTATGGGCTATATGCTAGTTAGACAATAAAATTTAAAGTATTCTCCCATTTAAGAAGAAAATTATAAAAAATTTTAGAAATAACAGAAAATAAATTACAAGAGAAAATTAAAAATAAGGAGTGGAAACACAGTTTTTAATATTCTTGATTTCCATCTAAAATATCATCGCTTTGCAAAACATTTGGGATTTGTATACAGTTTTGCAGATGGTGCATATATCATAAACAACATATCATGATGGGCTGCGAACATCTTTTTAACTATTGAAAGGTAAACGTAATATTTTATAACGTAAATATTCTATATGGGGAGGGTTAAGTAAAATGAAACCAAAACTAGTTTGATTGCATCGTGTTCGGGAAGGGTTAAAGAATTTATCAGAGAGTATAAACTGGAGATCTATTTTTGGATCAGAAACAGAAATGAAAAGCTTCTAAATCATGAAAACCGGAATCAAAGTTTTTTGATTGCATCGTGTTAAAGAAGGGCTTTTTTTCCGTGTCGGTACGTGCAAATTCTTCTACGCGTCCCATCACGTCGTGACACCGCCATCCATCACGCAACCCCGATTCCATCCGCATCTCGCGAGTCGT
>CM063501.1:36680110-36687610 GCA_032207245.1 Pardosa pseudoannulata | reverse complement strand
TAATTATTATCTTGGAACCCAATCTATATCACCAAATTTAAGGCTTCGTTTTAGTTTTGGTTAGTTTTATACCTTTTTTCGCAAGTTTTAACCTTTTTCTCTTATTTTAACATTAACGATAAGCATAATACTACCTTCTTCCAAGGTTTCCGTTTTAATTATATTAACTATCGACATTTTTAATTGATGACTCATGATTATATTCTCTCTTTTTTGTTTGTTTTACTGTTGTGGAGTGAACTGTTTCGTGGTAAATATCTCAAAGCCTAATCGTTAGGAAAAGCTGTTTACCACCGAGGGTTAAAAAAAAAAGAGAGAGAGAGATTTCCAAGCTTGGTCTGCCAATCTTCATAGGTACCGTTTGGAAATTTGGAGGACACTGCGACTATGAAACATTTTTATGTACCCGAACCACCTTTAATGAACACGATTGATCTTTCCCGACTAGGGCCTCGAGCTCGCAACCCACCGGTTATGCTTTTGCCGATTAAGTTAAGACTGACTGAAAATGCATTGCAATGGGATTAAATATGTATGATCTGATAAAAAAAGGATATCACTTTGCACAAAATGCAAGGAATATTTGTTGAAAGATTTTTATGGTATTGTACTAAATATCTGCTTAATACTAAAAATTTTATTTTCGACACTTCCTGGTGTATTTATTACATATATTTTTAATCTAGAATCTAACAAATGAAAATTTTACATGAATAAAAATTTTTATGTTTATGTTAGCCAAATATTTCTCCATTTCAAAAGAAATGGAGATTGTCAGCAAGTAACCATTTAAACTGACGACGGTTGATAATAAACTGGTGTGGTGCCAAGTTTCATTTGCATGAATGTGTCTTCTAGAAACCATTGACAGAGTTCCTTGATATGCTGCTTTAAAACTATTATTTAATTAGTTCTTTAGCAGCAATTGTTTTACTTTATAGCTGGAGTCATTTGTTTTTTATTAATCTTTTCTTTTCGCATTTCTTTAACTTTTCATTGATGCTTCAAAAGAATGCATAGAACTACAAAAAAAATATAATATAATATTTTTTATAAAAGTTAGAATTTTCCTCTTCTATAATTTTTTCATCCTATACATATCTTGAATTCGGCATTTTTTGCGCATGTCCCCGATGAAATTACCTAGCTCGCTTATTATATAAAATTAAAAACAAAATATATATTTGGAATTATCATACTCCAAATAGTATTTTAGATTTCGTAGAAATATTTGTTCAGAATGATCCTATCACATAAAAAACGAGTAATCTCATAAGAAGCTACAATAGATTGGGCGGGGGGGGTGCAAATTATGAAAAACAGAAGAACAAATTTCATATTTATGCAAGCATTGTGCATTGCTATAAGTGATATTTTAAAAGATTATTAGTGCTGAAGAGACATAAATCAAACAAACAAATATTTTGCTTCTTTATTCTCTTCTTTAACAAATCTAAGACAGCAACTGTTCATTCTCGTGCTACCTAATGATATCGAAACCTAAATTCAATTGAAAGCTATTTATACAAATTCTATAATACTAGAAGTGTCATAGATAAATATGTGTTGGAAAATTATTTTAAACTACTTTAACTGTTTCAATTAAGATCAAGTAAGTGAAAAGCTTATTTGTATAGTTAGGTCACGATGTTGCTCAAAATATCGTACTTTCTTCCAAAAAATATTGTATTGGAAAATTTTTTTTCAAAAATCAACTCTAAACAGTATTTAGGAAATTAAAAGGTTTAATCCTTATACAAGCATAGCCGAACGATGGCCAAACGGGTAGGGTGCTGGCCTTCGGTACCGGAGTTCATGGTTTCGAATCCCATTGTGGCATGGATGTTCGTAGCTGTTTGGAATCAGCTTTAAGCAGTAGGTCCCGGTCTCATTAACCCTCGTGTTGCAAAAAGTAGACAGTAGAACTCCAAACCAAACCAAACCTTATACAACATAAAGGAATGAAAAGAATAAAACACCTAAAATACATGGTATTTCACACCAAACACTACTCAGTAAAGTAAATGAAAGTACAACTAAGGTGATATCAATGATTTCGACACTTTTTTTTAAGCTGAAAGTATTTACTCAGTTGTCTAGCTTAAATGGCTAACTTGCATTGCAATGTTTCTCAAAATTTCCCACCGTGTTGAAAAAAAATACATTCTACTTAAATATTTCAAAAATCGACTCTGAATTTTCTGTTTGGGCAACAGAAAATAAGCTTTAATCCTTACAAAGGTATAAAAGGGTGAAACGAGATACCCACATTACACCGTATTTCACACCAAAGACTACTCACTCAAGTAAATGAAAGTACAACTAAGGGGATATCAATGATTTAGACCCTTTAAAAAAAAAAAAAAGCTGAAAGTATTTACTCGGTTGCATAGCTTAAATGGCTAACTTGCAATGTTTCTCAGTTTCACATCATGGTGAAAAAAAAATTTTACTTAAACTTTTAAAAATTTGATTCTGAACTTTCTGTTTAGGCGACAGAGAATAAGCTTTAATCCAAAAGGGTGAAACGAGATACCCACATTACACGGTATTTCACACCAAACACTACTCACTCAAGTAAATGAATGTACAACTAAGAGGATATCACTGATTTCGACACTTTTTTTAAGTCTGAAAATATTTACTCAGAAAATATTACTCTGAAAATATTTACTGCATACATGGTTTCCGCGCACCTAGAAAGTCAGGGAAAGTCATGGAAAATCATGGATTTAGACAATGGATTAATTTTGTCATGGAAAGTCTTGATTTTTCAAGTAAAATAAGTAAAAGTCATGGAAAGTCATGGATCTGCTAAACTACCGATTAAAAAAATGCATTGAATTGTTTAATTCTATATTCACTTGTCATTTGGCTGAAGCTACTGAGTTTGGTATTTACGTATTATCCTATTGACCATATTGCCAAGTAAAATTTGTTCACCAAGGAAACTCAAAGCAAGAAAACTTAATGGGTGGGTAAATGTAAATTATTCTGGTTTTTTCTTAAATTGTAGATTAAGATTTTATTAATATAATAATAGTTATTTTTTAATAAAAATTAGTTAAGATTTTTGCACAAAATATAAATTTTTCTCTAGGGATATTGTATATAAACATTATAGAGTTATATTTGGCTATTATTCATGGTGACCTGGATAATACCAAAGTACCCTGAAGTCAAATTGGAAACATTTTGATTGAAAAATTGCTATATGATTAAACTAAGGTATGTAGATACAAAAATTTATTTTTATGTATGTGAGTTTATTAACACTCATAAAGTAAGTTTATAGTTTTTTTTATGATAAAATTCCTGTAATTTCTCTAAAAGCATATATTTTATTTGTATGTACATCAGAAGTTTTATTCATATATACTTTAACGAAAGCTTTTTAAAGTCATGGAAAATGATCTGCTAAATCAAGGAAAGTGATGAAAAGTCATGGATTTGAAACATTTTATTTTGGCAGATACTCTGTGCATAGCTTAAATGGCAAACTTGCAATGTTTCTCAAAAATTTCACACCATGTTGAAAAAAAAAATTACTTATACTTTTAAAAAATCGATTCTGAACCTTCTCTTTGGGCGACGGAAAATAAGCTTTAATCCTCACAAAGGTATAAAAGGGTGAAACGAGATACCCACATTACACGGTATTTCACACCAAACACTACTCACTCAAGTAAATGATCGTACGGCTGAGAGAGATACCGATGAAAACGCCCCCAAGTGCCCTATCTCAAAGATCAAAAGGCCCGACATCCTAATTGGGATTTCGTATTAAGGTGGAGTAATACCTCTTGACTCTGTACTGCGATAGCTCTTTCTTTCACCTCATTAATTGAGGCTTTGCTTTTTTTATACTCACTAAGATATATATGCCTTGTGTTTTTTTTATTTTATACAGTGAAATTTATCTATAACAATATTGCAGAGACCTAGAATAAATTGTCATAGGCAAGTTATCGTTGTCGAAAGTTTGAGGATTTGCATGTTAAATGTTTATGCAATATCAGACTTTGTATTTATATATTTAATTTAACTTAGTTTCAATAATTTAAAATGTAAATATTAATGTCGCATTTGCTAATTACAAATCCGGTGCAATTGAATTTTTGCCACCAAATTCTATATCTGTTATCCAGCCTATGGACCAAGGAGTCATAAGAAGTTTCAACTGCCACTTCCGTAAGCAATTGATTTTGATGATTCTGGACAGAAGAGATAGAAGTGGAACAGCATCAAATACCAATGTCAACGTACTGGAAGTGATACGTTTGACGAACGATCCATAGGAAAATGTCACATCAACACACATCATCAAGTGTTTTCATAAGGCTGGGTTGGAGAGTTGTCAAGACAGTCAATCCACTGAGGAAGAAGAGGTGGATAATTTCATACAAACTGCAAATTTGGAAATGACCAAAGAAGAATTGCAAAACTATGTATCCATCGAAGACAAACTGATGACCTCAGATGTACAGACCACCGAATATTTTTCTTTATGTTTATTGTTTCTTTCTTTTAAGACTGTAGAACAACTAGCAATTTTTCGCTGATGGGGGAGTTAATTGTCATTAAATTAAGAAAAGTATTTCATTAAATTAATTAATGTAATTAAAATAAGTATTAATAAAATTTTAAGTAAACTCTATCATTTGACCTCCCAAGTCCCCCTCTTCTGGTTGCACGCCTGCCTTAAGGATTCGTTTATTGCGAGCACTCGGATTTAACGAGTAAATGTTACGGTACCTTTATGCTCGTTATAAACGAGGTCTATTGTATCGGAAAACTCTTAATATCAAATTAAATCAGTCACTATTATTCCATTGTTTTAAATCGAGGCAGAGCCTCATAAACTTTTAGTATATTATTGAATGCAATGTATTTACTATATTAATATGTAATATAGTTTAATCAGATTGATTTAGAAGAAATTTTTGCTGATTAGTGACTTAATGTAAAAATTTTGATTATGTAATAAAATGTTCTTAAGCATTTCATCTATAATAATAAAATATTTTTAGTTGGCAGGGAGAGTGTCTTATGATAATAAACTTACGACAAGAGGCAAAATATTAAAACATTTAAGAGGTAATAAAAAGTGCTTGTCTTATTTTTATAATAAGAAACAGTACTTTTTTACAATAAACGTTTTTAAAAATCGAGATTCTCATAGTATTTTTAGAAAATTCCAGTTTAAAAATATAATCAGTAAGGAAAACAGTTTTTAGAGAAAAATAAGTTTTGTACATAAACAACGGAATGTATCTTCACGCATCAAAAAGCCACAAATTCACTTAATATTTGTTCTCTAGTCTATTATTAATTTTTTTTCATTTCAAAGTAAATACAAAATAAGCTATACCTGCTTTTATTCATGCATTCATCTATAAAACGCTTCAGGTATGATGACCATTTTATTAAAAGAGTATCACTAGGTGATCAACATTATATTATATGAAGGAACAATTTAAATGAGAACCCAACTTTAAGCATGATTTGAACCCACACCGTCCATCGTGAAAGATGAATGCTCTAACCACTATATCAACAGAAGAGTGGGATGAGAAATCTGATTAAATGTCCGTCTTTTTCTCTATAACTGAACTTTCAAGCACTACATTTTTAGGATACATGTAAACAAGTCTTTTTTAATTTTATTATAAAATAAAAGTTTTTCCCTTTAATAACTTTTGCAAGTTATTAAAAGGAAACGCAACACCTTTAAACCTTCAAAACCTGGATTTTTTTAATATTTTTAAAATTTCTGGAGATTTTCAAATTAAAATAAACCCCACTTGAATATTCAAATTAGAACCTGTAAAACTATAAATCTTTGCATTTAATATCATAGCTTTTAAGGAAACCATAAAAACTTTAAATGTATGTTATTGAAAATAATGTTTTTGCAACTTGCACGTACTGTAAAGAAAAAAAACTATTTCACGTATTGACTTCAAATTTTTCCAGTAAATACATTATAGACCTGCCATAAAGGTTTGTCTACTTTTTCTGTTGTTATTTCTTTTATTTAGTATTAATAGTATTTGAAAAAGAATTTTTAAACTTTATTTTAGCTTTTTTTGGAAATCCAATCCTTTGGTGTAATATTTCTGATACATTTTAAAAATTTAAATAGGTAGAGAATTATACCTAATAATTACTGTCTACAAAAAAGAAAAAGTTGTTAATGAAACGCGTTTTGTATTGTTGTCTGCGCACAATGTTTCAGAAAATCTGATGCATTTTAAAAGTTTAAATAGGTAGAGAATTATACCTAATAATTATTGTCTACAAAAAAAGCAAAAGTTGTTAATGAAACGCGCTTTGTGTTGTTATCTGCGCACAATGTTTCACAAAAATTTTCAAATTTTTTAAGCTAGTTCTCATTTTCCACTTTATAAAAAGTCCTCATTTTTTAGAAACAAAGTACGTTCAACAAACTAATTAAACATAAAAAGATAACAAATGCTGAAATTACTGTGTATTTACGATAATAATTTAAAAAAATGATAAGGTTAAAAATAAAAAATCTTCCATTTAAAGTTGCTTAAAGGTGATGTGAAAAAAATGCTCTAGCTTTAAGGATCATACTAATCTTAAAAGTAGAAAAAGTGTAAAATAATTATCACTTCCGAATTCTCATACCTTGAAAACTACCAGTTTTACAAACATAATTTTTTTAACATAGTCTCCTTAATTTTTGAAACATAAAAATATATTTGTTAGAAGTTTTTAAATAAGAGACACTTTGTTAATAATAAAAATTGTATCGCGCATGATAACTAAACATATAATTAAGTTAAAGACGAAATTATTGTTTTAAAACATGCTACAATATCTCAAAATAACTTTGAATCTAAATTTGTATATATAAGATACAGATATATTTTTTAAAAATATTTGAAAAAATTAGTGTTTTTTCTTAAAAATTAAAAATTTATCACTGCAAAAAGAAAACATTTTGGGAAATATACAAGAAAATTTAAGTTCAATCGAATAAAAATTATAATGTATAAAACCTACATGATAAAAACACAATTTGAGAAAAATTAAATTAAAGTTTTGTAAGTTAAATTAATTTACAGTAAACATCTGACACGTTTTTTTTCATAATTCTTTTCAAATCTGAAAGTTTTTTATGCGAATCGTTTTAAAATGCTCAGAACTAAATTCTTTTTCACATGTATTTTTTTAATCTAATTTTTTTTAGCAATTTAACAATTGTATGACCCCTTAAATGTATTATTTAATTTTGTCTTTTTGAGTATTACACTTTTAAAAATACATAAAAACATTAAATGAATAAAAATTATTTTAAACTCATGGCAATTTCCAAAGGGTGTATAATAGAATAATTGAATAAAATAAATTGATATAAAATATCAGTTTTATCCTGTAAATGAAAATTTTAATTATATCTAGCATTTTAAAAGTTTAGAAAAATCTAAAAAAATTGAGATTTAAAATAAATTAAACTTTATATTGTTAGAA
>CM063501.1:36667610-36672610 GCA_032207245.1 Pardosa pseudoannulata | reverse complement strand
CACGCGATTTAAACGTTTATAACTGAAGTTGAAATTACTCATTAAATAAAACCATTCTCTCTTTTATTAGTAAGTAATTTATTATCAGTGAATTTAATATATTGTTCATTCGTGTATTGAATCTTCTTTTCGTATCTTCACTGTGTACTAGATTGTGTACTAGATAATTATGAATCACACAGAAGCCTATGTGTTAAATATACTTTTGGATATTCTCTGGTTTCTTTTTTGTTTAATTTCTTAAAAGAGTAATTATATTTTTTAGTTATTAAAAATTTTATTTGTTGCCTTCATAATAATTATTATTGTATGTTATTAAAAATTTGAATGATCTAAGAAGTTACAATAATAACATATTAATTATTTTTATTTTCTTATTGTTTTTTTCATGGACTCAACAGTATTCATAGAAACGGGTGACACATTAAACTACTTTTTATCCCTTTTTCTACAAAAAAAATATAATATTTAAAATATATATTTTTGCGAAGCAATTATAACACCTAAGGAAGAATTTTGTTACAAATAAAGAATTACCATTTCTTCTGTAAGTGTTTCAGAAATTATAAAATGTGACGTAACTGTCACACCCGTAGTGACATATTTATATTGTTTTAAATATGTAAAGAATAAACTGAAAATCTTTATATTTTTGCAAAAATTCTTCTTAAGATGTTATAGTTGCTTCACAAAAATATATATTTGATATATTATATTTTTTATAGTAAAAGTGATAAAAAGTAGTTTAATGTGTCCCACACGTTTCTATGGAATGGCCGTATTGTTTCATTCACATATATGTTTATGGACACAAAAGGTATTTGATAAATTTCATATGACAGTTAAAAATACGTCTGGAATATGAGAAATATTCTCAAAATGCAAAACAAATTGTTTAAAAAATTTAAAGTGTAATAGGTAATAATTTAATTGATTGCCGGGGTAATATTAATAGTCTTTAAGGGATAATAGACTTAAGAAAACTTTTTTTGTCTTATTTAATAATTGAATGAAATAGAAATATTTTTGACTGCATTTCTTAAAGCTGAAAGCCGAACGATGGCCGATTGGTTAGGGTGCTGGCCTTCGGTTCGAATCCCACTGTGGCATGGATGTTCGTAGTCGTTCGGAATAGACTTTAAGCTGTAGGTCCCGGTCTCATTAGCCCTCGTGTTGCAAAACAGTAGACCGTAGCACTCCGAACCAAACCAATCGTAAAGCTGAAAATCCACTATCACCTTATAGTTATTAGATACTGGGCATATTAGATTGTTCTTGTTTCATGTAAATCATGGGGAAAACTGTTTTACCTCTGAGTGATTTTCATTTAAATATTTCTTTAAACCACATTTACCAATTGATAGAGAAAAAGTTCTCCAGGGTATGCCTGACTCTTTTTAAAATTTACGTTATGTTATTATTTCAAAAGAGACTACATTAAAAATTTTTCAAATAATTTAAACTAAATATTATTATTCTCGATGTTTTTAAAATATGTAGCTGCGTTATACCCAGGAGAATATTTTACTCTATCACGTGGTAAAATATGTTCAAAAAATTTTAAATGGAAACCCCTTTTTGTGTATAGCATAACCATGGAACTAGAGGTATCTTATAAGGCCAATTTTCAGATAATTTAAACTAAATATTATTATTCTCGGTGTTTTTAAAATATATAGCTGAGTTATACCCAGGAGAATATTTTACTCCATCACGTGGTAAAAATCTTTAAATGGAAACCCTTTTTTGTCTATAGCATAACCATGGAACTAGAGGTATCTAATAAGACCAATATCTTAATATATATCTTAATGATAACTCTTAATGTTAAAAAAAATTTATTGGTTTTATTATTTTTCTGGTAAGTTAATTATTTGTTTGTTTGTTTCAGGTAACTGTTTGTTGCTCTTTCTCCTTCTCTATCATATGAAGTAGATCCAAACTGAATCTTCACTGAACATAAAAGGTCGAATTGAAGAAATTTACATATGAAGTTAAGAGCTAAATCAGGCATTTATGCTTTTCTGTTTATTCCTACCTCTCAACATCCAATGACATTGTGTAGTATTTTTCTTTCATTCTTTTAAAGTGTACATTTTTACGCATATACAAATCCCTATTACAACCTTCATTTTTATTTTAGGGATATTTAAATAGTTTTCAATGCTTTCATGGAAATTCAATAAAATTGCAATATCATGTAATGTATAGCGACCACCTTCTAATCCAACCTAATTAATCTGGTCTACAAAAGTTATTTATTAATGTTTAAGGCTTTCAATAAATTTATTTATTTTTAATTTTATTTATATTATTTTACAGAATACTGATGTGAGAATAGTAAATTTCATTATTTATGCTTGACTTATTTTTAATTAAGATTCCAAATATTCAGGTTTTTAGTTCTTATCATAATAATTAGAACTATGAGAGATACAGACTGTATTCACACAATTTTGTAACGATTTTGACTTTCTAAATGAATTTAAATTTAAATATGAAAATAAAAATGTGATAACATTAAATTAGAATAGGGCTTATTTATCATCTGTACATTAAATGTATTCTGTGCTTTAAAATATCACTGATAAGAAAACAATATATCTAAGGCTATATTTTTGCACTTTCCGAAAAAAAATACTCTTATTCGATTACTATATAAAAAATGGGAAAAGTATAGTATGTATAGTATTGGAAAAGTATAGTATTTTCGTGAAAAATTAGAAATATCTAGATTTAAATTTGAATTTAATGATCTGAATTTAAAGTCAAAATTTAAAATGTATACACATATTTAATGCATAACAAGAGCTTTGATTAAAATTTGTAAGAATCTGTGAGAAATTAAGCAACAGCAACATTTAAAAAATGGCAAAATAATTGAAATAAAGAAAATTTTTACTTATCCGACTAAAACGTTAATATAATTAATTTCCTTACACTCCAGTGTATATGTGTACCAAGTTTCATAACAGTTAATAATAATTTATATAAACATTTTTTAACACCCAAAATGTAGTTAGTACAAAAATATAGTTTTTACTATTTAGAACTACTATTCTTACTTATGTAGTGATTTTCTGGGTATAAAATGTTTACTGTTATTTAGCTTATTACGAAAAGAATTTGTGAATAGATTAATGTATGAAGGAAAAAAACTGAAGCATGTCATATCATTTTCACAGTGAATTTTTTTTAAGTTAAGTCTGGGTTGAAAATTTCCAGAATAATACGGAAAGTTTTGTATTAACATATGCATTTTGTAACAACCTACAATTGGTTACTTGATGAAAGCTCTTGCGATTGTGGATTTTCTATATAGGTACTTTTGCTTTAATAAGACAGTCTACAAAATAGACAGTTATCATTTCGTTCTCAAAAAAAAACAATTGATATAAATAATTTTCGAATAGTAAGCATGAGGAAAACTCCCTAATTAATAGTCAATACAAGATTTATTCAGACTTAAGAAAAAAATAAAAAGGCAGGAATAAAATGTAATTTTAGTAACCTATAGATATATATTTGAAAGATATAAGAAATTGCAGTTTCATTTCTTACTTTGCCTGGTATATACTTTAAAACAAGAAAATAACATTTAAAAGCGAATAACTATTTTTAATTCTATTTTACACTCATTTTTTACAAAAATTATACTATTTTCAGTCGTGTTATTTATCACATAATTCAAAAACTCTACTAAATGCATTTTTACCCCTAAACTATCTCACACAAGAGGCAATTATATGTAGGAAAATATTTTGTTTTCAGTATTAAAAAATAAAACACGTTTCGTAATGACAGACATTTCTAAATTTTGATCGGTCCCTTCCTTAACTTAGAATTGTTTTTATTTTTATTCGCTTTTTTTATCAAGCCTTTTAGTTTACTTTCTCACGTAACCTATTTCTTTTATAAAAGTCTAATTTCCCTTTAAAGATAATAACGAAGCAATTTTGATTGACTTTTTAGGGTCAAAGGTCACAAGGTTGAAGGAAAGCGAATTGTGCATTCACATACAAAAAGGTATTTAAAGCATTGAGTCAACGTCAACGTAATTTTCAAAAACGTTCTGGGAAAGTAAACCACTTTTTTCATCTTCAAAACTTGGTCATAATTTTTACTCATCTATAAACAATCGCATTATTATTGTTTCAGCGTTTATATAGCCTAAAGGTATGTTATGTCGCAGTTCTCAAAGAAAGTAGGCCAGATATCTTATAGAATAAAAGCAGAACTTTTAAACCTGTGTAACATATCAAATAAATGTGAGTAGAAATTAGTCCGATTTAATTTTTAGTAACGCTAATCCGAAATAAAATTGGCAATTAATTGTTGATAGCTGTGACCTGAATTTTCGTAGATTTTCATTTTTGTGGTATGAAGTCAATTTTGATATTATAAATGCTATTACTTTTAACTTTCTCACGACGTATATAAACCTATAATATTTTTAAATTTAATATTTTGAATATTTTTAAGAATATCGTTGTACGAGTATTAGACTACGTGTAGCTCGCCCGGTAATATTTTTAACTATAATATTTTGAATATTATTTTTAATGTTGTTGTACGAGTATCAGACTACGGGTAGCTTGCCCTCTAATATTTTTCTGACTCTTGACAGAATTCACTAAATTTATAATCTTAACAAAAGTCTCATTGATAATAGTAACTGCAGTACAGTTCTATTGTTTTATTAGTTATTACTACTGATTTATGTATAGTTAAAAATGTTTAGCATTTTTATCGTTCATTCATGAGTAATTATAAGAATAAGTGGAATCCTAATACATAGTTCTAAGTTGTCACCTTAAAAAAATAAATATATATAATGTGGTACATTGTAATGCAATGCATTTCGAAAGATGTCTGAGAAGTATTTTAGGTTATACAAGCTTGTTTCATACATAAAGTTCGAAGAAAATTTTAGAGTTCTCTGTATATTTTTAGTGATAAATCGAAAACGTGACATGACAGAAGTATGGAATTTATTTATG
>CM063501.1:36622610-36662610 GCA_032207245.1 Pardosa pseudoannulata | reverse complement strand
GGGGATAATAAACGGTAAAGTGAAACGTCACGTGAGGTCACTTTCATTAGGAGAAAAGTTAAAATCTAGGTGATCGCGATTATCCTAACTTTGAGACACTTTGGCAGGGCTTTTAGAAGTAGCAGTGTAATGTTCTGTACGACTTAAAAATTAAAAACATAATTTTAAAAATTTGGAAAAGCTTTTTTTATTTATTAGTGGCATTCTTTAATGTCTAAATTGACAACCGGGCTCTAATGAAGACGTACTGTAATATTTAAAGTTGTATAAATTTAATACTTGTTTTAATCTGTGCAGTCCATAATACATTGGATTAAAGGCAGTCATAAAATTTAAATTTTACATTTTGTCGCTCAATATTGACCAATGTCCAATATTTGGTATCTGACATTCAGCGACGTTCAAAATATTGGCCAACATTTGTACATTGACCAATAGGAGAGAATAACTATGGATGGGACACTGGTATGAATCGGACATCTGTAATTATGATTAATAGAAGCATTGGTTTTCCTTTCTGACTTTTCCATAGAATGGAGCACCCATAGCCCCATACTTGTTGCTATAAATCATTTTAGTTGCAGTGTTCTCCGAATTTATATGACAATTTTACTACACCAAAAGTAAATAGCTAGTTTATCCTGATGGCAAGTTTTCAATCTCATTCATTCATATTAACATAACTGTTTTTAACATTCCATACACTTAATAATGTAAATTAGTACTTCAATTAAGACTAAAAGCAACATTCTCCTAGTAACAAGATGTTTTATTTAAATGCTGAGTAAAGGGATAGATGGAACAGTATGGCTCAGAGAGGGTTGGGATATGCCTTAATCTTACCTGACCCATTCAGTACATCTATCCATACTTCAAGATGGGAAGATTTTTGTTGCCACAAGTAAATGACTCTACTATCATTCATTGAACAAACATCATTGCAAAGTTGCTCCCACCGAAATTATTTGGTGGAACAAGTCAAACACAGGAATATTTTCCATTTAATGTGAACTTATCAAAGCATAATTTTAAATAAAATAATTATTATCAGTAATCAATAAAACTTATATACATGAGTGACATGTAGTCTTTGTCATTTTCCCTAATATTGTTGAAAATTATGTATGCATTTTAATTTTCAAAATCATGTCCTCCTTATCCCTCATGTAAAGGAGTAATGGGATATTTTATTGCTATTGTAATTGTTTCTTTAAACTTAAATTTTTATAACTACCAACAAATTTATAATTTTTAAACATGTTAAAATTTTTTTACTCTAAAACTTACAATGCTTTACCAGTAGAAAATAATTTGTAAGAAATATTTTTGCTAAAGCTCTCCCCTATATATCTGTGCTACCTGCGTAGGTTACCCACCCCTACATATACAGTTAAGAACACAGTTAAAATTTCAATGTTTAAAAAATGGAGATTTAAGGTCCTTTGTCCCCTTAAAATAAACTATGCTACGCCTTGCTTATTCACACAGGCGTCCAGTTGATCTTCGCTGATAGAGTCCTCTACAATTTACAAGGCCCACGCTCGCGGGCTGGCGGGAATTGAAGTTAGTGATGTTCACTTTGCAGCCTCCCCTCCCAGGGCACGCGCAGGTCGCGTGGCTCGAAAACCCCTCTCCGCAGCCATCTGTTGCAGGAAAAATCTGTTGCATCGTCGAAATATGAATTCGTATTTTGCGTGCAGCTAGCGTGGAACACTTCGTGCATATGAAATACGAAGCACGTCATAAGGTAGTCAGAACTGTCAGTTATAACTTATCAAACCTATTTGTTACACCAGACTTCTTAAGTTAACTTACGACTTATTTGACACAGCTCCTTACGGAGATTAAGAAAGTCCCTGAAGACTTATTTACCCTACAGTTGTTTAAAATTGCGCGAAATATCGATAACTGTCACTATTAAAGTAAAGAAATCCTACCCCTGTTGTAGGAAATAATTATTAAAGTTTTGTGCCTTACCAAAATTATAATTGATGTCATTTCATCCCCACAGTACACATTATCATGTGTGCCAAAATATTAAAATTTTGCTTTGCTAATATTTTTCCTGCATTTTAAATTACATACATTGCTTATTCTCTTTTTCCTCTAAATTAATAATATTTTTCTCCTATGATCTCAAATACATCGCAAAGCTCCCTGTAAAAATGCCACACAATTTAATACTTGCGTATGTAGATGATTGAACACACACATGCACGTGTGTATTCCATGTAGAGTCCTTCACATCATGAAAGTTGTCTGGTGAAGTCCTGTAACAGAATGAGTGAAACGTAATGCAAAATATGTCACCAAGTAGCCACAAAATTTAGTCGCTCAATTTGGCTTCTGACAAGCAAATAAATGTAATGTAAAGGAAATGTAGTTTTAAAAATTACATTTGTATACAGATGTCTTTTTTTTTGTTGTTTAATTAATTTTGTTTAGAGGAGCATAAGCAGTTACTTATAATTTCATGCTAGATGACCCCTCAGTTTGTCCTGTCCCTATAATGAAGTGGGAACCATTTCAGTATATTTAAGTATATATTATAAACATACATATATATGTATATTATAAAATAAATATATGTATATATTATTTATGTGTATATATATAAATATATATATACATATATATGTATATATATATGTGTGTATATATATATATATGTATATATATATATATATATATATATATATATATATATATATATTACAGGGCAAGAGCTAGTAGATGTGATAGAAGTTGACCAAATACTACTTTGCACGCAAGCGGCTAACAGCCCAGAATTCGACCTGTATATAAACATATATATATATATATATATATATATATATATATATGTGTATATATATATATATGTATATATATATATATATATATATATATATATATATATATTACAGGGCAAGAGCTAGTAGATGTGATAGAAGTTGACCAAATACTACTTTGCACGCAAGCGGCTAACAGCCCAGAATTCGACCTGTATATATATATATATATATATATATATATATATATATATATATATATATATATATATATATATATATATATATATATATATATATATATATATATATATATATATATATATATATATATATATATATATATATATATAAACATATATATATATATATAAACATATATATATATTATGTAATATTATATATACATATGTATATTGTATATATATATGTATGTATATGCATGTATGTTACCGTAAAAATTATCCTTCCCCTATCACACGAAAGAAAATAGCCCATATTTATTCAGTTGTCAGATATTTCTAGACAACGAAGCAGTCCTGTTGTGGAAGACAATTACTAGAACGCAAGACCAAACTAAATACCTAACAAAAATCCTTTATTTCCAACTTAAATTTGGAGAATCTATGGACATATCTGACAGAGTCAAGAGACAATTATGCATCTTTGTATTTGGGAAAATGTCGTCATGAGGATGGGAAAATCAGTTGGATCTTTTTTATGAGAGAGAGACAAGTCAGCGGTTTTTTAAAGCTTGTTATTAGGCATTTTTGCCGCAACAGTTGTTTAAACTGATGCGACAAATATGCATACAATGGCAAAAGTTTTTGAATAATTTGCCGTTTTTCCTGACAAAATTAACATTAGGATTAAAAAACTCACAGGCTGCAAGAATTAATTGTTAATCCAGCCTTAAAATTTTCAGTTTTTTGAATATGAATTATTATGGGGTAAAATATTACTCGCTTTTGATAATATTTTTACATCTCTTTCAAAAACCATTACGAGTAGTACACCTACAAAAATTCTAAACGAAATTTTTTTATTGCAAGAACTCGGAAATATTAACTTTAAATAACTTTTTTATGATTTCAGGTTGTTATGCTATATTTTATTGTTTTAGTCATTTTATTCGAAGGAATATATATATATATATATATATATATATATATGCAAATATGTATGTAGTATTTATATGCATATATACATATATATAAATAAATATATATATATATACATATATATATGCATATATGTATGTATGTGCATATATATATATATATATATATATATATATATATATATATATATATATATATATATATATAATAAACTTTTTTTGAGGTTGCTTAATAAATATTACTTTAATATAAATTTTTCAGTCACTTTATTTAAAAAAAGTTGTTAAAGTCAAGAATATTTTTTATACTTAGAGAATTTAGTTACATTAGCAGATAAATAAAAACCATACAAGCTTGTGTTTTTGTTTAAAAGAACGAGATATAACATTTCAATTTTCAATTCTAGTTTTTCCACTGGCATTTGTACTTAATTTTTTTAACTTCATAAATTCCTTTAAACATTATAAGAGAAGGAGGTGACAGAACATAATTTTGTTGATTTTTTGCGCTATTTTTTCCTTAAATCAGTAAAGATATTTTTACTTACATTTGTTTCATGCTTCTTTAAATTCTAATTCATTAGTTTTATATTCATAAATAATGAATAAAATAGAAACATTATAATATTTAAAATCTGTTTCCTACTTTAATGTTATAATTTTTAATAAATGTGATTATGGTATAAGCTCATGAATTGTTAAGAGGGTACAAGAATTGGATTTTGTCTTGGAAAAAAAAGTATTTTAGTCGGTTTCCGTCTTGGAGTATATATTTAGTGACTTTAAAAAAATGACAAAGAAATTTTTAGTCTAAAAAGAGAATTTTTTATTTTATACCAAATTGAAACTAGGCTTAATGAAGACTTTTCATATCGCAAAGAACTACATTCTCTTAATAGGATCATGCTGATCAAATAACTTTTTTTGCATAATTTAATAATTTTATAATTTGCATAGTTTTTTAAAGTTAAACCCTTAGAAATGATGTCGGAAATTTTATTCTAAGCAGAGAAATTTTTATTTTAAATGGAAATTAGACTGTAATAATGATGACACCATTATTACTTGGTTAGTAATTAATTATGTCCCCTTAATAGTATCAGGATGAACAAATTATTTTGTTGCATAATTTCATAATTCGCATAATCATTTACAGTTGAATCCTGATGTAAGACAGTTTATTCTAAACATAGAACTTTTTAATTTATACTGAATCTAAAATAGGCTTTAAAAATGAAGATATTTCAGATGAACTATGTCCCTTTGATAGAATCATGCTGTACAAATTATTATTATTACTTTTTTTTGCGTAATCTAAAATACCATTTTAAGTATAACAATTTACAAAATTGTTCGGAGTAGGTACTAAGTGAATGAGAAGGGAAATTACTGCATTATTCAAAATAAGGTTGCGTTCTGCGAACCGTCAATTTGAACTTTTTATACTGTGTTTCTAAACAAAACAATGAACGTGCCCATTCTAACCTTTAAAATGCATGGATGAAATTTTCATCCAAATCCCGGAATGCAAGCTTCCCTGTGTAGTAGGAAATCGTAAATAATAATCCCGTCCCCATGTTTTGAATCCCCTACTGACACGAGTTGCCGAAGTTCTCGAGAGTTCCGTTCCTTAAACACCGTGCTTAGAGGTCATTCGAAACCAGCGTCCGATCGATGGCTGTCCATTACTGATATTAAAGGCAAACCCCCTCCAGCCCGCCCAGGTAGAAACGACTTTCCAGTTCCCGTTGAATTCCCGTATGCATCTCCACCCATGGTACACTGAAATGGTCGTGGATATGGGCCAGAAAGCTGAAGCCTGGTGAGAAAATGGTGATAGAGGGGAGGCTAGGGGGGGATGGAAAAAAAGAGGAGAAACACGTCAGAAAGATACTGTGGCTGTTTCATTAATATTTCTGGACCCTCAGAGACTGCTAGATGGGTCAGGGAAATGCATAGATCACGACGCTGTATTAAGGCTTCTAACTTCAGAGATTTTCTGGCAGCTTGAGGAGAAAAAAAGGTTTTTTGGGAGAAAGTTTTGTTTTTCTTTTTTCTCGAAATAATTTGAATTTTTTTTTCATAAATCTCAAATTTATTCGAGTTGCTTATTTATTCAAAGTTTACGGGTAAATTTAATTTTAATGTTGGCATTGTTGTTAGAATAAACTGAATGAGCTTCTAATATTTATTCTGGTATCATTTTTTAAAACAAGCAGACTTTGGCTGTTTCGTAATTATTTCTGGTAAAGAGACTGCTTGATGATCTACGGTATTGCATATATCACGACGTATATTTTTACTTGTATTTTCATAGATTTTCTTTCAATTTGCGTGAGTGTGGAAGAATTTGGAAAAAAAAATCTCAAATAATTAGTAAACTTCCGAAAATCTTGAATGTAGTTTGTTAATTTATTTGTTTGTTTAAAGCTTATAGATAAATTTGATTGATGTACTTAGTATTTTTTAAAATTAATTAATTATATTTTATAATATTTGTTCTGGTAGAAATTTTTTGAATTGGAACATTTGCCTGTTATGTTTTTGTACCCTCAGAAACTGTTAGGTGGGTTACAGCTTGATTTGGTTTGGTGTGAAATGGTCTTGCTACTCAAAAGATAGTAAGACCAGAGCTTACTTTTTGAAAATCATTCCAAACGGCCTCGAACATATATGCCATCAGCTGGATTCAAACCTATGATCTCCGGTACCTAAAAGCAGCGCCCAACCCATTTGTAAGTAGATCGTGTTAATGCATATATCACGATTCTGTTTTTTTTTCTGCTTATAGCTTTAGAAATTTTCTAGCCACTTGTGAAGGAAAGGATTATAAAAAAAAGTTTTTTTCTCTTTCTTTTGATTTCAATTAGTATACCCTTTTAAAAATTTCTAATAATAATGAAAAAGCCAGACAATGGTCCAGTTTTTAGGGTGCTGCCTCTCAAAGCCAGTGTCCGCGAGATCAAATCCAGTTGTCATAGATGTTTCCAGTTCGAAATTGGCTTTAAGTAGTGCTTTTTACACCCCTTTGGTTTATTTGCCCTCACGTTGCAAAAATATAGACCGCAGTATTCCCTTTATATTGAAATAAATTTTTGACTAAAATAAACAAAATTAAATTTATTAATCGTCTATTTAAATGAAAATTAATGATCACATTACCTTTGAATCTAGCTCGCTGTGTTGATAAAGAAATTTATAAGTTTCTTTGACCAGTGCAACAAAGAACTCCAGCAATTTTTCTTCCCCTTTTTTTGAATGAACAAAATCTTATTTCATCAATTTGGCTTTAAAATTAAAGACAAATTACCCTTTACACAACTGCGGGAATGTTTCTATGTAATATAATATGCTTTATTTAATTAATAAACAATCCATAAAAATTTTAAGGATGCGTTATTGTTTAAAATTTTGTTATTAGAATCGACATTTTATGATTCTTAAAACCTCTTATAAGAATTTATTATTACAAAGTATTAGTACTTCATTATTAATCTATTAGTACAAAGAAGTTTTTAGTGCGGTATTTTTTAATGTTAATAATTAATTTCAGAAATTAATTTGCAATATATATATATTTTTTTTTAATTTTTTGACCCCTTAATCCCCTAACCACAGAGTTTAAAAAGAAAAAGGATTTCGCTATAAAACCTGTGTTTTGTTTTGTTTTGTTTTGTTTTTAAATGATCTTTTTTACCTTGGAAATGATGTTTTAAAGATAAATCCGGAAATGATCTTTAAATGATTTTTTTACCTGTTTTTTGTGCTAACTTCGGCACTAGCACTTTGTATGTGTTATTATTTATAATTTTGTCATTAGAGTCGACATTTTTTGATTTTAAATCCTCTCATACGAATTTATTTTTTCATCTTACACTGAAATCATAGTATGGTTAAATCTGCTTTAAAACTTTACGTTAAAGTACTGTGTGTTTATATGAGATAGCACATTAATCTCTAGATACGAAATATTTCTTTTTTGCTAATGATATTCTAAGATTTTTTAAAATTTTGTCGATATGATGCCATTTGATATTCAATATTTTTTAATAAATACATCAATTGGAATTATCAGTACAAAGGAGTTTTTAGTGTGGTATTTTTTAATGTTAAAAATTAATTGCATAAATTAATTTGCCATATATATATATTTTTTAATTTTTTTGAAAACTTCTGAAACACCTTAATCCCCTAACAAGAGTTTAAAAAAAAAAAAGAATTTCTCTATAAAAAGTGTGTTTTGTTTTGTTTTGTTTTTAAATGAAATTCTTCAACCTCGGCGCTAACACTGTGCATGTCTTATTATTTAGAACTTTGTCATTAGAATCGACTTTTTTTTTATTTTAAAACCTCTCATACGAATTTACTTTTTCATCTTCAACTGAAATCATGGTGAATAGTTAAATCTGCTTTAAAACTTTAAGTTAAAGTACTGTGTGTTTATATACGATAGCAAATTAATCTCTAAATACGAAATATTTCTTTTTTTGCTAATGATATTCTAAGATTTTTAAAACTTTGTCGATATGATGCCATTTGATATTCAAAAATTTTCTAATATATATATCAGTTGGAACTATCAGTACAAAGAAGTTTTTAATGCGGTATTTTTTAAAGTTAAGAATTAATTGCATAAATTAATTTTCCGTATATACATATATTTTAAATTGTTTTTGAAAACTCCTAAAACCCCTTAATCTCCTAACCACAGAATTTAAAAAGAAAAAGGATTTCGCTATAAAACCTGTGTTTTGTTTTGTTTTGTTTCTACATGATCTTCAACCTCGGCGCTAGTACTTTGTATGTGTTATTATTTAGAATTTTATCATTACAATCGACATTTTATGATTTTTAAAACCTGTCATAAGAATTTACTTTTTCATCTTCAACTGAAATCATGGTTGTCATGTAGTCTTCGTTTATATTTGAGTATCAACCTGTGATCAAATGTATAGTGGTGATTTATTTTTAATTGCGTTGTGTTAAGTATTTTTGTACTGAGTTTAACCACAGGTTCTGAGAAACTACACCACCTAGACCACCATACAAGACAAACATATCCGTTGAATTCCATCTCTTTACAAAGATGTGATGAGGTCAGATTTAGATCTCGAACATTTTACTAATGTTTGAATGAATCAATTATATAATAGATCTAAATCGCCTCATCACAATGGTGCATTGTTTAATCTGCTTTAAAACTTTACGTTAAAGTACTGTGTGTTTACATGTGATAGCAAATTAATCTCTAGATACATTTTTTTTTAATAATATTTTAAGATTTTTTTCAAATTTTGTTGATAGGATGCCATTTGATATTCAATATTTTTTTTAATATATACACCAATTGGAACTATCAGTACAAAGCAGTTATTAGTGTGGTAATTTTTAAGGTTAAAAATTAATTGCATAAATTAATTTGCATAATATATATATATATGTATTGAAATCTTCTGAAATTTCTTAATCCCCTAACCTCAGAGTTTAAAAAGAAAATTAAAGAAGTTTTAAAATTATTTCTCTATAAAATTTCAAAGAAGTTTTTAATGCTGTTTTTTTTAATGTAAAAAATTAATTGCATAAATTAATTTGCATAATATATATATATATATATATATATATATATATATGTAATCCATTTTTTATAACACTCCTGCACGAGGAGAAAGCTCAACAGCTATAAGTAATGAGAATGCAGTCGGGCTTCATATATAACAGAACTCAGAAGTCTAATTTTAAAACTTTATTTCAGAGCAGCAACACCGCACATCTATCCTTCTGGACAACATACAATTAAAAGCCACAGAGTTCACTCTGCTCTGACACAAGTGCACCCAAGAGCGCTGACAACAAAAAAATTTTCCCACAACAAAAACAGCTTAATAAGCGAATTAAATGCAATATCAGCAAAACGCGAAATCATGTTTTGCCACCAGCTTGAAAACTGCTCTATAGACAGAAAGTTTACAGTTTTATGACAGAAAGGAATGTTAAGTGGAAAATACTCCGTTGATTAAACCATTTAGAGGCTGGTAAAGATATTTAAATGAATTAAAATTAAAATTGGAGAGAGGAGGCTTTTGAAGAAATATTAAAGTTAAATAATTTTGATATATTACATATATATATATATATATATATATATATATATATATTATATATATATATATATATATATATATATATATAAATTTTACCCCTTAATCCCCTAACCACATAGTTTAAAAAGAAAAAAAAGATCTCGCTATAAAACCTGTGTTTTGTTTTGTTTTATTTTTAAATTATCTTCTTCCACCTCGGCGTTAGCACTTTGTACTGCTAAAGTGCTTCAGCATTTGTCCCCGTCCCGTCGACTGCCAGCAATGTCAAATGATCACCGTTGTGTTGCATTCACGGATGAAAAGATCGGCAACGGGGAATCAGCCACAAGCTTCCACGTGAATGCTCGCCAGCAGGGTAGGTCGGAGTTAGCTTTAATTCCGATAATGCACGGTCATCGATCCGGCAGAAACACACATTTGCGAAAGGATGGGGGCCCGATTCGAATCTTCTGGGGGGGGGGAACCGAAACAGCATATCTCGTGTGAAATGTTTGTCGGCTTGGGAAAGACTATTTTAATAGGGATGATATCTTTATAGATCTGTTAGTATCTCTGTGATGAGAATTTCAATCAATTAACAAAGGATGTTCTTCTGTTCTATTCAGATTAACATTACAGACAGACACTTGACACAACTTCTCATTCTGTTTTGAAAAGAATATGGTAACAGGGAAAATACTGATAGCTAGATCTGTCGATAAAATCATTAAGGAAAGTTGTATGTCTGACCAATTAATGGTAACTTCATAGACAGACACTGTTCTAGATGGGACAACTTTTTTGTTTTGAATATATAAACAAGAGAGAGACTAACTAGATCTATCAATGAATTATAAAGGGAAAGTTTCTGAGAAAAGAAAAATGTTTAAAGCAGAGAGATATTGTTATAGATATATCAATATTCCTCTAATGAACATTTCAGTCCTTTAAGAAAAAGTGTACTTATGATCTATTGATACAGAGAGATTGACACATAGAGGTAGACACTCAATTGTGAAAAAGGAACTTTTTATATTCTCAGAAGAATGTATACGAAATGAAAAGACAGATAGCTAGATATATCAAATAAAGTAGTAAGGCACCGAACAATGGCCGAATGACAGGGTTCATCTATTTGGTACCGGAGTTCGTGGATTCGAGTCTCACTGCTGGCATGGATGTTCATAGTTTGGAATCGACTTTAAGCAATAGGTATCAGTCTTATTAGCTCTCGTGTAGCAAAACAGCATATAGTAGTTCTGCAAATCTAACCAATGTATCGACGAAAGATGTACTTATATTAAAGTTAACATCCCAGATATACGTTCCACTAGAACTACTTAATCTATTTTGAAAAAAGCAAGGGATAGACAGATAGTTTGATCTACCAATAATATATATATATATATATATATATATATATATGTGTGTGTGTGTGTGTGTGTGTGTGTGTGTGTGTGTGTGTGTGTGTAATAAGACGGATTTCTCGATGGATGATTGCAGTCATGGCCATAAAAATGACATCGTTTCAGCTAAGGGCTTTATTAAGATAACGTTGGAGAACGTGTTCATACTTCATCATAGGGGCAGGACAAACTGAAGGGTCAGCTAGCATGAGTTATATGTACAGGACCCTTAACACCTGGATCAACATCTGTGAGAATATATCTGCCCAACGACATCGTGCATCTCCTTTTTGTTTGGAAATTTCCTAAATTGTCCGCTAGGGCCATGTAGGGTTATAATTGGTCAGGCCTCTTCTCTGAGGGCTTAAACTGTAGCCCCAGTAGTCAATTTAGGCTAGGGGTTAAAAAGGGGAATGCAAAATAACGCGGGAATTTTTAGCCCTAAATTTAAGTTTTGAAAACCCCTGAGAATTTTCCTTACATACATATATATACATGTATATATATATATATATATATATATATATATATATATATATATATATATATATATATATATATATATATATATATATATATATATAAAGTTTTATAAAATAAAAAAAATGTTCATAGTTTAGAAACATCTATACGAATTTGTTGATATTCCTAAACGGGGTATTCCAATCAATTAAGGAAAGGTATATAATTGTTCTATCAAAGATAATATCCAAGACAGACCCTCTACTTGAAGGAAGAACTTTTCTGATTTAAAAACAATAATTTAACAAGAGAAAGTCAAATAATTAAATCTTTTGATTAAACAATTAAAGAAAGATATGCTCTTTGCCTATTAAGAGCAACATTCCAAACAGACATTCTAGTTGGAGGAAGTATAGTTTATTTATTATAAAGAGAATACGTAGACAAATAAAGACAGAAAGGCAGGTCTATCAATGAAAATTAAAAATAAATTTCTGGGGAAGAAAAAGTATTCAAAATACAGAGGTATTTTTATAGATTTGTTGGCATGCCTCTAAAGATCTTTCCAACCAATTAGCAAAATATTTTTCTTTCTTTTCCATTAAAGGCAACATCCCAGACATACATTGAACTTGGAGAAAGGTTTTGATAAAGAATATGGAAATAGGGAAAGATTCGTTCACAAATAATGATAGTCTCTAATTAACAGTTGTTTGAATTTGATTTTTTTTTTCAAATCAGTGTTCCATAATAACTTGAGATATTTCTCAATATATGTTCTGTGAAAATAATGCAGGTGTTAATGAGTTGAGATTACTCCTTTACATACTACGCAAAAATCCTAAATATAAAAAAGGAAAACTCATCTGAACACAAAAGAACTCTCCTTTTCTACATGTAAAATTTTCAAACAGAAACGTAGAATCGAAAACTAAGAGTCGAAGGAACAAGAATAGAGTAATGCGATGCAAGATTACGATCGTCAAATCTTAGGCCAAATTTTTATTGTGCAACAACATTTGCATGAGTGCATCTCCTTCTTCACTCTGTCTCTGAAACGAGAGGAAAAAAAATCCTTTCTCAAAAGTAAAGTTTGGTATAATTTATGGTAAAGAAAAAGCACTGAAAAGTGTCGTATCGGATATCATCTGACTCCTATGCAATACGGATCGTTGGCCAATGAGTTTTGCCGCTTCTTTTTCCTCAGTGAGTTAATGCAAATGCAGGCCATTCCTCACTGACATTTATTCAAATTTTCCTCAACAGATGAGATGGACTGCAAGAAAGGAAAGATACTATACTTGTAATGCACATATTTGTTCTTGTTTTCTCCAGTAGCAACATTCTGTGTTTTTTTTTTCTTGCTCTGTTCACCTGCATTGGAATAAACTTTTATTCTGGTCGAAATTAGCTTTTCTGTATTAGCATTTATTCTCTTGATAAACATCAGAAGAAAATTTAAATTTATTTTTAAAAAAGCAACATAATTTTATAAAAATTACTTTGGCTATTTTTCGAATAATTTAATATATCAAAAAGTAAAATCAGTAATGCACAAAACATTTTATTTCTTTTTAGAAACACAATTTTGCCAATCGCTTTAAAATAAAGCTAATTATTTTTCTGATAAACATAACAAAATGTGTAACCAAAACTTCAACTGGCGTCTTTCTAATAATAAATATAGATTAGTCTGTAATTGGTTGAATCCAAGACACAATATTAAGAAGTATTAGACTATACATCATTTTTATAAAAATGCTCTACCCTACAATTTTAGCCGAACGATAGCTGATTGGTTAGGGTGCTAGCCTTCGGTACCTCATTACGTGGGTTCGAACTGCACTGTGGCATGGAAGTTTCTTAGCCTTTCGGAATTGGCTTTAAGCTGTACGTTCCAGTCTCATTAGCCCTCGACTTGTAAAAAGTAGACCGTAACACTCCAAACCAAACCTACAATTTTATAGTACAGGACTTCTGGGGTAGTTTCAAGTTTAAAAATAAAAAAATATGAAGTCATCTGAAATTATAGGAACTTATTATTTATTAATTACACTTCTAAAGTAATTTAATTACTATAATCAAATTAAAAGACACTTTTTTTCCATTTACTTTACTAAACTTATATTTAATACTTTATACGTAGTACAATCATTGCAATGAAATATTTCTTTTAATTTTTTAAATATATATTATCATGTAGATTTAATCCCCATACAAAATATATAAAAATTGCAATCTTTATTCATACGTACGCAAAAACCAGCGAAACAGATCAAGAGAAGAGGGAGTATCCAAACACTGGCTGATGGTTATATATATATATATATATATATATATATATATATATATATATATATATATATATATATATATATATGACAAGTCGTGAGGCAAGAGGAAAACAGTCGTCTTGATAATAATAAGTTTTATTAACTCATCGTTCTTAAGGAAAGCAACATGCGCCATTTTCATTGTTCGTGGCGGAGCTATGCGTGAAGGTGTTGACCGCTCCATGTCCAAGCACCAAATCAAACTTATCTGTTTGCAAGCTCATCAAATATCTCAAAAATGCTTCCGCCTCACCGGATTATCCTGATAGCTTACGCGAGCGTGGGTCTTTTTCATTTATTATAAAACAGTTATCTTTTTAAAATCATTTTTAACTTACATAATTTCTAACTACCCCTTTTTTAGACCTGACATATATATATATATATATATATATATATATATGTGTGTGTGTGTGTGTGTGTGTGTGTGTGTGTGTCTGTGTATGTGTATGTGTGTGTGTGTAATATTTTTATCACTTTCGGTTTAAGATGCTAATTCCCCGATAATTCTTTTCAAGGAAGCCTAGCGAATATTCTCGATTTTTCGTTAGTAGAAATCCTTCCGGTTCTTTACCTAAAAATAGAGTTCTAACTCGTGGGTTACATCATCCACTTTACTTCAAGTAATAGCTGATTGGTCAGCACAAATGACTATTTAAACAAATGTCTAGAGTTCTATAACGGTTTTTCAATACAGTTTCGATGGAGTTTTGATACTGATAGAGTTTCGTATAAGGTTTCATGATAATGCTTTAATATAAATAAATGAAGTTAGATTGAATTTTCAAGTAACTTGATTCCATTCTCATCGAGAGGTTCCATGACTCCAGAGCGGTGAAAATCGCTCAGAACCCCACTTCGAAATGAGGCAAAAAACTTCATTTCATATATATATATATATATATATATATATATATATATATATATATATATATATATATATATATATATATATATATATATATATATATATAATATATATATATATATATATATATATATATATATATATATATATATATATATATATGTATTATATATATATGTATATATATATATGTATATATATATATGTATATATATATATATATATATATATATATATATGTATATATATATATGTGTGTATATATATATATATATATTTGTATATATATATATGTATATATATATGTGTGTATATATATATATGTATATATATATATATATATATATATGTATGTATATATATATATATATATATGTATATATATATATATGTGTGTGTGTGTAATATATCAAAACTATTTAACTTTAATATTTTCTGAAAAACATCTTCTCTCCCATTCTAATTCCTTAAAATCATATGTATATATATGTGTGTAATATATCAAAACTATTTAACTTTAATATTTTCTGAAAAACATCTTCTCTCCCATTCTAATTCCTTAAAATCTTCCTTAATCCAGCCTCTAAATGTCTTAATTAAAGGAGTGCCTAAGACTTAAAATTCTTTCTATACAATTCTATCCTATAGTTGTAAATTTTCTGTCTATTTAACACGTTTTCCAGCTGTCGCCAGCAAATAGCTCCGCGTTAATTCGCTGAGTAAGTTTCTTAACCCTTGGGAAAATTCTTTCTGTCTTAGCTCTTGGGTGCACCTCTGTTCGAGCAGAGTGACTTTTGTGTCTTTCTTTTTCTGTCTTTGACTAGTAAAGAAGTCCGTTTTAGCAGCTCTAAAATAAAGTTTTAATTACACTTGTGCTGTTCGTTCTCTTCAATGTGGCCAGACTGCATCGTTATTACTTCTACCTGATTTAGGCTTTTCCTTGCCCAGTAGCTCGGGCAAGTAAAAATAATAGGGGCTACATAATTATTGTGAGTTGAGGAAATAATTATTACACACACACACACACACACACACACACACACACACACACACACACACACACACATATATATATATATATATATATATATATATATATATATATATATATATATATATATATATATATATTGTATAGATAATGTATTCGATTCCGAAGAAAGCTTTACAACTCCACCATAAAAAGGCTTTAACTGTTAAAATATATTAGGATTTATATTAAGGTATCTTACTAATAAAGAATATTTATTTCAAACAAAATTATATGTGATCTAACACTTAAAATTTATTTACTGATAGGAAAATCGCAAAATTAGCATTAGAAAAATGTTTTGTGTTTTTTTTTTTAGTCATACCATCTTAAATGAAACTGAAAGAAAATTATTAACGTAAAACTGTATTGAGAAAGAAAAGTACAAATATATACTTTATTTTCTAAAACAATAATTATATTTTTAATTATTTGACGACTGGTGCTACTAATATTTGTTATAAAAAGAATTGCTTTACATTTAAGAATCATTTAGAACCATTTTGATTTGTTAGGTAGATTTAAAATAAAGCAGCCAAACTAAAGCAGCTGACGTTAAAAAAGTAATTAAATACCATTTAATCTTCAGAAAATATTCAAATTTTATTCGAAAACAAATATCTCGACAGCAATAAACTAAAACAATCGCCCCGGAACTATCTGAAAACTTATATTTCTCGAATAATCTATCGCATATTCAGATGCTGATTTACATAATATGGCGCTGAAAAATGACGATAAATATTCTATTAAAATCCAACACCGATATTTAAAAAAGTACAAAAGCTATTTCTTAGTTATACGAAATTTAAATATAACAGATTTCTCGTCAATCGCTGCTTATCATAAATATTTATGCGCTAAAAATGTAATATCTAGTGTTTTCTATCAAAATGATCGGTTAACCCATTTTATTTGAAAGATAAATAAAATAAACGAGTATTTTCCTTCCCTCTCTAGATGTATTTAAAAAAAAAACGCACTCCGATCAATATTCGATGACATAAAATCTAAATTCAACAACTTCTTCGAAAACCCATCCAAGACATTTAATTTCATGTAATTGTTCTGAAACACGTGCCACTCCCAAATTTACATCGAGGGAGATGAGGGGAAAAAAGGTTAAAAACAAAATGCTGAATTTGCATCAACATGTTCTTTCGAAAGCACATCCATTCACGTTCTCTGCTCTCTTTTTCCCTCTAACCGTCCGTCTTTCCTCATTAAGACCGTCTAGAAGGTGAGCCAACTTTTTTTCCGCCATTTTGTTTCGTTTGCGCTGTCATGAAATCTTAATATGATGATGAGCCTATTAAGAGGATATCAGATAAAGAAATTTTCTATCTCTATTACAAAATAGACAGGAACACAACTTCAGGTTATGTTGGGAAAATTTACTGTATCAAAGTAGTAAAACTTCAACCCTCTCGCTCTATTATTATATAAAAATCTGATCTGAACACAGGACTTTTCTCATTTTCACTGCATAAACGTGTCATCAGGATTATCAGTGGACCATTCCATTGAAGGTTTAATGCGGATTTCGATTCTCAAGATAACGGTGAAGAACTCAAGAACTGTCACCTGGTGGTCATCCACAGTGTTAATATATTATCCCAAAGATTCGAATGAACACACCGTTTAGCTTAACAGACGAATTTATTGAAGCAAAGTAGCAACTCGCAACTTTACAAGATCGAGAATTTGCCTACAACTAGTGGGAGTCAGTTTTTATGCCCGAGCAGAATATTCGAGAAATAACTAATTTTCATAATAAAGAAAGATCTAGAATGTTCGAGAACATAAGGCAACAATAAATAACATTTTAAATTAAAAACCCATACTTTGGATCAACCGCCATGGCGAGCACCGAATCTTTGGGTCAGGATCTCGTGCTCTGACCACTCGGCCACTGAGCTCATTGGCAATGTCCCTATATGCGGCAATATGATGAAAATTTTCGTTGTATAGATATATATCGCTATTACACTACTTCCTTCATTCCAGGGTGTAATAAAGTAAAAATTCAAATATTAAATCTGCAAATAAAGCATTTTATGTGTGTATTTTTTTTTCAAAAAAAAAAACGCTCTTTTAACTTTTTGTGAATACGTCGATACCTTTTATTTATATTGAAGACATCAGTCAGACTGACAGCGTTAATTTTGCTTTATTGAAATATTTTGTTGGCGTGAGTGCTGATCAGAATCCAAAAGGGAACTGTACAACCAGATATTGCAAAGGTCTTAAATACAAAATTTCAATAGTGCTGTTGTTGTTGTTGTTGCTGATGCCACTTGGAACTAAGCACGTGTGCCAGAGGTTACTCGAATGGAGTCAAAGGGATGGGCCTTTCGATAGATTGGTTTGGTTTGGAGCGCTACGGTCTACTGTTTTGCACACGAGGGCTAATGAGACCGGGACCTACAGTTTAAAGTCGATTCCGAACGGCTACAAACATCCATGCCAGCAGTGGGATTCGAATCCGCGAACTCCGGTTCCGAAGAGCAACGCTCTACCATTCGACCATCGTTCGGCGCCTTTCGATAGAAGAGCATTGAAAGTAAGAAGGGTGAAAGAACGACTTTTCTCAAGTGGGTTTCCGTAATTTAGAATTAAGGACGAAGCAGAAGAATCCCAGGCTTAGCCTGCCTCTTCCAGAGGTATTATTTGAAAACTTGGAAGACACTCATTCCATGAACTTATTTTATGCTCATTAATATACACGGCAAATTTCAACATTCTACTCTTAATAGTTTTTTGAGTTATGCGAGATGCATACACGTATTTACAGACGTCACAGCGAAATTAGTCTAAATACATTCAAGGATGGTTAAAATGGGTATTTAAAGTTTAACCCTTTAGTGGACAATGGTTTTGTAGTAAAACCACCTACTAAACAACTTTTTTTAATTTACTTTTTAGAGTACTTTACTTTCTCTTTTTATAATTATATAAGGCTCCAATCTCATACATCTATGATGTATGGAAGCCTATGATGTAGAATCAAGAGCTTCTGCAATTAAAAATAAAACTTTTTGGAGACACGAATAAAATATAGGTATTTAAACTTGCGATACCTATTTAGTGTACTATTTTAAGGATTCTTATTTATTGTTCTTCCAATATAGTTAAAAAACTTTAAAAAAGCATAGTGTTTACGCTGTACAAGGGGGGGGATTTCTCAGTTAAACCACTCCTCAAATCCTCCTTAAGTATCCTCTAAAGGAAACCCTCCTAAGAAATATAAAGAAAACTTATCATATATTTTACATTTATAAGGTTCATAGATAACATTTATAAACTAATTGCATTAATGAATTTATTTTGGTGACCTTTAAAGGGTTAACAGTTACAGTTTTCTTGTACGTACAGTCACAACGGAAAATGGATTCAACTATGGTCAGAATGGAAATTTTCGTCAAAGTCTGAATACCGAAAGTTTTTGTATTACAATACTTCTTTCATTTCGTAATATCAAATATCAAAGTAGATATCAAAGAAAGAGTCACTTTCTGAGGTGTTGTATTCATAATAGTATAAACAAAGTTTAATGCAATATCATCAACATCTAAAAATGTATGCAACATCATCCTATTATGTAAAATTCAAATGGTCTTATATGATGGTTGAATATTTAAAGAGCTGAATATTTAATTTTCATTTATTTAATATTAATTATTATTTTAGATGTATTTTTAATTATTATTTTAGCGTATATATATTTCAGGTGACACAGCACATTTAAATCTTCAAAAATTCGATTTTTTTTATTTGCACATTTTCAAAATATCTACATATTTCTGTATCCTTCTGTATAACAAACTCATTTAAAATATTTGAATTAGAACCTGTAAAACTATACCATCTTTGCATTTAACCCTCTGGAGTCCAAAGCCGGTCTTCCGGCCCTCAATTCACACGACCAGGCCGCCGGCCGAAAATTTCTATCTCTGCCTACCCCTCATGGAATCACCGGTGGTCATTCTTGAGGACACGCTTGACGTTGACGTTGCTTGACGCTTGACATTCACGGAGACGCCTGACGTTGATTTATAACTGCGTCATTTTGTCAGTGCTAGTTTCATCGGCCCATATACTATAATAGAAACTCCAACATGTGTATATGTTCTACTGAGCGCTGATTGCTGTCCTCTCACTCAATCGGTGTTGAATTTTTACTTAGTTACTTGATAGCAGTTGAATTTTTTAGTGTAGTTGAAAATAGTATATAATTTTAAAACGGTCTTTAAAATGAGTAAATATAGAAAAGTTTTAACTCAAGAGTAAATTGATGCAATTCTTTTCGCTGATTTAGACGAATCCGATCTTGAAATTGAAGATGATAATCGCTGGGGGGATAATTGCATAAATGAAAATTTCAATATGGATGATTCCATTATTGATAGCGAAGAGAGAGTCGCGGATGATCTAAACGATTCTTTGCAAGAGGACACTTATGACTCTAATGAAATATCTTCCCTAGGACTTTAGAGGGTTAATAGCACAGTTTTTAAGAAAACTATAAAAACTTTAACTGTATTTTACTAAAAATGTTTTTTTTTTCAACTTGCTTGAACTCTAGATAAAATCTATTAGACATATTAATTTTAAAATTTATAGTAAATACATTATAGACCTACGATGAAACTCTACCTACTTTTTCCGTTTCAATTATTTAACCCTTTGCCTTAAAACAACGTATGGGAGACGTGATCTTACTGCTGTGCCTAAAATGAGAACCTCGTATCACACACGTGATGATTCTGTCTGGCCAAAAGTGAAAAGCTCGTGTCAAACACGTGATGATTCTTTTTGGACAACAGTGAAAAGCTCGTATCAGTAATAAAACAATACCGCTTAAAAAATGTTGACTAATATTATACATTATTCCCTTATGGGCTATTCACTGAATAAATTCTACATACATGGTTTCCGCACACCTGGAAAGTCATGGAAAATCATGGATTTAGACAATGGATTAATTTTGTCATGGAAAGTCTTGATTTTTCAAGTAAAATGAGTAAAAGTCATGGATCCGCTAAACTACCGATTAAAAAAAATGCATTGAATTGTTTAATTCTATTTTTACTTGTCATTTGGCTGAAGTTACTGAGTTTGGTATTTACGTATTATCCTATTGACCCTATTGCCAAGTACAATTTGTTCACCAAGGAAACTCAAAGCAAGAAAGCTTAATGGGCGGGTAAATGTATATTATTCTGATTTTTTCTTAAATTGTAGATTAAAATTTTATTAATATAATAATTATTTTTTACTAAAAATTAGTTAAGATTTTTTTCACAAAATATAAGTTTATCTCTAGGGATATTGTATATAAACATTATAGGGTTATATTTGGCTATTATTCATGGTCACCTGGATAATACCAAAGTACCCTGAATTCAAATTGGAAACATTTTGATTGAAAAATTGCTATATGATTAAACTTAGGTATGTAGATACAACAATTTATTTTTATGTATGAGTTTATTAATACTTATAAAGTAAGTTTATAGTTTTTTTATGATAAAATTCCTGTAATTTCTCTAAAAGCATATATTTTATTTGTATGTACATCAGAAGTTTTATTCATATATACTTTAACGAAAGCTTTTTAAAGTCATGGAAAATGATCTGCTAAATCAGGGAGAGTCATGAAAAGTCATGGATTTGAAAAATTTTATTTTGGTAGATACCCTGTACATAGAAAATATATAAGCGACTGAAAATTTTTACTTTTGTTATATAACCATAAACATAGAAATAATATTATGTGAAATAAAAACATTAATAAATTTTTTTAATAAAAATGAAATTAAATATAGTTATCAAATTCTGTAGTTTTATTAAATAGTAAATGCAGTACTATTAATGTCCACTGGTTGGCTCACAATTTATCCCGTGATGAAACTGCTTCTGGTCCCGGAGCATGAGAAAAGCTTTCATCGAAAGTGGCACACACAATCGTCACTCGATTCATAAGGCAAGTGGTTAATATTTATAATATTGGAAACACATTTTTAATTATTATTTTATCTTTTTTGAAAATTTAATTCCCTGGTAAAATATTTCTTATACTTTTTTTTAATTTTAAATAGGTTTTTAATACGTAGAAGGTTATATCTAATAATTATTGTTTACAAAAAAGCAAAATTTTTAATAAAACTCACTTTATGTAGTTGTAAGCCTCCTCACAGTGTGTCAGAAATGTTTTAAAATTTTTGAAACAAGCTCTCAGTTTTAACTTTGGAAAAAAGTTCTTATTTTTTAATAACAAGGTAAATTTAGTAAAACTAATTAAATAAAAACAGAGAAAAATGCTGAAAATGCCATACATTTACGATAATAATTAAAGAAGATATGATAAAGCAAAAAATTAAAAAATATCTTCCATTTAATGTTGCTTTAAGGTAAAATAATTAACTAAATTCAGCATATTTAGAAAATAAATTTTATATTTATTAACATCATAAATTGTTACAAATGGTGTTTAAAAAATTACTATTAGTAAAGGGACAAAAACCAGTCACAAACAAAATGTTTTGTTTCTGTATTCGCTTCTTCAACAAACCTGAGGCATCCTTTTTTTAAAGCATTTATACTTAAAAGTTGTCACCTAAGAAAAATGTTTGTTAAAAAATTTTTAAACTATTTTTATTTCTTAAGTCGCATGAATATGTTGTGTGCTCTAGTGAACTAAATTCTATTTTAAAAAATTACTAAAGGAACAAAAATTAAACACAAACAAAGTGCTTTGTTTCTGTGTTTACTTCTTGAAGAATACTCAGACTTTGCAATCTTGTGCTACTAACGGTTATTAGGAATTAAATCAAACCTGAAACCCCATATGAGTTTTATATACATAAGAGTGATCCCTTTATATTAAAATTTGTTGGAAATTTATCTTAAAACTATGTTTATTGCCTAAATGAACAGTCTAATAAGTACTTCTTGTAAGGTTTGGTGAGCTAAATGGTATTGTAAAAACTTATTATTAGTAAAAGCACAAACAAAATACTGTCTTCCCTTCTTCAACAAATCCAAGTCATCAACTTTTCAATCTTGAAATACCAACTATTACTGATAATTAGATGAAATTTGAAATCACATATTAAGTATATGTACGTAAGAAATGTCACTTTAAATAAAAATTTGTTGAAAAGTTATTTTAAAACTATTTTTTGTATAAATTAGGGGCCTTGTATGAACTGTTGTTGTGCAATCATATTAACTAAGTTATCCCAATTATTTTATATAAGAACTAAATATATTACAAAAATGTGTTTAGAAATGGGAGAATTTGTGTAACTGAGTACAATAATTGGATGGAAATTTTAATCATAAATATTTCTGAAAAAGCTCGTGGTTTAATACTTAGACTGGATACTGTCTTCACTTCTTCAACAAATCCAAGTCATCAACTTTTCAATCTTGAAATACTAACTACTATCGATAATTAGATGAAATTTGAAATCACATATTAAGAATATGTACATAAGAAATGTCACTTTAAATAAAAATTTGTTGAAAAGTGATTTTAAAACTATTTTTTGTTTAAATTAGGGGCCTTGTATGAACTGTTCTTGTGCAACCAAATTAACAAAATTATCCCAATTATTTGATATAAGAACTAAATATATTACAAAAATCTGTTTAGAAATGTGAGAATTTGTGTAACTAAGTACAATAATTGGATGAAAATTTTAATCATAAATATTTTTGAAAGAGCTGGTGGTTTAATAATTAGACTGGATGTCTAATCTAAAATAGTTTAATTTTATACAAATAAATAAGTGGAGAGTAATTATTTAGGAGAGTTAAATTTCTCAAACTCGAAGCGCCATAGAAAAGCTTTTATTACGCAAAACTTCTAGGATATAAATTTAATTATTGCATTAATTTTCAGATAATGCTTGTTAATTTATTTTTACTTTTAAAACTGGAGTGTAAAATATTTATATTGATTAGCTAAATCTATTTTAGGTATTACAATTTTTAACAGAACTTACAGATTAATATCAATTACTATTCTTCTTAGTTTTATTTAACAGGAAAATATTAGAGTTAGTTTTCAGAGATGTGTGTTCACGTTTAAAAGAGATTCGATTAATGTAGACAAAATATGGTAAAGTAGTAAATATTGGAAAAGTTTCAGAGCTGAAAATCAATTATGGATGGTTTCAGCAAATCATTCTCTTGAAATTTTGACGAAAACACTGAAAACACTTTAATATGCTTACAACTTGTAAACTATTGAATTGCATCGTCATATTGACAGAAAAACATCCTCATAAATAGAATTGTTATATTTAACAGGAAAAAAATTATAGTAAGTTTTTAGGGATGTGTGTTCACATTGAAAAAAGATTTTATTAATGTAGATAAAATATAGTAAGGTGGTAAATACTGAGTTTCAAAGCTAAAAATCGATTATGGATGGTTTTAAAAATCATTCTGCTCGAAATTTTGACGAAAACACTGAAAATACCTTAATACGCCTACAGTTTGTAAACTATTGAATATTGCATTGTTATATTAACAGAAAAACATCATCATAAATAGAATAGTTATTTTGGAAGTGCAATACCTTTGTTGCAAAATCCAAGCCTCAGAAGATTTTTGGTTTTGTTCGTCGTTTCTCTTAATATCCTACATATGGGAGAATCAATATATCATTGCTGAATGTAAGAACAGCAAGGGTGTGTACATACATTGAATATTGCATTGTTATATTGATAGAAAAACATCCTCATAAATAGAATAGTTATTTTGGAAGTTCAATACCTTTGTTGTAAAATCCAGGCCTCAGAAGATTTTTGATTTTGTTCGTCGTTTCTCTTAATATCCAACACATGGGAGAATCAATATATCATTGCTGAATGTAAGAACAGCAAGGGTGTGTAGACAAGCAGAATAATGTAAATTCATAAGTGAGTTGAAAAAAATAAAAACATGTTCAACTACCATAAAGTTATATTCCTGCGTTGTACTTCCTTAATCATTATACTAAACCATCAACAAAGTAGAGACAATATCGATCCTAATTCACTTGTAAACATTAGTTATAGTTCAAAATAAGCCTTGTAACATTTTCTTATAAAACCAGAACATTGTTTTATGCGTGTGTGTATGGAAACAGAAATATTCATTTATATTGCTCTACGAATATTGTATTTATTAACGTTGGTTCTTAATAAATCACAGAAATCCACGTGAGTTAAAACAACTAATTCAGAATATGAGACATTGCCAAAACATACACCAATTGGTTTTTAGGGAGATTAAGGACAGTCAGGACAGTTTGGGAAGATTTTTGTTAATTTTTTTATGTTATTTCATCACGGTAATTTCCATATGCAGAACAAATATTACTACACCAGAAGGAAAGTATGACATTCTTATGTCAGTAAATTTCTAGGTATCTTTTCAAAGGTCTAAATTAAGAGAGAAAGAGTACTCTAGTTACTTAAAATGATTCTTAATCTAGTAAATTTCTTCGGACAAATCCCTTTCATTCTATGGTATAACTTACTGGATGAATATATAATTACCGATAACAATAAAATACCGATAATACCGATAATTCAAAAATGATTCCTTTAAATTCCTCACTATAGTGTTATTGAGTAATCTTAAAGTTCTCTGCTTTTATTTTTTTTTAATTTGTTCAAGTTTGAAAATGGATAAAAGCTGTAGACTTAGCATACATTTTCTTTCTAAAAAATCGGATAAAACTTACAATAATAGAATTTGCTTCTTTTATTTGAGCCCTGTAAAAAATGTAAGAATTACCCCCATAAGAAACATCCAAGCTTTTTCAAATTAACAAAAATTCTTTATTCTGATTCCAAGAACAATTACAGTCTGGTTAAAAGCTGCCCTCCTGAGTTAGCAACGTCGTTTTTATAGTACATCTGAGCAGCGTCACTTCATTTCACTTTCAAAATCATTTCATTCTCAACAAATCCCTTTATATTACATTTTTTTTGTAATCGCATATTGGCTTTTCCAATTTCTTACTAACTTTGCCCCATATGTTGTTACTCATCTCCCTAGTGTAGGTCCAATAGACCCCGTCGCAGTATACGACTGGTCCATGGCTAAAAGTAATATGCAGCTTGAATCGGCCAAGCAACCACGAAGACTTAAGGTTGACTAAACCTTAAAAAGAGGTGCAACTTTCATTTGAAGAGCACTACTAAGGTGAAAGAAAGAGTTTGCTCAAGTGGACTTTCGTAATTTAGAAGGAGGGACCAAGCAGAGAACCCCTAGGTTTGGCCTAACCCTCGAGAGGTATCGTTTGGGAACTTAAAGGACTACAAATCTATTTTACATGCCCCGTAAACCTCCGGTTAAGCAACCAAGCAACTTGGAAGCAGCCGTAGCAACCGGACCACTTTGGTCTGGTTGCTGCGGCTCCAAAGTGGTGCCACCTGATCTACCGGGACTCCACTTTGCCCCGAATTATACGTATAAACAAGATTACTTAAGATACAGAAATATGTTCAAATGAACGTATTTATTATAAAGTTGACTACTAAATTAAATCAACTACTTTGAATGAAAAGATTTAAATTGTACCTCTTATTATTAATTCAAACTTTTCTAAGAACCTGAAATGAAAAACTACTACAAATTATTATCTACCTTTAGTGGCCTCTGCATTTAGTTTTTGAAAATTTTATTTCAATCAGTAATTCTATAAACTCTACAGTATGTTACGATGTTGAATTATCATTCATCAAATGGAATGAAGACCTCTTGAAACTAATAATTCTATTCCTCTCTACTCAACCGTAAAACCTGAGAAAGTCAGAAAATTTAAAAAAAGTAACAAAACATAAAATTAAGGTTTGAATAATCTCTTTTAACTTTTTATTTCTTATTCGTACAGTATAAAGCAATTTTCATTAGCAAATCTTCAATGGTTATCTTTCTTTCTAAAGTTTTTTTAGAAAAATAAAAATGTATAACGTGATCTAAAACCTCGCCTTTGCACGATACAATTCAACAACCATCGGCAAAAGACGACGATGACTCGATGAAAGTCAATATTGTCCGTAATGGCATCATAAAACTTTTTTTTTAAAAAACGCACTTTATTCTTTTATCGTTTTGCCATCTTTCATAAGTACACGTTGCTTTCATATTTGCATTCAAAAGAAAATTCAGAGATTCAGAAACGCAATTAGCATTTGCAATGTTCTTCTCGGAAACAGTCGTTTCACGTCCCTGTTCTTTATGATTTCAGCCTTTTTTCCCCGCATTTTTCCCTCGCAAAGACTGCTTACAGCCCCTTTTATTGGAACGCCGGGAATTTTTAATTGCTCCAGCCGGTTCCTAGGCGAAGCACTTGAGATATGCTCAAAACTGGCACTGATTGCAGCTATAAAAATACTCAGAAAAAAAAATGGCAAATGTGAGAAATAATAATCGCGTTAAATATTTTCTTCATTTTTCTCATCTTCATCATCAAGACTTCTTTTTTTATTGTTAATATTTTTCCTTTAAAGTAATATCATCAGTAGAATCAATAAAGAAAAATGGGGGGAATTTAGGAAAGTGTATTTCCAGTTGATATATTTTTCCAAAAATCGCTTTTCTTTTTAGCTTATCGATGCATATACGCCTTCGCGCTGTTCACTCAATTAAATCCAGGTACTCAAAGAAAAAAAAGAAGAGATGGCTTTATAAGAAAACTTGTAATTTAGTTTTCTTTTTAAGCTGCAGGTAGGTGTGACCTATTACACGGAAAGAATAATTATAATTGAATTACAAATATTTCGAAAACTTTTTTTTTATTTCGCAAGTTACTAATATTGGGAATTTTAATCTTGAAAAATTGAAAATGGGAATAGAATGGTGTATGTAAAGGGAGAAACTATCAGTAAAAAAAAACTTTGTTTGAAATAACCAATATGCATCCAAAAATCTGTTGATGAAGAAATCTGAAAGAACTTTACAAATATTTCTTTCTTTTTTTAGTTATTTTTCTTTCAAATTAATTGCAATGCGTATGGCGAAAGCAGAAAAAAATTAATTTTTGTTATTAAATTCAGATACGGTTATAACGCAAACTGTCTATAAAAAAGTTAAATTACTTTCTTTGATATTCCCAAACTCTTCAGCTAAGATGTTGCCGAGTTATTGAATTATGTAATTAAAAAAAGGTATATTCTGCTTATATTTTACTGCAATTTCTAGGCTTAATCGGCTTTCATGCATAAGAAAATAGATATTCTTAGGTATGTGAATTATTACTGATTATAGATTCGTGCTGTATCAATTTCTTTTAATCATATAAAATTGTAAAAGGAAGGTTAAATAAAATGACAAGGAATATCTATTTTAGTGCTGAAATGCTAAATATAGCCATTTTCTTTTTCATTTATTATCTATTTTTGGATATAAATTTTTTTCGAGTTATAAAATTCCTCGCCATGTCATCACTGATACTTATCCATTTCATTGCGATACATTTTTGGAATCATACCTCAGAAAAAGGAAAATAATTTCAGAATTGTATATTAAAAATTTCTTATGATACTATGTTTGTACATCGCTTTTTCAGTCTACCAAATGTTAACGAAAATTTACACTAATTTGAACTAAAATTTGCTCAAATTTGGTCAATATGTACAAAATTTGTCATAAAAAGCAAAAATTTGTTAAAAATTTAGTTTAAACTGTCTATGTCGAATATTTTTCGATTTCCTTACATTTTCAATAAAAATTTAATGTATTTTCCAAACCTATCTCAAATTATTTTTTCCCAAACCTGTCTATCTCGAATTTTCGTAAAAAACACAACATTCCTGTTTAGATCCTTATTGCGTTGACAATCGCACAAGTTCCCCTTTCCAGGAAATACACTTCCAGTTTTCTCTCTAGTTTTCTTTCTTTTTTTTAGTTATTTTTCTTTCAAATTAATTGCACTGCGTATGGCGAAAGTAGAAAAAAATTAATTTTTGTTATTAAATTCAGATACGGTTATAACGCAAACTGTCTGTAAAAAACGTAAATTACTTTCTTTGATATTCACAAACTCTTCAGATTAAATGTTGCTGAGTTATTGAATTATGTAATTAAAAAGTCTATATTCTTCGTATTTTAATGCAATTTCTAGGCTTAATCAGCTTGCATGGTTAAGAAGATGGATATTCTTAGGTATGTGAATTATTACTGATTATAGATTCTTGATGTATCTTAACAAATTAATTTCAATTTCAACGTTGAGAAAGTGTTCCAAATTCAAAAAACGAGAGAACTTCAGCGTAAATTAATATTTTCCCGGTTTAGCTGCTATTGCTGACTTAATTATCGATTCACTCAGTACCATTAATTGTGACTGAGTTCGGATATAGATGGCGTAAATTGAAATAAAAGAACCCCACATGATTTTAAGTATTTCGAAAGATATTTATAAGTTTTAATCTAGTTTAACATAATGTTCTGTGTTCCTGAAAAATCACCTCATTTTATAAAAATGCATTTTTGTGTAAGTGTAATGCAGAAGGAGAAAAAGAGGATCAAGGAACGTTGTTCAATTTATTTTAATCATATAAAACTGTAAAAGGAAGGTTAAATAAAATCACAAGGAATATCTATTTTCGTACTGAAAAGCTAAATATAGCTATTTTCTTTTTCATTAATTATCTATTTTCGGATATAATTTTTTTTCGAGCTATAAAATTCCTTGTTATGTCATCACTGATACTTATCCATTTCATAGTGATACATTTTTGGAATCATGCCTCATAAAAAAGGAAAATAATTTCAGAATTGTATATTAAAAATTTCTTATGATACTAAGGTTGTACATCGGTTTTTCAGCCTACCAAATGTTAACAAAAACCTACACTAATTTGAACTAAAACTTGTTCAAATTCGGTCACAAAACGTGTCACTAAAAGCAAAAACTTGTAAAGAATTTAGTTTAAACTATTTTTACTTTCATGTACAAAGTAAAGAAAGTATTGTAAATGTGATAGCTTTCGTTCAGATCTCAACAGAGATACATTTTTTGATTACGACTGAAATCATTTTGACTAGTTTAAGCATTATATCTGTACATACATGCAAAGAAACTTTAAAGTTTTAATTATCCATTTTAATCCTCACTGAATGCATTTCTATTATCTTCTTCGGAATTTTTTTACATACATATGTACTATGTATATGTATATCCATGGCCAATTTTATCTTTTTTGTAGCCTTAGGCAAATCCCAATAATCCCGCTCTCAAGCTTAAAAAAGCTTCCATTTTTTTCAATAAAAACTAAATTACTCATATTATATAATAAGAAATATTAGCAAAATTACTCAATCAACTAGTCAACAAAAATAGCTGATTAGTTGATAAATTACTTACCAACTAATCAGTTATTTTTCAGATTTAAGAAATCGAAATATATTTTTGCATGTTATGTTCATTCATTTATTTATTTTGCACCGTAGTTCACATGGTTCTACCGCTCCTAAATTTTGCTGCCCTAGACAGGCACCTACCTTTTTTACCCCCTAGAGCTGAGCACGACGTGTTTTATAACACTCCGTTAAAAGCACTCGACCTAGAATGCTGAAATTTTATATTTATAACTATTGTAGTATTTAGCTGTGCACCAACGAAAAATTTCAATACTTCGGATATGAAACTGCTGGACATGAATCAAAAACGTTGCACAATGGCGAAATTTAGAACTTCATCTTGTTCTGTACCTAAATTTTTTATAGCAATCTGCACTCTATAAAACGAGAAATTTCAATGTAACTAATATAAAACGCTACCGGTCGTCACCAGATACGAATACTTGAGATCTATTCATTGTTGAACTATATAAATTACTCATTTTTTAGCATAATTCTACTCATTAGTTGAATGAATATAGCATATAAATTTGTTTTTATTATAAGTTAATATTTTATCAACTGTGTAACTGGCCACTTTATAAAAGATTTGAAAGATCGCATACCTATCATCCAAATTGAGTTTAAACTAAGTGGAGAAAAAAAATGTGTATAATTTAATATGGGTACAAAGAAGTCATGTAGTGGCTACATCAGATTTTTATTACTTATATTAGGAGACTCATTTGAGACTCAGGTAAACGAGAGGGTTAAGTATCTCTTTTGTACGTACATTGGATCACTCTGTACATCGGAACAAATATAGTATAATCCCCAGTTTGGTGACATTTTCATCATTGTAAAAATAATGTTACGTTGGCCTAGTGTTTGATAAAGAAGAAATTAAAACTCATTAAAAAACACATGGACAAATATGTCTCCATTAAATGATTTTATGTATTAAATGCCTAAGGAATACAACTGGAATACAACTTATCATTTGTATATATCGAAGACTCTTCTCGACTTGGCGTCGCCCCCCTAAACAAATGGCGTTGATTTTCCTTTTTTCACTTGTCGCTCCAAAAAATGTCTATCCCGCAAGCAGCAGATATCAGCAGTGTTCACCCTCTTCTCTCCTCTAGTAACAGTCGTGTTCTCTAAAAAATCACCCGGAGAAAAAACAGGGGTCCTTTTTCAGAACGGAAGGGTTAGAATTCCGCCAAACCAAAGGGCCCTTCTTTTGGTTGAAAGAAATCCAAAGTTTCTTTCTAGTTCAAACCAGTCCTGTCATGTATGTCTTTGGAAAAAGATTTAAAGGAAGGGTAAAAACATCTTGAACCGAATGTAACTTATTGTTACAATCATCAACGGCAAATAACGATGTACTGAAAATTTAATGCAACTTTAAACACAGTGAATGCATTCTTTATCATTATGGTCAGCTAAAATGTTATCTTAAACTCTATTCCAATGTTTCTAATGTTATTTTGTTTTCGTGTAACCGTATGTTTGCCACACCACATCTAAAATGTCGTCAAATTTGAAAAAGGCACCAACTTCGGCAAGCGCGCCAATGAGTACGTAGACTACATCTGTACCAAAACATCTATATAGGATATAAAATAATAAACCGGCATTAATTCATCTCACGCATGGATTGAATTCATGGTCAAATGGCTCGTTCATGGATGAGACCTATTGCCCTTCTCCTGCACACACACCGGTGAAAGGATTCTACTCTAAATAATCGATTTTACTCTCAGACACGTGCCGTCTCCATATGCCGCTTCATTTAAAAAAAAAAAAGCAGAGCGACAGATGCCTGGCGAGGAAGATGGGACTTTTAAAGTCAACAACATTCGGCAGGAAACTTCCGCCAGACCTCTATAAAATTTTAATTTCTCTTCTTTAAAATAAATATAAAAATATTTTTTTCAAAGTGTTTAATCTGAGGCTGAATTTCACTTGGATCCATTTGGATTAACATCAAATGAAAAGTTTTCCTATTTTAAACCTGTTTTCGACACGTTGAAGTTTATTATTTAGATTAAATTAATAGGAATTTTATTCTATTTTAAATATATAAATGAAAAGTAATTTTTGCATATTTTATGCAACTAAAAATTGAGATTATATTAAAAGGTTGTTTAGGTTATGCTTTATCTAGCATTGATTTATAAATTGCCTTGCTGCATAAAATTTTAATTAGCTTTCTTTAAAATGTTTGTGAAAATATTTTTTTACTTTCTGCTATACGTAATTTTGTGAAGCCATTATAATCATCCAAGAGTTGTACTTCGAGATTTTGATGAATTTTCACGTTTAGAACCTCTTTGAGAAGTAACTGTAATCCACCAAAATTCAACCTCGAGATATTGATGGATCTTTATGTTTTGAATCTGACGAAGAAGTAATTGTAATCGTCCAAAAATACAACCTCAAGATTTTGATGGATCTTCACGTTTTGGTCCTCACTGAAAAGTTATTGTAGGCATCCAAAAATTCTACCTCGAGATTTCGATGGGTTTTCATGCTTTGGACTTCTCCAAGAAGTAATTCTGATCCACCAAAAATTCTACCTCAAAACTTTCATGGATATTTGCGTTTTGGACCTCGCTGAGAAGTAATTGTAATTGTTCAAAAATTCGACATCGATGTTTTCATAGATTTTGAAGGACCTCTTCCAAAAATACTATGTTTGGAATTTTGCCTGTCTGTGAACATGAAATTTGAGTACGTTTTGACTTAGAGAAACCAAATATTGAATGTGTACATTATAGCAAAATTCTAGTTTTCTATAATCTTTGGGTTACTGTCCAGTATTAAAAATATGTTTTTAAATATTCTTGAAAAGCTAATTAATCTCACTAACTTTAAATCTTTTTAAAGACCTTATGTCAAATATATTAAATACGAAAAGTTTTTTCGCTTGAGATCGTGAATTTTTAAAAACGTGGTTTCTTCATTTAATCTATCACCCTACACTCTCATACTGTCACAAAAGATGCATTGGGAGATGATTAAAATTACAGTTCATGATTATATTAATGTATGCAGTGAAAGGTTAAATTTCTCAAAGCATGAAAATTCCTACATACACCGGGAAGATGGTAGGTTGTTGACAGCGACACCGTCGTACAATAAGTCTTCCAAATTTTCGTCAGAGAACTTTTAGGACATCTCCCCCCTCATATGCTTTCAGCCAAAGCTGTTCCTATATATTTCTATTATATGGGGATGTCAGGGGTGGAAAAGGAGGATGAAAAGTATAAATGTGTAAAAAAAAAATAACTGAAAATGTGAAAAATAAAACAGAAAAATGGTTATTTTTAATGATTTTCTACCATCCATTTTATACCACCTCTATCAAAACTTTTCTCCTTGCTACATATATTCCAGTGTAGAGTTTTAAAATTCTCAATTCCCTCAGAAGAAATATTACTTGAAAAATAATCTTTTTACTTCGTCAAAATCGAATGCATAGCAATAAATATATCGAAAAGATATTAATATAAGAGGGATTCACAGAAAATAGGGACATTTCGGACTTAGAAGGGCATTTTGCACAAGATTCAACAGGAAAGGTGTCGGTTGTGATTTTTATGCAAAGCAGTCTAATCGTTTAATTTGACTCATCATGCAAGATTACATAGATAAGGTTCTGCATTCAACTCCCATGTTTTGATACCACGCAACTGTCTCCCATGACGAATGTAAGGTGTCCGTGGTGCTACGCTTAAGAATTCCCTGAATTTTGATCCTCCTCTGGAAAAGAACAAGCCAGGACTCAAAGTTCCTGGCTCAGTTCACGATTAACATTGTTGAGAGAACTCTTAGAAATAAAAATTAATAACTATTGTTTACATTTAAAGAAATAAAATGAAAAGTTTTGTTGAGTTCTGCATTTGACTCCCCTTTTTTCATACCAAGCAACGGTCTTCCTACCATGACGGATGTAAGGTGACCGTGATGCTAAGCTTAAGAATTCCCTCCATTTTTATCCTCGATTTGAAAAGGACAAGACAGGACTCAAAGTTTCTGACTCAGTTCACGATTAACATTGTTGGGAAAATTCTTAGAAATAAAAATTAATTCATTAACTATTGTTTACATTTAAATAAATAAAAGGAAAAGTTCTGTTGAAGTACCTAGAGAAAAGCAATAAAAGTGTTTTTAGTAGTCTGTCTAAAATAGACGCATTTTTAGCCGTGTCCTTTTTTATACTAATTGTTGGTTCTGATAAGATCAATCGTACAACGCATTGTGATATTAGTTACATTGCAGTGATCAAAACCTCCTAATGGCTTTAATGTATCCGGGACCAATTCACAGAACCAACAATACATTCAGATGAATGCTGATTCTGGAGGCGTGAGGCCGCAGTCACAAAAAAGACCACATTACGACGAGAGTGGCAGGGAAAATAAAACAGAAAAGTAAGCAAATATATATACTGACGAATAGATGAAAAAAAAATCGAGTCTCCGAATCGATTCCATCCGTCGAAAAGAGCAATCCTGCACGCGCCGAAAACACACAAGGCACAAGAGCGGAGCAGTGGAGCGGCAGATGCGCGGGCGGGAGGCCCGTCCTGCAGAGTCAACAATCATTCCGTAATGCCGACCACGAAACGACCGAGGTCACGTGATCTGACTCACTCTTCCAAAATCACCGCGGACACAGTTTGCTCACGCGAAAGTTACCATGCACAGTTGCATTTCACGCTGCTTGACCGACACACTTGGTTTTAAGTAACAGATCCATTTTTAAAAAAACAAAGAATAACAATGAATGTTTCTCTTTTTTTATATATTTATCCCCTTCTCTTCTAATCTTTTAATGCAATAAGATGAATTTCATACCAAGTGTGCTTTCAAAAGTAGGCGTCTTGGCTCAAAGCCTGGGGTACAAAGATTTAAGCATAAGTTATCCATATCCATGCTTTCTTCATCTTTATCCGAAACTAATCTTAAACTATCTTTCTATTCGATACGGATTTCTTGACTTAATCCCTTCGCGACCAACGTCTCATATACGCGAAGCAGCGATTTCACTCTTATCAGTCCAGCATCTCCTGCACACAATGATCTCCGGTTGATACTGAGAGACCAGCGTCGCGTATGCGTAATATGAGATCTGGACTTTTTTTTTTTAAATTTTCAAATGCTAAATTCAATTACTAGATGGCGTAAACGGCAACGGTTTTCACAAAGGGGTAACTAGTATAGCATTTACGTGCTGGTCCACAAGGGGTTAACGCATGCTTCTTATAGTATATTTTCAGGATAAGTTCAATTTAGGGGTCAGAAGCTTTATTATGAGGGGGAACTGGCTGTACTTTTCTGTCATAATAATCCTCATTATAATTTATGTCATACTAATCCTAACATAATGTACCCAATGAAATTAGATCAGAATTCTACTTGTATCTCAAGTGTCAACAGCAATAAAAAATGAATAAATTTAAGCATAAGTGTTCCTTATCCATTTTTTCCATTGCAACAGACGATTATCCTAACGCCTTAACAAGGCTACGAACCTGTTACTCATTTAGCACTCCCGAGGAACACGTATAACTTAAGGTATGCTACGGAAGCGAGTAACATTAACCCCGCGGGATCCTCGTAATTTAGAAGCAGGGATCAAGCAGAAGACCCCCCCCCTCACCCTGCTTGGCCTGCCAGCCCCAGAAGTATCGTTTGAGAACTTGGAGGACTTTGCGATCATGAACATATTTGACATGCCCAAGTACTTTTAGCGAACACGGCGGATCTTAAGCCGGTTCCAGCCCCGAACCCGCAACCTTTCAGTTACTAGATTGTTGCCTTTGCCGACTGAACTACCGCTGCTCCGGGTTCCGTATCCATGCTTCCTTCCACGGAAAGATAGTTTGAGATTAGTTTTGGATGAAAATCCAAAACTTATCTCAAACTATCTTTCCGTGTAATACCGATTTCTTGATCTAATGTATACGTTTTACATTATATCCTAGGAATAAGCTCAATTTAGGGGTCAGAAGCTTCAATAAGAGGTGGAACAGTCTACACTTTTTTATCATCCAAATTCTGATCTCGAATCATAACGTATCCAGTAAAGTTGAATAAGAAGTTTACTTGGAACTCAGGTGTCAATAGCAATAAAAAATAAATACAATTATACATCATCAAAAGTTATTTAATAGTTCCATTTCTGTAGAATATTAACAATAATTCTGTGTTTAAGGAAGAAAAAATTTTAAAAATTATAATGCAGCTGTTTTTATAGTAATTTAGAATACTTGGATACATAATTTAGTGTTATCGATAAACGAACACCCTGAAAGGGGAATAGAAATGCAAAAGTTTGTGTTTATTTCTAATTTCTTTTTCTGTATGAACAAATTTTGCTTTTATTTATAACAGAAGGAGTCAAATTCAACTTTATTGATTTCCCAGACTTTGTCCGACATTAACAATTTATAATTTCACAAAAATCAGTCAAGCAATAAAAAGATGATTGTCTGTCATATATTTAATGCTTGACTGATGAGATATTTTGACTAATGAGAGCCTTATTTATAAATCCTTTTAACTATGAAATAAAAGAATTCCTGTTCTTTTGAATGTGGATACAACTATATGAAATAAAAAAAACTTTAACCTTTGCACTCCGTTGTTGCCATATTTGTTACATTAAAATACTAACGTTAAATCCACTGTCTCGGCTACGGCGACACGGTGAGCCTACCCAATAATGATCACTATACTCCATTTTATTCGACTCTATTTTTCTTTTACATCACAGGTATGTACTTGTAACTAATATAATGCTGGAGTTATTGATATCCTGTGTGAGTTACTAGGCTGGAATGCAAAGGGTTAAAATAAAAGTGGATTCTATATCAATATAATTTCATAGTTCTGAAAATTCTATGTCATAGAAGAAGCGTTTAGTTAATAAAAGGCAAAATAAGATTGATAAAAATTTGAGGGTGTTTCTCCTCCCTTCAAAATTCTCAATAATTTGAAATAGTCCCATGCTGTTATTTACAGGCATTTTCTTGCTTAATTTGTATTAAATTAAAAATGCTTATATTTTTAAAAGGAACTGAAATTTATAGCAACGTGATGAAAGCAATTAGAAATTAGCAAGCTATTAAAACTAATGTAATAGGCACATCTTTAATAAAACATTGAAACTGCTTTGATGTACAGTATTTTTCGGAAATGATGTATTATGTATAAATATCGATGCCATGGATTTAAGGACTGATCTATAAGAAGAAAAAAAAGAGAGAATTATCGGTTTTCAAGCCAAGAGTTGTCGTATAGCTGATGCAACACAGTGTAGGTATTCTTTTCATAGTATTATAGTGAAGTTTATTAGTACTGAATAGCACCAATCTATTAAAACTTCGAAGTATTATGTGATATTGGGATATGTGAACTCTGGCTACAAAAATATGTAAAATTGATCTAATATGCATATATTTAGGATTATGTCGTATTCCACTTCATTATACAAATAAATTGAAGATGCTTCAGTGAAAATACAATGCAAATAGAATGTTGGAACTAGACCTCCATGAACCAGCAATAGGCTGTTATCTTAATGTGTTACGCTTTCTATTTAATCAAACGTTACAAGTGTGTATGGAGATGATGATCGAAGTCACATTGAATCCACTGCAAAATACACAACACAATGATGTGGGAATTATTTTCAATAGAATTTTACAGTTGAGTTATGTAAGTCATTTCATTTACATTGAGACCACTACCATTATCATTAGTTAGCACTATCATCAGTTATAAATCTGCGCTGTTCACAAACATCGAAAATACATGTTATCTTTCCACTATCAAATGTTATAGTACAACTAAGGAATGTGCATATTACACAACTTGAAATTTTCCTCATTGATTGACAACCATCAAAAAAAATTTTTGTGTTTTTATGTCCTTTTAACAAGTTTGTATATTTATGAAGAATATTATATGCAAGTAATAAAACCTAACAGAGAATAACAGAAAGAGATAAACTGCTTTTACAATGTATAGTCTTTATTTTAGCTTCATTTCAGTTTCAATTTACCTGATTTTTTCCTTTGTTGGTTTTTGAATTTTCTGTCATTTAACTCCATTTGCATCTTGGCAAAAAAATTTATATGTGTGTCAGGTCTTAAAAAGGGTAGTTGGAAATTACGTGAGTTAAAAGCGATTTTAAAAAGGAAACTCTTTTATAATAATAAAATAAATGAAAAAGACCCACTCTCGCGTAAGCTTTTAGGATAATCCGGTCAGGCGGAAGCATTTTGAAACAATTTGATGAGCTTGCAAACAGATAAGATCAATTAGCACGTAGACATGGAACTGTGAACACCTATTCCACGCTTAGCTCCGCCACGAACAATGAAAATAGTGCAAGTTGCACTCCCATAGAACTATGAGTTAATAAAATTATTATTATCAAGAAGACTGTTTTCCATTCGCCTTAACTCTGGATCAATACATGTCATGTGAATAATTGATGATTCGCAACAGAAAAAAAAACTCGTATATTGGAGACTGCTTAAGTAGAGATATTGCTATATTAGGGTAAACAAAATCCTAAGATGATTTCTCGTCCACATCGACTTTATCATGGTGTGTTTTGCTGAATTCCCAATTTTTGAATTACCACATTTATTCAGGTTTCTTATTAATTCATTTAAAATTCCATAAAGATTTTTTTCTAATTTTAAGCTTTTTAAAATAAAAATTGGTTTTAAGTTCAACAGTTGTTCAAGGCGAACACTAATTCTCTAATTGAAAAACCATTTTTATTGTTTTTATAGTTCTTTTTTATAATATTTCTTTTTTATTTCATTCTCTTTCGTCTGCACTAAATGCGAAGAATTTCTAAACTGTCTGCATTTTACCACGGATCAATTTCAACCCAATTGTTGGCAACGACTGCAAATAATAAAAATGATTCGTAATTGGTCAGTGTATCAAAACTTCGCTTTAAATTTCCTCATGAATAGACAGCCTATTTATCAGCGTGATTGGATTGGGAAAGGAAAATAATAAACTTTCGGGGGAGAACCGTCCCACCTTGATGAAAAATCAGGCCAAAGGCTTTTCCGCAGGGAACGACCGCAAGCATCTTGAGCCTATAAGTTATGGTCAAAGTTTAATCACATTCATGAAAATCCGGGAACCCGGTCCATAACTCTTTCCCCCAGATTGGGATGCCGTGTTTCTTCTCAACGATTTTAGATTTCGCTCAAAAACTAAATTACGCCACAGGCAAGAAATATGGAAATCACCTCTATTGGATACAAAATCGAGTAGGGGGCGTTTTGATTTTAAACTATTTCGGAAAACGCTGGATTTTCTCCGCTCGTATAATTTTTCACTCCTTGTGAATACTTTGCTTTCTGGGGGTTCTTTCCATGAAGAAAACTAAATATCGCTTACATTTTTTATCTTTGTTTCAACTTTTCAAATAACTTTTCGTCTATATGCGTATATCCATACTTTTACCAAACCATACCACAAAAAGACTTGCAAATTCAATTAGTGCTGAGAAATTGCAGAAAATTGAAGACATTCAAG
>CM063501.1:36590110-36610110 GCA_032207245.1 Pardosa pseudoannulata | reverse complement strand
AGCAGACAGAGAAAGCCTTGGCCTGAACTGGCTGTAGAGCTGCTGAAGAAGAAGAATATAATGACTAGAATATACCTTTTGACTCCCCTCTACGAGTGGTGTCCAGGGTATGATAGACCCGCTTCTCTTTTCATTTCTCTCGACGTCACTGGTTAGCATACAGTTTAATAAAACAACCCCACAAGAGCGAAATTAATCTCGGATGGATATATTAAAAACAAATGACTACTTGTTCATTTTATAGAGCCTAACGTTGGCCGATTGGTTAAGGCGCTGATCGTAAGAACTGGAGATCGTGGGTTCGAATCCCACTTTGGCATGGATATTCGTAACTGTTCGGAATCGGATTTAAGCAGTAGGTCTCGATCTCATTAGCCCTCATGTGCGAAACAGTAGACCGTAGCTCTCCAAACCAAACCGAACTTGATCATTTTATACTTCCGAGTAACTCTTTGCTAGTCTTGAAATATAATATGTAATTTGTTTACATGTGTTATGTGTTTGTGTGTCTACTTACACTTAAAATAAAATCTGAAATTTCTATTTTTTATATAACTGCTATTGCTCTAAATTGTACTAGTTTTATTTATTTTTTTATATGGGAGAAAAAGCAGTTCTTTGTTATCACTGAATTAGTTTAAAATATGATGTACTGCATAACATAAGATTCTATGTATTGTTTGTAAACACCCAGAAATCTTTCCCTGTTATGAATAACTATAATTACTTTAAAAATATTTATTTTGAATTTTATGAGAGACGAAAATAGTAATTCTCGATTACAAATGATGTAGTTTAAAATCTGATTTCCGCATTAAGTAGAAGTCTATGTAATGCTGTATCCCACACCAAAACTCACACAATTATGAATTTTCGAAGATTTTTTTCCTCGATGTAATCGTTGTTACTTTACATAACGATTAGTTAAAAGTAGAATTTTATTTTACATTTTATGTGAGAGAAAAAGTAGTAATTTTGGATTATAATTGATTTAGTTTAAAAGATTTACTGCACTAAGTGGGAAGTCTATGTACTGTAACTGTAGTACTTCAAGCCGAAGCTCTCACATTTACGAATTTTCGAGAGGGTTTTCCTCTCTTTAAGAAATGCTTTAAATAATGTTAACTTTATTTGATTTTTATATGGAAATAAAAATAAAAATTCTGTATTTTATTTGATTTAGTTTAAAAGATTTGTAGCTTTAAATGGGGAATCTATGTACTGTAGTACCACACACCAAAGCTCTCACTTTTACGAATTTCAGAGAGGGTTTTTCTTTTTTCAAGTAATCGTTGCTGCTTTAAATCATATTAACTTCATTTGATTTTTTATTTTTGAGTAAATGTAGATATTCTTGATTTTAATTAATTTGGTTTAAAAGATTTTCAGTGCTGAGTGGAGAGTCAATGTACTGAAGTACCGCGTACCAAAGATCTCACATTTGCGAATTTTCGAGAGGGTTTTCTTGCTTTAAGTAAACGTAGTTGTTTTAAATAATATTAACTTTATTTGATTTTTTATGTGGGAGTAAAAATAGAAATTCTGTATTTCAATTGATTTAAATTAAAAGATTTGCAGCACTAAGGGGGGATCTATGTACTGTAGTACCACACACCAAAGCTCTCACTTTTACGAATTTCCGAGCGAGTTTTTCTTTCTTCAAGTATTTGTTGATGCTTAAATCATATTAACTTTATATGATTTTTCATTTTGAAGTAAAAATAGATATTCTTGATTTTAACTAATTTGATTTAAAAGATTTGCAGTACTAAGTGGGGAGTCTATGTACTGAGGTATCGCATACCATAGCTCTTACTGCTACGAAATTTCGAGAGGGTTTTTCTTTCTTCAGGTAATCGTTGATGCTTTAAATCATATTAACTTCATTTGATTTTTTATACGGGAGTAAAAATAGAAATTCTGTATTTAAACTGATTTGAATTAAAATATTTGCAGCATTAAATGGGGAGTCTATGTAGCGTAGTACCACACTCCAAAACTCTCAATTTTGCAAATTTCCGAGAGGGTTTTCATTTAAGTAATCGTTGCCTCTTTAAATCATATTAACTTCATTTGATTTTTTATTTGGGAATAAAAATAGATATTTTTGATTTTAATTAATTTGGTTTAAAAGATTTGCAGTACTGAGTGGGGAGTCTATGTACTGAGGTACCGCGTACGAAAGCTCTCACAGTTATGAATTTTTGAGAGGGTTTTTCTTGTTTTTAGTAATCGTAGTTTCTTTAAATAATATTAATTTTATTTGATTTTCATATGGAAGTAAAAATAGAAATTCTGTATTTTAATTGATTTGGTTTAAAAGATTTGCAACATTAAATGGGGAGTCTATATAATGTAGTGCCACACATCAAAGCTCTCACTTTTACAAATTTCCGAGAGAGTTTTTCCTTTCTTTAAGTAATCGTAGTTTCTTTAAATAATATTAATTTTATTTGATTTTCATATGGAAGTAAAAATATAAATTCTGTATTTTAATTGATTTGGTTTAAAAGATTTGCAACATTAAATGGGGAGTCTATATAATGTAGTGCCACACATCAAAGCTCTCACTTTTACAAATTTCCGAGAGAGTTTTTCTTTCTGAGTAATCATTGCTGCTTTAAATCATATTAACTTAATTTGATTCTTTATTTGAGACTAAAAATATATATTCTGTATTTTAATTGATTTGGTTTAAAAGATTTGCAACATTAAATGGGGAGTCTATATAATGAGGCATCGCGTACCAAAGCTCTCACTATTACAAATTTTCGAAAGGGTTTTTCTTGCTTTAAGTAATCGTTTTTCTTGCTTTAAATAATATTAACTTTATTTGATTTTTTATGCGGGAGTAAAAATAGAAATTCTCGATTTCAATTGATTTAGTTTAAAATCTGATTTGCTGCACTAGATGGAAGTCTATGTATTGTTGTACCCCACACCGAAGCTCTCACTGTTATGAATTTCCGCGAGGATTTTTCTTGCTTTATCTCCTTTTATCTTCCTTTTTTTAATGGATTATTTTTCCCCGTCCATTGTTTAATTTTTCGCACTCCTCTCGGAAAATCCCGTTATTTGCAAACTCTCTTTACCTGACTCTGAAGAGGCCGTTTGTTTTCTCTGGTGAACCTGTCTGTTTTTAGGGCCTTCCCGACTGGAACTGTTGCCTTGGGAACCCTCCCCCTTCCCTTCTTTTCTGATTTTTCGAAGGTTGGAGAGAGCGTCTTGAAGTTGGAGCCGCATCCAGATTGGTTGCCGTGGAAACGGGGCGCGAGCCCCTCCGACCAATGGGTGTGGGGAGCCCCGTGACGTCAGCAGCAGCCTCTCCACTCCACAGACAACATCGAGAGTACGAAGAGAGCGCAAGGTCGGAAAGCGCGTTTGTTCCGAGAGAGAATGTTTTTCTCATAGGCCAGCCTAGGGTCGGCACTGTCGCCTCCAGTTCTGTAATCAAATTTTTGAAATTGGACGTTCCATCTTTTAAAAGTAAATACGAGAGTTGGATGTGGTTGCCTGTCAGGGTTTGCCACATGCTTTGTCTGCTCACCTGAAAGAATATTTTTTTATGAAAAAGATTAAGTGAGATGAAAAGCAAGAACAGAAGAATGGAATTTTGAGATTCGAGAAGAAACACATGGATTTTTCGCAAGAAATCATAAATTCCTCAGCAAGAATATATAAGACAAAAGGAAAAATTAGCAGGATTTTTTTAAAAGCTTTTACCCAACGTTTAGTCAAAGTTACCCCAAAGAAAACGTCAGTAACTATTTAATTAAATTACTTCCTGTACGATATAATTTAAAATCTGCATTGAGTGGAGATATATTCTATAAACTACTCAAATATCAACTCAACCATTAAATTCCATTGGACATATTTTGGAAGAATAGGTTTATGTACAATACTATTTTATCCAAAACTTGGGGTTCTTTAAATTTTAACATTTGGATACTCGAAGGTGATACTGTCCAGATATTAAAGGAGGAAAACTAAGAATCGAAGAAAGTAGAAGAGAGTAGATTTCAACTTATGAATTAGAGACTTATGATTAGAGTTTACTTACATATCCATGCTTTATGACTGAAAAGAAAATAGACAGATCATATAGCGGTATCCATCTCTATTCTAAAACCAACTAAGCAATATAACAAAATGAATGCCGGAAAGAAGATTTTTAATTCTTCCAGCTGTTTCTTTTCATGCTCGTAGCTATTCCTCCACAACTCCAGTATTTGTAACTATGATAATTTCGAAATATTTCCTCATCAAAGAACTCTGACTGCGGACGTGTCTCTAGAAATACCTCTAAACGTACATTGCATTATATGATATAAGAAGAACTTTGAAGACTTTGAGCTCTGCTAGAGAAGTCAGCCAACTCAGCGGATGGTGATGACTGCAGGTGGTAGCAGGCGCGGACTAAGGCCGGATCGTCCGCCCGGATCACTTTCAACTGGACCGCCAGACGTCAAACCATATTGCCCCACGACAACGCTTCTCTTCCGTAAGTAAAATATCTGAAAGAAATTTTTTAGACTCGGGTCCGTACCGTTATTTTTAACCTATCTTAAAAAATAAATGATCTTGTTTATTAAGCTTTAACTTTGGCTGTTTAAAGTCAATGTAGTTCTCGTTTAATACTTAACTCATGAGAATATTTAGTATTTCAAAAAATTAAAGTGGCATCATTTCTTGTTGTAACGACAATATTTTTACTATCCTTTCTGGGAAATTTTTACTTCCATTCTTTGAATACAAACTTAATTACAAGTACAATGAAACTTTCATGTAACAATATCGTATAAACGATAAGCCTGTCTATAATGATATTTTCTTGTATCCTCTCTGGGAAATCTTTACTTCCATTCTTTAAATACAAACTTAATTACAAGTACAAGGAAACTTTCATGTAACAATATCGTATAAACGATAAGCCTATCTATAATGATATTTTTTTATCCTTTCTGGGAAATCTTTACTTCCATTCTTTGAATACAAACTTAATTAAGAGTACAATGACACTTGCATGTAACGATATTCTATAAACAATAAGCCTGTCTATAACGATATTTTCTTTTGTCCCATTGTACTCCTTATGTATTCAGTGCAAATTCTAAATTTACCCGAGAGGTTAGTAACTAAGTTATAAATATTTACATTTTAAATTACTTTAGTATAAAATTAAATTAGATCTCTAAATACAATCCACAGCATTATATGCGTACTACGTGTATAAGCATTGGATGTTCAGAAAGTCAAAATAACAATAACTTGTTTATAACAAAATGTTTTTTCGTCCCACTGTTATTGTTATGGAAATATTTGGCTTTATATATTCGAAATTACTACGATATAGTTTTAGACAAGTTTTTATGTATCTATTTTATATTTCTATATCTTTGCTATAAACTGGTTTTACTGTATATATTTAGCGTTATCGTTATAGACGGGTTTTATTGTATACCTTATTTTTGAGGTTAAAATCGATGCACAATTATTTCTACTCGATCGAAAAATATATATTTTGTAAATTGAGTTTTAGCTTGGGATATTTTAATGCCTTGTAATTTATTTTCGTCTAATATTTCTTTAAGAAAATGTGAAATTTTTAAAAAATTAAAACGATATTTCCCGCAATGAAAATAATGCGAATATTATACATACTGTGATTTTTTTATTCTTGTAGTTTGAATATATGTCTAAGTAACAATTGATATTATTTTGAAGATGGAAAATCGGTATGATAAATTGCAATATGAAATGTGATAAATTGAAAACTCTTTGAAAATGCAAATATTTTTAAAATACAATATCTCCTTGTTATATCATACTATCGGGAGACAAGAAAAATGTGAGATAATATGCGGCGATGGAAGGGGAGATATGTTAAATATTTTGCTTTTATAAGCATTGGTACTTTAAATGCAATAATAAAATTAGTAGTGGTTTGATTTGGTTTGGAGTGCTACGGTCTACTTTGGGCAACACGAGGGCTAATGAGACCGGGACCTACAGCTTAAAGCCGATTCCGAACGGCTACGAACATCCAGGCCACTGTAGATTTCGAACTTACGAGCTTCGGTACTGAAGGCCAGCACCCTAACCAATCGGCCATCGTTCAACAAAAAAATTAGTAGTGAGTGTACAGTTATAAATCACTTATTGTAATCACTTCTGTAATAAAGACCATTCCCCTTATCTTTTTAATTGTATATACAAATACATATATCTATTCTCTCTTTCCCTTCAACATATCGAGGCACGATATAACTAGAGATTACTCTTTATATATTACTCTGATCTTTGAGAAATAAACAAATTCCTTTTAAATACTTTTAATGTAAGTGTTCAAAGCTTTATTTTGGACTCTGATGATTGCTATGAGTAATATAATTATTGTTATTGATGATTTGATTAATATGATTTGTAACTGTTGCAGTAATTAATGCTAAAGTCGGGTAAAATTTATCTCTTTTTTATAATTTAACTATAACCATGCAAATGATAATTGTATTTAAAGCCTGTTTTAAATTTTTATAAAGTAAAATATGCAAAACTCGTTATAATATCATTCAGATCCCATAGGCTCAAAATTTGATGTCAGGTTCAAGAAGTGTTTCATTTCAATTTAATTTATATTTTCTCAAAATATTGAAAGAAGTTTTAACTGCAAATTTGGTCTCGTTATGTAAGTTTTTAATTAGAATGACAATTGTTTGAGATTAAAATTAAATGCTACTGGAATTTTAAAAATATGAAATAACTAAAAGCATATAACTAAATAGTTTTTTTATTTAATACTTGTTTGAAAAAACGAAGATGTGACACCGTTGTAAAAAAATTGATCAAAGTATTTTAATTCTACTACAGATAATTTATAAATGATACGTATGTGTAATAAGTTTCAAATTATCTCTATAAATATTTAAGGGTTTTCTTTAAAACTTTCAGATTTTTTTTTCATTTTAACTGTATTTATTTAATAATTTAAAGACTACTATAAAATTTATTATAATTTCTCTCTCTACACACAACCTCACTCGAGTTTGTATTCAACATTCTTAAACAGATAATTTGCGAGTAAAACATATGTGTAATAATCACACATACACACACTTTTAACTATCTCTAAACTATTACTAGTATTGTATAAAATTTTCATTTCTTTATTTTTGTCCTTTTAACTGTAGCTATTTAATAGTTTAAACAATATTTTAGAATTTTTTATAAATTTTATCTCTGTGAGAGCTGCATATTTAACTTCTTTTAAACTTGTATTCTATACTTTATAATGTTTTTAACTGTAGCTATTTAATAGTTTAAACAATATTTTAGAATTTATTATAAATTTTATCTCTGTGAGTGCTGCATATTTAACTTCTTTTAAACTTGTATTCTGTACTTTTTAATGTTTTTAACTGTAACTATTTAATAGTTTAAACAATATTTTAGAATTTATTATAAACTTTATCTCTGTGAGTGCTGCGTATTTAACTTCTTTTAAACTTGTATTCTATAATTTTTAATGTAGCTATTTAATAGTAGCTATTTAATCTGTAGCTATTTAATAGTTTAAACAATATTTTAGAATTTATTATAAATTTTATCTCTGTGAGTGCTGCGTATTTAACTTCTTTTAAACTTGTATTCTATACTTTTAACGTTTTTAACTGTAGCTATTTAATAGTTTAAACAATATTTTAAAATGTATTATAAATTTTATCTTTGTAAGTGTTGCATATTTTACTTCTTTTAAACTTTTGTTCTATACTTTTTAATGTTTCAAATACGAAAAATATTTAAATTTTTTTCTTACTTTCATGCAATAAATCTGTTTGAGTAATTACTCATTAATATACATTGATAAATATTACTAAAAATCTAATGTCGACCATCCAGTGAATTATTCATGAAGTTATAATGTATTATGGGATAAATTTAAAGTTTCTTTTCACACTGACACTAGAGAAATAACTACACTGATTTAACGTCTAACCAGTTTGACGTTTAACGAAAAATGAAATCTAAACTAGTACATCAAAGATATCAAAAATACCGTAATTATCGAATATTCATTTTCTCCAGTAACTCAAAGTAGCCTTCTATCTCGAACATTAAGCTATTATTTAGGAGATTTTTCTCCATACAGATATTTCGTTCTAAACTGAAATCTTACATTTTTACAACATTTCCTTTATTTTTTACCAAGAAGTAATAAACAGTAAAAATTCAAAATTATTCTCTACAAATAATAAATTATTATATCTACTTTCTAACAATAGACTTTATAAATTTTGTTTCAACTGTAAAAAACATTCTTATAACTGCATATGATAATGTCTGTATATATGTGTGGTATTGTAGACTGATCAGAGCTGTAACTAGATCCTTTAGCGATCCTTTAGATAAAAAAGCTGCTCTGCGCCCCTACCAACATATATAGTGAGAAAATAAATGTTTATAAATGTTTTAGAATGAACTCAATATTTTGTTAATTCTTAAAATATTTCTAGTATATTAATTTTTAGTTTTTTTCTTCTATATTTATTTTATTAATACTTAAAAATATTTTCGAACACTCTAAAGTTATTATTTTGCTGATAAACTTAATATTTTTTATTTGCACGTTGAATTTTTATAAAAAATTGATGATTTTCTAAATTTAAATTTAGTTTGAATAACTTTAATAAATTCAAAATTTAAAACGAATACCCAGATTTATATAAAGGCACATTAGGGCCGTTTGGTAAATATTTTGTAAGAATCTATAGCAAGTTTAGTCTCTAGGAGCATTTTAAAAAAATAAGAAAATTCATAAAACAGTAATTTTGAAACACATTGGATTTTAAAACTAAAATCTGATTCTATAATTAATAATTTCCTTCAATGTTTCCTTATTTCTACTTGGGGTGAATCGTCCTCTTCCAGACCCCATCTTTCTCATTGTGCTGCACCCCTATGACTGATGCGCCCGTGGCATATGCCACCTTTGCCACGCCCTAGTTACGGTTCTGAGACAGATAATATTAATATTCGTTGAAATCACAAAGAAATATTTTTCTTCAGTCGAAAGGGGAAGTCAAAACAATATGTCATAACAGTCAAAAATACTAATTTTGAACCGCCTACTGCTAATCGACTGTGACTTACGCTAGATTTATCTACACGAACATAATAAGTAATACCAACTCTTCAGGCAAGTTGATTCAGGCATGTTGCTTAAAATGAGTATTTTCTTTGAAATTTGATCGCTGAAATTTTTCTCGAATACAATATTTCCTTTATTTTGTAAAAGGAAGTAAAACTATCTCATAAAAAAATAATTATCAAACTTCTCCTTTAATTCAACCCACAAGCAAAACTTAATATTTTTATCACTAAATGCGTTTTATTACAATGACCTTAAACGTTCCTCAATGTATAATTATGCAGTTATCAATCAGAATACTTTTAGAAATTTAGGGATTTTAAGGAAGATCCTTGAATGTTTCTATTAACATTAATTAATTCAATTTAAAAGAGTATAGTAGTAATCACTTCATTATATAAATCTATATATATAAAAATGAATTTGTGTGTGTCTGTCTGTACTCAATAGACTCAAAAACTATGCATCCAATCGCCGTGAAAATTTGGGAAATGTTTAGGTATATCCCTGGGAAGGTTTTTGTAAATTTTCAACGTTCGAAATTCATTCCTTCCCCCTTTTTCGAGCATTTCATGTCATTATTCCAAGCATTATTTTCCCCGGTTAAACGCAAACGATTAAGTTTTTAATTTATCGCATCATATCTAAGGGAAAGAAGCAATATTTCTAGCAATGTGACGTCATCCCAAGTAATTGTTTTAAACGCAGTTTTCCACGGTTAAAAGCAGGAGATTAAAATGTTCAATTCATCACATAATAAATAGGCGAAAATAATATTTTTCTATCATTATGACGTCATTCATTTAAATGTTTCATTTATTCATTTCTTATTTTATATTATTTAAAATCGTCTGCGTAGTATCAATTCGGTTTGAACTGAAATTTGAGATATAAAGTGATTCACTTTCATTTCTATGTGACGCAAATTATAGCATTTTTATATGAGAACTAATTTTAAATTTAATTCTTGGTTCATTTTTATGTTACAATGAAATGCATTTCAACAATATTCTAAGTACAAAAAGTACAAATTTCAGTGACTCTCATGGCCAAATAAAACCTATCATTTTATATAGTTATCTTCATATTCATATGGTTGTCGATATGAATGTGTGTTTCTGTTTCATACAAAACTATGTGGTTTGTCATAAATTTCCTTAATTTTGGAAAACATTTATTACTACCAACAAAATTAGCACTGTTGCTGTCAAAACCTGTGCTTCCTATTCTATCACGTAATATGGCAAGATCTGTTAACTTTGCTAATCAACGTACAGTAGTAATACAGTAATGCAATTTAGGGTTAAGCTTATATTTTACAATAAAAAAAGACAAATTCGATTATAAAAACTGAATAATGTTATAATACGCTTATGATAGAAATATATAAACATGCCAATGACTCGAACTGAACTGTCACGAATATAGAGAGTTATTCACGAAAAATAAATCTTTGTTTAAAAGTAATATATTAAGTTCACCGTAGCGAAGCACGGGCAAACTTGCTAGTGTTTAATAAAATTTCACGTTAAGTATTAAAACGTTAAGTAAAGCTATTTCCGAACAGTCATAAATATCATTGCCAGGAATGCCAATAAAGTGTGCTCAACCTATTTGAACTCTGGAACATAAATTCAAAGCCGTAGGCAAGGGGAGGGATTTAGGGTACCGGTCCCCCTCCGAAATTCTAAAATACCGTTTTGTGAAAAGAAAATGGACCATGTGTGTGTGTCATCCGCCTAGCTATGCATAGACAAAAGTGTGCTTAGAACAGTGACATTGAGTTATGGAGTAAGTGCAAATTGGATTCGACATGTAAGAACAGATTGACTAGCACTCTTGACAACTCATCACAATATTGTTGCAAAATTGGAAGAAATTGTGAAAAAAATTTTTTAAAAAGCATATTTTATAATATAAAGTAAAATTTTGAACATTTTCCTTTTATTTCCAAATCATTCTTTTTCTTTAGTTATACTTCTGTTTTAAAAATTAGAATTTAATACCATGTATAGTTTATATATTTTCAATGTTAATTTTACTATTAATTCATTGTGAATTTACTACATGACTCATTCAAGGCTATATATTTGTTCATTATATCATTTTTTATTCATTTTGGTATTTTAAAATTCCATTGTATTATGATACTCATTAGGCGTATACATACATAAGAAAACCTGTAGTTTTATTGGAGTATCCTTCACAAAAAACAATGTCCCCCACCGAAAATAATTTCTGGCTACGGCCCTGCATAAATTTATTTCTTAAAATCGCTGAAAGAAAACAATATTCTCATTAATTTTTACCCAGTAATTAAAGTGTATAAAATCTACTAAAACTGGCTCTGAGTTCTGTTTACATATCTGTTAATAATTAGTAAGCAACATAAAGAAATTCTGATGTCTCCACCATAGATTATCTGAAATTAAAGAGGGGAAAAACTATATTTTGTTTATGTGACAGTATGGAGATTCATTTCATTTTCTACAGTGAGCGCCATCTGTTACCAGAAATTTGATCTAATTTAACCGTGAAGAACTGAGTTTTATTTATGCGTATATGGAAAGTATTTTGTATATTAATTCCTGTTTTTTTTTCGTGCTAATACTCCTATTTATTTTTCCCATTAGTAAACTATCTATTTTTTATAAAAATGTGAGATATTCTTGTAAAATAAGGTTGTTAAACAAAATTATTTTGGGAGATAAGTTTCCTATTTTATGAAAAAATTATGTATCATGTGTATTTATCTCTTAATCAATCTTATATAATCTTATATAAATTGCTTTCATTAAAAATAAACAAACCAAATCTTAATTTCCCCTTAATTTACTTTAAACATTGCATTTTTGCCTTATTTGTAAACATTGTAGCCTTTTTTTAGCAGGTTTTCAACTGGTATATTTATATTATACTGCTGTTTTATTCAATGTTAATATTTTATTTGTTCCTAAAGTAAAAACATGTTTCAATTGTTGACAACTGTAAACCAGTTTCAACTAACTGTGGCACGTGTTCTATTGAAATTCACAAAATACGGTCGCTGATAAAATATCTTCACTTTTAAGCGCCATTTGTTACAAGAAATATGCCTTGATAGTCCAAAGATGAGTAACAAATTTCAACGTATAATAAACCTATTGAAAATGCTACTCGCCAACCTATAACTCTACACCAAATACAAAATGAATATTTTCAGTGGAAATGAGGCATATTCTGCAAGATTAAAATAAGATAAGGCCTTTATATAACTCTCAGATGAGTTCCCTCGGGAAGAAAACAGTAGACTGTAGAGGTCAAAACCAAACCAAAACAAATTATGTGAATGAAAAGTAGCACTGTTTACCAAATAGTTATCTACTCGATAGGTAAACCAAATGGCTTTCTGCACAATTACAATAAAATGCAATTAACAATAAAATATTTCTTTCTTGTATTTATCTCTCATTTCCGATTTTTATATTTTGTATTTTTAAAGTTGTCTTTAAAGTTTATATAGAGCAGAAATTCAAAAAACCTAGTTTAATAGCCATTTATAGATTATAAATTAGATAAATTGAAAAGTATTTACAAATTTTTTCTAATCTTAATGAAAAATTTAATGTTTTACTTATATATAATATCTGTAGGGTCGCCTGTTAAGGCAGTTTTCGAAACTTGTTAAGGAGGACAGATGCTGCAGTCTATGAATAATGCTAATAAGGCAAAAAAAATTATACTTCACAGTCTATAGAAAATATCCATAAACACTTTCAGATCTAAGCTATAGTGACAGTATATCTCCCTGTAAAATGGACGTTTGTGGGCATGTTATTCTTTAAAAAATATTCTAAAGATATATATCTTTAAAAATACTTAGAATAAATTTCCAACCCTTTTTATTCGCCGTGTTAGAACTTAGTTAAAATGAATTAGTATTTAATGAGAAATCAAGGAAAAGAGTAAATTTTAAAGTTAATAAAAGTTTTTCATAAGTAAGCATAATTTTTTATAACAAAATTTTAAATAAACTTTCTCAAATACTTCACAAGTATTTAAAAATAATTTTTATTTGTCAATAACATTATTTAGTAAAACTTGTTTTGGTATGGTGTATTTCAAAGCACTAAGTTTTGTAATAAGCTCTAATATTTTTCCTCAAACTGTTTCACTTTCTACTTCAATTTGGTAGTGTAAACTTTATACCTTCTCGTAAAGTTTTTTAAGTAGAAGGTTCATGGATAATTTCTGAACAGAAAACGAATGTATAAACGAGGAAATTTTGTAGATCAGAAAGTTATGAGAGACACGCGGACTACTCAAGGTCAAGGTAATTGGGTTTAACGGAGTACCTAGCGAAGTGTAAGGTCTTCACTTTAACCTCCGAACTTAAGCAGATCAAAACATAAATTTAGGAATCTAGGCAAAAAGTAAACCAAACAAAATAGTAATACACTCCAGCTCACAAGGGAGCGAGGAGGTGAGAACGTTCTCATAAAAAATTATGAGTAAAAACGCTTTGTCTAATTAGGAGATAATTAGACTGTAACACGCGGGCGACTCGCTTTAGAGAAAACGACACTCCTAGTGAAATTGAAGCGTATACCGTAAAGTGTAAAAATGCAATGAATATTTCAATAAATATTTTCCTTGTAATTTTTACAATATATTTCTGCATAGAATACCAACGGAGAAATGTTTACCTTATTCTCTCCCACTTCTTAGGCCGAACGATGGCCGATTGGTTAGAGTGCTGGCCTTCGGTACCTGAGTTCGTGGGTTCGAATCCCACTTTGGCATGGATGTTCGTAGCCGTTCGGAATCGGCTTTAAGCTGTAGGTCCCGGTCTCATTAGTCCTCGTGTGCAAAAACGTAGACCGTAGCACTTAAACCAAACCAAAAACCGACTTCTTAGACGAGAATCAAAGAATATAATTATTTCATGAATTCATATACTTAAAATAGTATTTTAGACTACGTAGATTGGTTTGGTTTTGGGGTGCTACGGTCTACTTTTTGCAACACGAGGACTAATTAGCCCGGGACCTACTGCTTAAAGCTGATTTCGAACTGCTACGAACATCCATGCCATAGTGGGATCCGAGCCCATGAACTCCGGTTCCGAAGGCCAGCACCCTAACCATTCGGCTATCGTTTGGCTTGGCTACATAGAAAAAAAATGTTGATCATGAGTCTACGAGGTTAAATCCAAGGAGTACCATAAGAAGCTACAATGGCCTGAGGGCAGAAACTATGAAATAAACAAAACAAGCAGTACATTTAGTTGATGAATTTTATACTTTATACTTAAAATTAAATTTTATGCTTAAAATTTTACATAGTTTTAAATGGTATTTGGGAAAATTATAGTTAGCAAAAGAAATAAATAAAATAAGCACAAACGAAGTGTTTTGGGTTTATTTTTTATCTATACTGTTTTGTGTTCTGTGTTTACTTTTTTGACAAATCTCAGGCAGCTTCCAACTGTTATACAGACCTCATTCAAATATGAAACCACACATGAGGTGTAGAAGTGTAAAATGTGTCACTGAAAGTAAAAGATTTAATGGTATATCGGAACCCATTCTAGGTAAAACCCCGACATTTTAGTTCGACTGTGAGAAAAATATTGATATATTAAATATTGAACTAATCGAAATTTTCAATACGAAATTTTCTTTAAAAATTCACAGTTTATATTTATACTGTTCTTGTCTGAAAGCTGAAAAGTAATTAATCCTTCATACTGAAAAAGGTTGCTGTACTTTTAAAAAGGCTGTATATTTAAATAAATGATACCTCGTATTATAAACGTTTTACGTGATAACAGTAAATTTCAGTATCAGTTTTACGAGGGTTGTTTTATAATATATAAAGAAATATTTTAAGGATATAGAAAGTTGGAGATTCCTTCTTTTTATTTTTGTTTATAATTAACTTTGAGCTTTCTAATAATAGTTTTGTTATACTCTTTTTGTTTGCAAGAACAATTCAAGTTATATAGGATTGTATATATAAACAATTTATTTCTTTTAATAATTATTTTATTGTGGGGGTAAGGGAATAGTATTTTATATTTTTGTCCGTGGCGGCAAAACTGATAAGCTGGTCTTGGGTATGCAGTACACCTCACCAAATGAGTCCATTGAAAATTTATCTCTGTGCATGGTCCTCATGATGTCTTATCCCCTATATAAAATAGCCTAAGTTATCTATCCGTATGCTCTCAAATTTATGAAGCGATTGGACCGGGAAGGGATAAAGGCATCCATATTAGATTCTTCATTAGTTAGGGTTAACAAAATTCAAAACGAGTAAAGTTTATCTTCTCCTAAACTATCTATCCCATTCTAAAATAAATTGGTATAGGTATGTTTCATATCACAGCGAAAAATACTGTCTTTAAAACGTTCGAAATCCACCCCTTAAATCGTTTTTGAATGTTTAATGCCATTATTTCGATCCCTATTTTCCCCGGTTAAGAGCAGGCGATAAAATTTATAAATTTATCACATAATAAATAGGTAAAAACAACATTTATTCTAGCTTATGAAGTCATTCCTTTAACCATCTCATTTAACCATTTCTTATTTTAAATTATTTAAATATGAAAAAAAATTGCATTATTTTCATACGTTTTATCACAGAACTTAAATATGACGTAAATAATTTCCTTTTATATTTGGCTTAAATAATAGATTAGGTACATATGTGATAATTTTAATTTTAATCATCGATTACTTTTTGTTGCAATGAAAATTTTATCACCGGTATTAACAACAAATTCTATCTACTTTCTGGGTGTAGTAAAAATTATAGTTTCATTCCTATACTTCCATTAATTACTGTGGAGAAAAAATTGGGAAAAACTTAACGATAATTTCGAAGTAGCTAAGAAAATTTTAAATTCTTTTTCTAAATGAATTCAACGTGATTTTAAACTGCATTCACAGTATCGGGAGACTTTAGAAGAGTGTGGAGATAAACAAATTATTGAGCGTGTACCATATAATTCTCAGTCAAAAAAACAAACCATTTTTTTTACCTGCCTCGTAGGGTACTTTATGTTACCAAATATCCCATTCCTTGTAATTAAACTTTTAATCGTAATTTAATCTTGGTTACTTGATCTCGTTTTTTTTATTTTTTTTTCAGTATTAATTATTCGTTTTTTAAAGTTTACGAAATCAAAAAGTATAAAAAGGGACACTTTACGTTCACTTTTCCCCCTGTTGTTTTTACTTTTTTTTATTGCCTGGTGAAGCCTGTTGCTCGTCGTGTTTTTGTTCCAATATAGTTCCCCCCCCCCATCAGGTAAATTGCATAATGCCACACTTGCCAGAACGTTGAATTTTAAGCTTTAGTTTAGTATTATCTGCGAACTGTTCAAAATGTTTTGTTTAACTGTTTTGTTTACTTTGTTTTTGAGAAAGGAAAAATAAACTTTGATGTTTTTGAACTTGCTGATCGTTCCTTCCAAACACTTTACAAATTTTGAAAATTAAAAAATTTTTCTCATCCCGTCATATGACGGGCTATATGCTAGTCTCTAATAATCATTTTCATGTCTTTGGCAGCTACTATTCCGAAGTGCTTCGGTTGCTCTCAGCCTATCCTGGACAGATTCATCCTCAAAGTTCTGGAGCGGTCGTGGCACGGCAGGTGCCTCAAATGCTGCGAGTGTCGGGCGCAGTTAGCCGACAAGTGCTTCGCGCGAAACGGACAAGTCTTCTGCAAGGAGGACTTCTTCAAGTAAGCCATTGACTCATTCTCATTACTCAAACACCTCCCTTTCGTGAAAGAAACTCGTCTTTAAAAGTAATTAGTCACTACCCAAACTCTATTCCTCTACATCCATTAACCTATGAGGAAAACTGTTCTGGAGGATTCGCATTTCAAGATATTTTCAAAACAAATTTTAATGCAGGACGATAAGATGAAAAATTATCCAGGACAATGCGTAACCCTTTATTTAAACTTATGATGGTAAAATACAATTATCTGAGTTCAAAAGACACTATGAGAAAAATTTTCACAAATAATTTACAATCAAATTTCTATTTCCCTTTAATTTTAAAAAATTAATTGAGCATAACCTTTGGGAATTTTCCGCTCTATCCCATGGTAAAATTTGTTTAAAGAATCTCTAAATGCAAAAGCACAACAATATTCCCCATACGTTAACATGGATCTAGAGAAACCCAATATGATCGGTACTCAGCCACCTTAATTCGTCTTTGTTATACTTGAGGATATTTTCTTAGTAAGAATCACAAAGTACAAATTTTAATCGTCATTCAGTTTTTTTAGTTTAACTACTACTTGCGGTGTCATAAATTTCTTTCCTAAGCATTCTCAGTGTATAGAAAATGTTTTATATGTGTATGCTGACTTTCCACAAAATAATCCTTTCTAAACATAAATTAAGTTTTAATAAAGTTTAAGCAAAAAATAGATACAAAACTTTATGTTAAACATATTAATAATATTTGGTAAAAACTTGTAAGAATTAATAAAAAATTCAGTCCCAAGGAGCATTTTAAATATGAACAAAAATCTCAAAATATTCGAATTTTTTTAAGAATTTTTTAAGCGAACTTGATTGTGATTGATTTAGTTATACTTTATGTCCCAGCAAAATTTCATAAATCTAAGTTAAAATTTTATAAAAAGGCTTTTTAACGTCTACCATCCTTTTAACAAAAAGAATCATCCATAATTACTAGTTTTCGTTTTAGTTTTAGTTTAGTACTTCAAGCAATTTTTGACTCAAAATCACTTATCATGAAGATGAAATTTACTCAACATAAATTCCTAATCCCAACTTAGAGTAAAATGAAACATAGTTTCATTTTAACTCACTACTTTCTAAATTAATATAACTTCTTTTAGGAACATGAAATATTCGAAACATTTTTATTTAAATGGAATTAGTGTTTCCCCAATATGATACATTGTTCGTTAAAATCTCAGACTAATTCTGATAAGGATGTAAATAATAGAATAAAAATTTATATAATTAATAATGCTATAGATATATCTACTATAATTTAAAATATGATGAAAATAATCTGCGGTGTAAAATCTTTTTTTTTAGTAAAAACGAATTTTTTAATTTCATAATTAGTTTCTAAGTGTTAGTTTTAAACCTAACGGCGATGGGTTATTTTTAAAATTGTTCCTTATTTTACCTATTTTTGACTCTCTAGCAAGCTTATTATGATGGTGAAATTCTCACGGACTAAATTTTTTAGAACAAAAGGATTTATGGTTTTATGTTACTTTAAAGAAGAGTGACTTGTAGTAAACATTAAAATAAAATCAGCTAGATTATATCTTTATTGATAAGTGTCTAACTTTTACTTTAAAAATACCTTTTAAAATAAAACTGCTGTTATTATTTATTTCATTAAAATAGATCCCTAGAATATAAAATCGAACAAACAAAAAATAATTTATAATGAGCAAAACCTAAATATTAACTGCTTAGGGGTAAAATTTTGATGTGGAATTGACATATAAAATGCGTAATAGAGCTATTTTGATCATAGAAGTTTAAAAGTATTGATTTTTCTTTCAAATTCTTATTGAATCTGTAATCTTATTAAGCCTCGTGTAGCAAAACAGTAGACGGTAGATCTCCAAATCAGATCAAACCAAAAATAACTCGATTTATCAAGAAAGGGAATAAACCTCCAAATTAAAGTTAGAGCCACTCAAAAAAGGCATCTTCAAAAATGCGATAAAAAATAAGAAGCTTATTTTCTTTCTGTAAATAGATTTGCATTATTGTATTACTTAACACGCTTTTCAAAAATCATTGTTAGATGTAACCTTTTGTTTAACAATCAATAGTTGTTAGTGTTTAGAGGACTACAGAAATTCAAATTACCTATCAAAATTACCGTAAAGTTCAGATTTTTCTCAAGGGTAAAATATACCTTTTAAAATTATACTTCTTTCAATCTTCGTGTTTATTATTTTTAATCCACAGAAATAATCTACAACAGACAAAGCAAGTAGTTAAATTGCTTATGTAAAAATGAATGTAGAATTTATATTTGAAATTCTAATTGGGGTACTTTGAGAATGATAGAATTTTAAAATACATTCCTTTCTCGCTCAATGTCTAACCCAAATTTTCCAGAATGTAAATAAATCATAAAATGAACATTGAAACTCCTTAAAAAAAAGAATTTTTCAAAAATACGATTAAGACAAAAAGCTATTACTCTAAAATTATTTTTATTATGGTGCTTTAAAATTATTAATTGACCTTGTGTTTAAGAGTAGTATCATATAACTTGTCTAGATATGTCACGATCTACTTCTACGTCCTAATGACGTCAGAAGTCGCCAACGATAGGATTTTGGTTCCATAAATTTCTTTCACTGGCGACATTTAATGGCACTATAATGACTTCTGACGTCATTATGACGTGGAATCACCCGGGACATACCTTGATCCCAATATGGTAGCACCCATGAAGTTAAATCAATCAAAATTGTCTGATTTTAGAGGAATACAAAAATTAAGGTTCTTCAAATTATGCCAAAACTGCTTTAGAGTAGAGAAATCTCTTTTTACAAATTCTTAATAGCTGTATATATGTGTGTGTGTGTGTACATATATATATATACTACACCTCTTCACAATAGCCCCTAGGAGCCAGGGCCTACGGTGCCAATCCCCGTTTCCGAGACCAAGGGCCCTGGGGTACTAAGCATACGTTCCGGTTAGGTTGTCAAGCCTTACGCGGATTCCCCAATGTTTAGTTCTCAAGCATGCTTGATCTTCAGTTTGCCTACCCACTGAAGGGATGAAAGGCTGAGTCAACCTTGCTCAGTCCGGGGATCGAACCTCGGACCT
>CM063501.1:36550110-36582610 GCA_032207245.1 Pardosa pseudoannulata | reverse complement strand
GAAATGCTTGCAAGAGTGCAGAAAATATTTTAATAAACGAATATTATTTTTGGTGCGAAAATTTTTCGAGCTCTCCCTTTCTTTTTATTCTCTCTTAAATGCTGACAAAATCCCCGAGATTTTCAATAGCCCCAGACTGCTCCAAAGCGGCTGACTCTTACAGTGAAGATACTTTAGCAATTTCGAATTTGCTTTCCTTTACTTATCTATTTGTTGGGATTCAGTTTATTGACAGTAATCCAGGACCGCACCCTCTGTTTCGTTAGCTGACGCAACTGCCAATGTCAGAGCATTTCACTGTCAATTTGTAGTCCTCCCCTTGTTACAGGAGAAAAAAAGATGTTTGGAAAAGGCGAGATACTGCGCATGAAGCTTAAGAATTAAACCATAAATCTGTCATGATCGCAAGCTCATTTTACCATTGATTTGAATGGATATGAATATCGTCTGATACCAATAAATTTTACTCTAAAATTCTTTGTATGCTAGAATGAAATTAATAAGGTATGATCCTTTTTTTCTATCAAAATCAATTTTGTCTGTATAGATACCCAAAATCTTCCTTTTTTGATTGATTTAATGCTTGAAAATTTTCAAACATACGGATTCACAATAACTCGTTTTAGCTTGTATATTTTAACATGTTATTTGGAAAAATACAAAATAAAGACAAGTTTTCTTTCTTTGCGTATCTTAAAAATAATACTGCTAGAGACGTTACATTATTACTGAGACTCATAATTAGCTGGACCAACTTTATCTGAAATATAAGTAATAAAAAAATTACTGTACCTAAGCTATATAGGATATATATTTTTAGTATTGGAAGGAATAGATATCTATTTGACAATTTATTAATTTATCCGTATAAAGACAATATTTTTAGGTTTTCATATTCAATTTTAAAAATGTACATTTTCATTGAAAATCATTAACTTCGTTTAACTGCAGTGAAGAATCAAATAAATAAAGGATCATAAAATAATTTAAGAATTAGAACCATGAATTTGATAGCGCCAAAAACCTTTATAGAAGCTGAACTAATATTTTTTCAACGTAATGTAGAGCCTAAATCTACAAAAGCAATGTGCAGAGAGACCATATATTGCTATTGTCAGTCTCATACGACATTTAATGCAGAGTGGCAAGTATGGTGAGTGAAGAGAGAAACCATTAAAAAAACATGCCGTTTATTTAAATGAATCAAAAATTAATAACATTATACATTGCTCCACGAGCAATAAAAAGACTATCGTGAAACCCACACGGAATCTAAAGAACAACCGTCAGAGTCATCACACAGAAAACTACAAGTGTTTAAATACAACTGGGCTGACCACATGCGTGTAAATTTGCATAAAGTTTTAAAATAAAAAAAATATGCAAAACTTAAAATACACACACAGTAACTAAATAAAGAAAATATAATTACAAATGATGACTAGTACATTTGAAACCGTTTACAGTCTTAAAGTGTCGAAAATTGGATATAATCAGACCAATACTTAACCGCTGGTTAAGTCCAAGTAATCCTAACAAGTGGCCCGCCTATACAATTTTAGACATAAAAACAATTAAAGCCATAATAGTAAACAGTCTTGAATTCACTCAAAAACAGGTTGTATTCAGATACTCAATCCTGGTCAAGACATCAAAGTAACCACAATAATATTTCAAAAAAACATTAACATGCAAGACAAAACTGTACTGAAAGTTTAAGTTAAAAAAAACTAATTCACAAATTTACAGTACGTTATAAAAACACAGTATAACTTATTCTATCAGAATGTGGAGAAAAACCCGATCTAAACCAAAAAAAAAGTTTCTTGAATACGAATGACAAAACTTTATAAACATACAATCTTTTTAACACATCAAGAAAATAAAATTACATTTCTTATTCTAAGTAAAACAAGATAACAAGTATGTACACACAGTACATTAACAAAAATCCCCCTACACATGTCTATAAATATCTTAAATACAGAGTAAAAGAAACATTTTTTATAAAATTTAACATAGCAAAAGTTCCATGTTTAAGTACTGAACACACAGCTCATAAATTTTAGTTGCAGTTTAGATACTGCTTTCGTGAAATAATCAGCGAGATTTTCCTTTGTATTAACATATTTTAAAACAAAAAGTTTATCATTTATCAAATTTCTGATAAAATGCAATTTAACCGATATATGTTTCGTTTTGTGGTTTTCTATGGGAGATTTACAGAAACTAATAGCAGCTTGATTATCACAGTATAAATTAATTTCTAAAGGCTTTGAACTTAATATTCTATTTTCAGTACACTCATCAAAAATTCGAGTAAACCAAATAAGTTCTTTAGCTGCTTCTACCAGTGAGACATATTCACTTTCCATAGTTGATAAAGAAACACATTTTTGCTTAAAAGTCCTCCATGAAATTGGGGTTTTATCAACAAGGAGTATCATACCACCCATGGATGTTCTGTCATCCCTGTTGGATGCAAAATCAGCATCACTGAAGCAGTTAAAGATTAAATTTCTTATACCTGATAGTTCAAGCTTATAATTATCACTGTGACATACATATCCCAGTAACTTTAGAACTGCATCCCAATGCACCATGCCTGGATTTGATTGGAACTGGGAAAGAATATTAGTGGCGTATGATATGTCTGGCCTAGTTCGTGAAGCTAAAAATGACAAGCAGCCTATCGCACTCCTACAAGGAATTGCTTTCATTTTTTTCTGTTTTACCTCAGTACTTGGACATTGGGTTTAGACAGTATTATACTCTTCGCGATGGGAAGTGATGTTATTGGGAGTTTAAAACTGCTAAACATGTTACGTATTTTTTTAATATATCCTCTCTGGTGTATGTATAATTTTCCATTAGTTTCTTCAAACTCTACTCCAAGCAAATTTTTAGTGCTCCCTAAATCTTTTATATCAAATTCGACACTCAAAATACCTATCACTAAGTTAATTTGCTTACCAGTTTTAGCAAAAACTACTAAGTCGTCAACATATAACAACAGCACTACACTATTTTCGTACGTAAAAACACAGTTAGCCCATGATAATTTACAGAAGCCTTTTTCCTCAAGTTTATTACTAATTTCGTGAAACCATTCACGACCGCTCTGATGAAGTCCGTACAACGCTTTCTTTAACAGACATACCAAATGGGGCTTCTCAGAATCAACAAAACCTTGAGGTTGCCTCATGTAAATAGATATTGTGCAGATAGTGCAGATAGTGCAGATAGTGCAGATAGTGCAGATATTGGGGCATACAGATAAGCACTTTTGATATCCAACTGCCTATGTCGCCACCCAAGGAAACCAACTAAAACAGCAAAGAATAGACGAATGAGGGAAAAGTTTACTACAGGGCTAAAAGTCTCATCGTAAGTTTCTCCTCTTCTCTGAAGAAAACCTTGTGCAACTAAGCGCGCTTTATATCGAACAGCTTTTCCTTCAGCATTTCTTTTTACATTAAATACCCACCGGTTCCCTATAACTTTGGCGTTCTGAGGTTTAACTACGAGATCCCATACATGACGATCATGTAATACTTTGTTTTCCTCTTCCATGGCCTTATACCATTCATCTGCTTGAGGGGTTCTTAGAGCAGCATTAAAACTTAATGGAATATCATTGTGACCTAGTCATGCTGAAAAATTACAGGATTCATTATTACTTAATTCTACGTATTCATTAATCTTTTCTGCTGGTCCAGAGTAAGTGTTTTTTGTACTAAAATTAAAGAGGGATTTATCATACTTTATTTGCACGACAGTATTTGTCAACATCATTTAGAGACCTTAAGCGTGCCTTACTATTATCAGGATAATAATATATATCATGCCTGCCTCCCATAACACGGGGAACGGCCCGTCTAGTCCATGTGGTGGTTTTTAAGTGAGGTTCAAAATCTGAGTAAGGTTCTTTAGATGAACTTTCGATCTCAGTTTGACCATCACTAGTAACATCTTCCCTAATCATATGTTCAGTATCAGATCCATCACTATCCGACTCATTGTCAGCATCAACGTAACAAGGTTTCGGTACAACAGGGTCCAGTACGCGACCACTGGGCTCTACAAACTTTACATTAATGGTCTCAATAACCCTACGTTCTTCTGGGATCCAGATACGGTACCCTTTAGTACGCATTGCATAACCAACCATAATGCCCTTCTTGGCACGGGAGTCTAACTTCTTACGAAGTTGTCTAGGGATCCCTACATATACAGGGTTACCAAAACACTTTAGATGTTTTACTGAAGGAGTTTTACCTCCAAAAAGTTCAAAGGGGGTTTTTACCTGGTTGTGTTGGCAAAGTCTATTCCAGGTATAGGTAAAACATAATACGGCCTCATCCCAAAAACATTTCTTTAAAGAACTATGTTCTAGTAAGGTTCGCACTCCGTCTACGGCTGTGAAATTGAACCTTTCACTAACTCCATTTTGTTCAGGGGAATAAGTATTTGTTCTCTCAGCACGGATACCCTGATCTTCTAAGTAATCTTCAAATCGTTTGTGACAAAATTCTAGCCCTTGATCGGTTCTAACATTTAGTACTTTGTTACCAGTGAACCTTTCAGCCCTTTTCTGCCACTTTTTAAAGACATCAAAAACGTCCGTCTTTTCCTTAAGAGGGAAAACTGACACTTTCCTTGAGTAATCATCAATACTCAAGAAATAATTATGTCCTTCCTTTGACCTTACTGGCAATGCACATAAATCCATGTGCACAAGCTCCAAGGGTCTATCAGATCTAACCTTGGTTTAAACGACACTCGTTTAGATTTACTCAGTCGGCAAGACTCTCATTTAATTTCTTCCTTGTTTTTAAAACTTGGTAAACCACGAGCACAATTTTCATTACTAGTTTTGATAATATACTTCCCATTAACATGATTAAACTTACAATGCCAACTATTAAGAGAGTCATCAATAGTACTCAAAACTTCGGGGGTTTTGACCTTTGGGTACTTAGGGTAAACATATTACAATCCTTGACATTTCTTAGCTCTAAAAATTACGCGATTGTCCTTTCCAAAAACTCTTATTTGGCCATTTTTGCCCTCAAAGCTAGCCCCGTTGCTATCAATTAAATGACCAGCTATTAAATTTCGTCTAAGTCTTGACGAATACAAAACGTTTTTAAGAGTAACCTCCTCTTCCCTATTTTTGTGCTCAAAAATCATTCTGACTTTACCCATCCCCTCAATTGGGCAATCAATCCCATCTATGGCTACAGCCATTGATGTTCCAGAGATTTTCTTAAAATCAATAAAAAGTGACTTATTACAACAAAAGTGGGAACTTGCCGCTGTATCAAACACCCAGGCAGTCTTTCGATCTATTACTCAAAGAAGCTTCTACGACAAAACTACCCTGCATTTTCTTTTTAGAAATTTTTCGATGGGGTTTGATCTTCGGTGCTATTTCTCGTTCATCTAGTGGGTTCAACGGTTTGTTTAAAATTTTAACCCTACAGTTTGCTATTAGATGACCATTTTTACTACACCAGAAACACTTGCGATTTTCATAACTTTTAGAACTAACAGTTTGGGTTGTTTGTAACGCAACTGTTTCTTGGTCACCCCTAACCTGCAAAAGTCTAGACTCCTCAGCTAAAAGTTCATTTCGAACTTTATCAGATTTAAATTCGGAGTCGGGATATCGATAGATAGACTGAACAATGCTTGCAAAATCACTCGGAAGGTGTCTAATAAGTTGAAAAGCAACAAACCAGTCATCGATAGGTTTACCTGCATCTTTCAGCTCGTTAACAATATCTGTTAAACGAGCAGCAAAATGTCCTATATTTTCATCCTCATTAGGTTTGCATTTAAAAAACTTATCGGTCAACCCGATAATGCGGGCACGGGAATCAGGCCTAAAATGAGTTTGTAACCTATCCCATGCAATACAAGCATCATCTATTCCAGTTAAAAGTGTTCTATACGGTTTAGATAAATTTAAGTATATGATACTAAAGGCTTTTGCTTTCCTGACCTCATAATTCTTTACTTCCTTGGGATCAAGTACTATATCTTTCACAATTACAGGTTTCACTTCACTTTTATTCACGATATTCCAACAATTTTTATTCATTAAAAGAACCTTTACGTCGTTTGCCCAAGTGGCATAATTGTCAGCAACAAGCGGATCAATGGAAATTTGATCCATAGTTATAATATAGTATACAGTACTTACGGAAAGGTTGTTTTTGGCCCGCCGTCGAAGAAAAAGCAAGATTCCAGTAGGCTCGCCAACGAAGTACGCACTTAATTCAAATACTTCAATCAACACCCGTCGAAAAAGGAGAAAAGTCTTTCATAACACCACACATAGCAGGAATCAATACTCAACTGTTACAGCAACGCCGTAGAAAAAAAAACAGTCGAATTCCATCACATGATATAAATCCAAAAGCATCCTTCATCAGTTCTAACAGGTGATATATTCCGAGGGCTTTCTTCATCTGTCCAGACACCCAGTAGAAAAAGGATAATTCACTTTTAAAGCAACAGTGAAAGACATCTAAACAGTTCCAGCAGAATATATAATTGACGGATTTCTATCGTAATTCAACTCTACCACACACCTTACTATAGGCAGCTGGCCCATAACCAAAATGTCAGTCTCATACGACATTTAATGCAGAGTGGCAAGTATGGTGAGTGAAGAGTGAAACCATTAAAAAAAACATGCCGTTTATTTAAATGAATCAAAAATTAATAACATTATACATTGCTCCACGAGCAATAAAAATAAGACTATCGTGAAACCCACACAGGGAATCAAAAGAACAACCGTCAGAGTCAGCACACAGAAAACTACAATTGTTTAAATACAACTGGGCTGACCACATACACGTGTAAATTTGCATAAAGTTTTAAAATAAAAAAATATACAAAACTTAAAATACACACACAGTAACTAAATAAAGAAAATATAATTACAAATGATGACTAGTACATTTGAAACCGTTTACAGCCTTAAAGTGTCGAAAATTGGATATAATCAGACCAATACTTAACCTCTGGTTAAGTCCAAGTAATCCTAACAACTATGAAATTTTTGGAGATAAAAATCAATTTTTCATACTGTGAAATAAATCTTTTATCATACTATGTTGACCACATCGCGACATCTTCCTGACTAGTTAATACAGAAGGTAAAAGTTATAGTACTTAAAATGATGAAAAAATTCCAGCTTCTTTGGAAATTTGAAACAAACTGCTTACTCATCTTCACTGAATAGTGAGAAAGGTAGCAAAGTTTTAAGAAATTAACAAAAAAAGTTATTTACAATGTTTGCCAAAATAAAATTTCTGAAAACTATTCTAAAAAACTGTATAATACTATGACATTGCGCATTAAATCTGTTATTAAGAATAAAGAGGGAATAACTCCGTTCTGGATATATTTTATTCCCTTTTTAAAAGTTTTATTTTATGCATTAAATCCTAATAAAGTACTAAGTTATGTTTATCATATTTTAAAAAAAAAACTTTATTTAGTTTATTATTTATTAGTGAAAACTAATGAAGAAACCCACAGAAGAACTTTTTTAATTAAAGAATTTTTTTCATTGCAAATTTTTGTTTTGAGGTTATTAAAAATATAAAAGCTATATGTCAATTTTTCCACAGTGTGGCTTTTTTTTCTCCTCGTTTTAATTTACTATTCCTTAACTTTATGTCCTGATCCTCTTAACTGCTGAATGTGCAGAACGGAGCAAATATTAATCATTCTTTTCGTGCTTTGTAGGCGCTTCGGTACAAAGTGTTCGGGGTGCGAACAGGGTATTCCTCCGACGCAAGTGGTGCGCCGAGCCCAAGACAATGTCTATCACCTACAGTGTTTCGCGTGTATCCTGTGCAAGAGGCAGCTGGACACGGGAGATGAGTTCTACCTCATGGAAGACAACAAACTTGTCTGCAAAGCAGACTACGAGGCTGCCAAGGCACGCGGTAAGGTCACAGGCTTCTCGCCATGCTGTTTTATCAATGCACTGCATTTAAATTAGCTCTGTAAAGATGCCTTAATTCTAATACCTGCTCTATAATGTACCGCAACTTATTCAGATAATACAGTCAGACTTCGATAACTCGAAGTCCCAGGGGGCCCCCAAAAATATTCGACCTATCCGAAGTTCCAGTTATCGAACATTACTACCATTCCTTTCAACGAAGTTACCTACCATTCCTTTCAACTGGCACTTAAGATGGGTCGACATGGTTTAAATGGTTTCAGGGCCGTAGCCAGAAATTATTTTCGGAGGGGGATCAAGGGAGAAAGACATCTTTATTTGTGAATGGTACTTCAATTTATGAAAGGGAAAGCACTGTATTTCCGGAATACAGTGCCGGAAATACAATGTAGTATTTCCGGCTAGCTGCCCAGCAAGACTTTTATGGTCTGAGCGGTTTTTTCTAAGAGAATAACTGTCTATGTTTATGAACAGCTAGGCAGATAGCGCACACATACACAAACGTAAGACATTGTCTATCTACAAAATGGTCTTTCAAAATTTCGGGGGGGGAGACCAGTCCCTAAAATCCCCCCCCCCTGCCTACGACCTTGAATGGTTTGATATGTGCCATAATACTATAGTTGTACGCATTTCAATTTTTTAATAGGCTATGTAAATAACAAGAGAAGAATGGGTTCAAAAGGTTTAAAACTCAAGAAATTTGGTCTCATTACATATTAATTAGTATACATACCATGTAAATCTCATTTGAAAAAAGCAGTGTTTTTTAAGGTTGTTGGCATTCACAAAGTCACCTAATTTTTAAACACTGTTAAATAGGGTGTTGTCTGTACCTTCGGTGGTCTCCAGGTATTGTTTTAAGATGTGAATAATGTCTAGTGCTTGCTCGTGACCTTCGAGAACGAAGGTTCTCGAAGGTCACGAGTGGACTAGCATTCGAAGTTTTGAACAGAATTGTGTATGTTACCGGGAAATTCTATCAAAAAAATTCGACTTAGAAGATGTTTACTTCGAGTTATCGAGACAATTGCTTAAAGAAATGTATAGAAATGATTCGGGACTTGATTAAAAGTTCGAGTTAGTGGATTATTCGGAAGGTCTTATAGGAAGTCGAGTTATCGAAGTTCGACTGTAATATAAATTAAAAGTAATGAATTTTATTTAGTGTAATACGACAATATCTGCTCTATAATATCGAATCTGATATTCTGTCATTCATTTTTCCATTATTGCATAACATCCTTAAATGAGGGCAGCGTTAAAGAGACACATCACCTTTAAACCTTCAAAAAATCGATTTTTGTTTTTAGCATTTTTAGAATCTTTGGAATTTTCTGAATCCTTTAAAACAAACCCCATTGAAATGTTCGAATTAGAACCTTGTAAAACTATAACATAAAAAAAGAATCACTGGCAAAATGGGACATTTAAATAATTTGTAGAATTATGTTTTCTTAGAGCGATTGATCCTTTTTAGTGAAGCAGATGTCGATCTTATGAATGATTTCCTAAATATTAAAGAATCTACTATCATGTATTAATTTGTTACTTGGATAGACATTTTATGACTTTTCATGCATCGCATGTGAATTTACATTGTCAGTAGGTATGAACTACAGAAATCATGACAAATAATTGTATCAGTAATAAAATTTCCCGTTGTTTTTTCACACGATAGGAAATAAATGTTTTATCCTAAATTATTTTTTTATATAAATGAAATCATTTATGTTCCAAATTACAGCTTATTATTCATAAAAACTGGTTTAATATTCAAAGTCATTTAAAGTTTATTTATTTTTAAAATCGCAGGAGGCCATAATAACTTAGATTTGAGATATTTGTGAATATATATTTAACAAAAATGATTCAGGCTATAATGGGTTAACGAAGATTATTTTTACGGTACAAAAATATTTTTCACGTGGTATACATTTAAATCTGATAAAAAAAGTTTCAGAGAGTGAAGCATACCAAACCCTATTTACCCCACAATTGTAAGAAGGATTTATATATTGAGTGACTTATTTTGGACGCCGTCTAACGAGACCTGTTCAAACCGTTTTGTTGCAGCGCAGAGGGTACAACGAAGCGGCCTCGCACCACTATCACGGCGAAACAGCTGGAGACGCTGAAGACGGCCTACAACAACAGTCCCAAGCCAGCAAGGCACGTCAGGGAGCAGCTCAGCCAAGACACGGGCCTTGACATGCGTGTCGTACAGGTAATAACAGGTTTTAGTACTATAACCCTCTTCACTCGAAAAGGGACTCTCCCTTACCACATGATTCAATGCCGTAATACAAGATGTAACTCTCACTGATCACTTGATTTGGAGAGAAAGCTCGATACGCAACAACAACTATTTATGCTTAGCTTCTTTCAGGTATATTCTTAACTTCTTTGGGTACAATCTTATGACGTAAGTGCAGAATAACTTCCCTCCAAATACATCAAAGATTTCCTTATCCCAATGACTCTACAATCGCGAACCGGATTCCATTTTCAACTTTAGTCCTAATACAGTGTGATGCCTTCAATATTCTCAAATGAGAGGTAACGTGAATAATGGATCACAATCAAAGATAAAATTGGAAATTTACTTTTATTCTAGATTAACTACGGCTATTTACACAGGAAGGTTAATTCCCGAATCATGTAGAACTGCAAAGGATGGTTGCCGGTAAAACTTCCTCGCGACGATCACAGTCGAAAGAAAAACAAGAGATTTAATAATCTCTTACAAATGGGGAGGCTTTTCAGGGTGCAATCTAACCCAATTTATCCCCCGTTCGGTATCCAAGACTCTGCCGCTTTCTATATGAGCGGACTTTACGAATCTCCCGAACTAGCAAGCTGGCTCTGGTAAAAAGGCGAAAGCCTCCACGAAATCAACACACCTACGTAAAAAATGACGAAAAGCCCTGAGTCGCAAAATTGTCGACTTTTTATACGTGGGGGGGTCAGTTACGATTCCGCCAATTGTTTTTTTGGGTCACTTAAGATCCCAGTTACTTGAGAACTCCAGCTAAAGTTACAGTTATATTTTTTAGCTGAATTCTCATTTGCTGGCTGTCCCTTCACGGAATTTACGAGCATTCATTAACGAGATCCCTCAGAGGCGTATTCGTCTATTCAGTCCGATTGTCAAGATCCCAGACTCTGCGACGCCACACTATTGTCCGGGTAAACAGGTGTACTACTATCAGCAGTTTTGGCGCGTGCTCGGACAAAGGAGAGTCTTCACAACGGCCAATCCTGAGCCATTTTTTAACTCGAATTTTGAACATGTCTTACATTACTTTTCCTTTATCGACGAGTGACTGTGTGTGTGTGTGTGTATGCGTGTGCTGGTGTTGTGTTGGCTATATCAGATTTCCACCAGTTTACAGAAATCCAAATCTGATGATCGACAATCAACGTTCTGAGGTCATTTCAAACTTGACAGTCATGCCAAAATTATTACTATAAAGCAGACAAAACAAATATCTATCATTTTAATTCTAGTAAGCATCAGTGTTTTAATTTCCATATTAGTTTGGTGGGGTTTGGTGCTCTATGGTCTACTTTTTTGCAACACGAGGGCTAACGAGACCGGGATCTACTGCTTAAAGCCGATTCCGAAGTTCTACGAACATCCATGCCATAGTGGGATTCGAACCCACGAACTCCGAATCCGAAGGCCAGCATCCTAACCAATCGGCCATCGTAATTTCCATATTAATAACACGAGAGAGAAAGCACTCAAAGCTGCACACAATTTTACAGCTCATAACAACAGTAAATTTTAAAAACTACGAAATACTTGCACCATGCATCTGAAGATTAAGTTTGAAATGACTCTCGTAGGTCTTAGATTACATGGATTAAATTTGTTTTACAGTATCTTGATTTTAAATTTAAACATTATAAAAATATATTATTTAATAGTTTGGAATAAAAAGTTTAAATATCTTTTATTTAAAATGAATCTAAATGATTGTGTGATTGTAGGAGAATATTAAATTAACATTTTCAGTACTGCAAAATGAATCAGTTTGTTGCTTGTAAAATATATGACATGTATGTGTTTCAGGTTTGGTTTCAGAACAGGAGGGCAAAAGAAAAGCGACTCAAGAAAGATGCCGGTAAAGGAAGGTGGGGTGAATATTTCAGGGGGCATCATCCCCTCAAACAGGGCAGTGGAGGTGGCAGCGGACCTCCCACGTCTCCAGACAGTAGCATAGAGCGGGCGGGCGATGACTCCCTCGAAATAGACCTTAGGTCACACAAAGACTTCAGAGGTAAGTCCCATAATTTAGTGTCTCTAATCTAATCCAGTGCTTCTTAACCCTTTCGTGAGCCATTTATTTCTCACTCCACGTTTCCAAACTTTCAAAACAGAGCTGCTAATTTTATTCGATCGATCGAACAATAGATGACAGCGAAAAACCGAAGCGGGAATTAGTCTTCCCGTCATTCCAATAGCAAGACCAATATATTAGAATGGGTTTTGCGCTTCCCACGGGTGTGTTTTGTATGATCGTGTAGTTGGGAATTAATCTTCCCACGGCCCACGAAAGGGTTAAACTATAAGTCGTGCCCTAAAGGGTCACAAAAGTTTTAATTAGGCATATAATTTAAAAGAAATATATGTGGTTATATTCTTGTCATTTAGTAACACATACAGATGTGAATCATCATTTACTGTTATAATGATTATCAAATCCAAATATCGAAGCTGAAGACGTTTTGTGTCTCCATTGTCTAACCTTGCACCAACATCTAATTTTTATCCAACTATTTGGACCCAAACGTTTAATGGAAGCATATCAATCTATCATGACATTAATTTATCTACACTTGAATTAAATCCTCAAACAGCTCTTTTCCAGTTATTTGTTATTTACTAAAGAAACAAATTGTTTATGGGGAAGCACTTATTCTTTATGTTGTTATTCTATATTTAATATATGTGATCATGAAAAAATCTCTATGACAAAATGGAGTCACGAATGGAAGAAGTTAAACTGAAGAAGTACTGATCTAGTCAATTTTGACGATATGCCAAAATAGATTTCAGTTTAATCCCGCAATTTCCACCTAAAAAAATAAAATAAAGCCTTTTTCAAACATCTAGTAGCGGATAAATTTAAAAACTTTTGCAGGTTTTTACCGATTGTTTCCCTTATCAAAACTTCTTCTTTGTGCAATAATGTTAAATATAGTATGTGATATAAAATGTCATGTAAATGTAACATAAAATGTCCTGAAGACTCTGTTACACAATAAAATGATTTTTCGTTACAATAGATGTTTAAACGAAACTGTAGTCTTTAAAGTCATTGCCAGTTTAAAATAGCATTTTACGAACGCCATTCAGTTTGAGGGAAATAAAATGAAGTTTTCATTCGAATATTTTTAACTGAAAATATAAAATATACATAATTGAAATCCAAACACGGAAACTTTTTTTACTTTATATTTATTACCCTTTTATGGTCCAATTATTTATTAATATTGCTTCTCAACTTTAAAAGCAAATTTCTGTAATATTAAACAAATTCAGAACTTTTAATCTAGGTCATTATTTGCTTAAAAATTTGCTATTATTAACAGCTGTAGTTTTATTGCTTTTATCATTTACTATTTGAATTTTTGTAAAATATTTTAGACAAAATTACACTATCAAGAAATATCTAAAAGACAAAAAAAATATTACACAAGCTCTATAAAAGAGTATTACATAGAAATTTATGTTTTGCCCCAAAATCCCCTTTTCAAGGCTTTTAAAGTATTTGTCTCCGTTCGAGGCACTTTTTTTAAATATTTGAAATTGAAATTAAAGACCGGTGTATTTCCTTTAATATCGCAAATTAAATTTAGAACTAGAATGTAGTTTCAAAGAAACATTTTTTAATTTTCAAAAATTATGGCTGATTTTAGAAAAATTTTAGTAAGAATTTCCTTATTCGTCAAACCTCGTACAATCCCATTCTACTTAACAACAGACAACCAAAAGCCACAGAGTTCACTCTACTCTGACAGAAATGCACCCAAGAGCGAAGACAGAAAGAGTTTTCATACAGTAAAAAACAACTTAATAAGCGAATTAAATGCAATATCAGCAAAACGCGAAACCATGTTCAGCCAACAGCTTGGAAACTGCTGTATAGACAGAAAGTTTACAGTTTTATGACAGAAAGGAATGTTAAGTGGAAAATACTTCGTTGATTAAACCATTTAGAGTCTGGGAAAGAGATTTAAATGAATTAGAATGGTAGAGAGGAGGTTTTTGAAGAAATATTAAAGTTAAATAATTTTGATATATTACATATATATATATATATATATATATATATATATATATATATATATATATATACATACGTATATAACAGAAATGTTCTTTTTACTTGCTTTGCACTTGACCCTATCAGTTCCTCAAATGCCCTGCTTATTCAAGATCAGAGAGTTTCAATAAACAGGAGAGCTGGGGGGTTTTCAGTACAGACCTTCCAAATGGCTACACTTAATGAATAGACTGTAGTTAATGTTTGAACTCACCTAAGTAATTGAATTTATTTTCCTTATTACCTTTGCTTCTAGTTGTCGTCAAAACGAAAATAGAGTATTTTTGAAATTCTTAAATCTTGGCTTATAAAATAAACGAAGAAATTGTATGAATGTATTTCAACCATTCAATATCTGAAATTTTATATCTGATTTTTATTAATACTTTGCATCCTAGTATCTTAATAACAAAAATAAAGCATTTTTGGAACCATGGTAGTACAACCTATAAAATAAAAAAATTAAACCAAGAATAAAATTCGATAAAAAAAAAATTGTGAGTGTATTTCAAGCTTTCTAGTATTTTAAATCTATATTTCTAGCTCACGTAAATAAAAGGGAAGTAATTTTAGAATCCTAAAAGTGGAACTTATGAAATAAGCAAATTAAGAAATTCGAAAAATTTTTCCAAAAGAGACGAATTTGAAATTGAGGCAGAAGCCTAAAAGCATGTTAGAAATAAGAGAAAGTATGACTAACCTTAGTGAAAGATTACGTATGAATACATAGGGGGGAAAACTCTAAAACGATCACAAAATAATGCAGAGCCGAATTAAAAGCGAAGGGGAAAATACCAGTTGAACGGAAAATTCAAGTCCCAAGAACAGAGCGTACTTGAAAGGATGCGGGACTTTTCGAATCTGAAGAAGGGGGAAGCAATGTCTTTTGTTCGCGTGAAAGGGAACGCGTGGGGGTTGTCCATGAAAGGGAATCCGTAAGAATGCGGCCGGCCTCTACTTCCGCAAAACTTTTGGAAGACCCGCAAGAGCAACAACAACAGACGTTTGAGGGAAGCCGCCTTCCCCCAACCCATCGCACCAAGGGCGCACCAAAACGGGGAGACGCCGAAACTCCAGTACCAAGGCCTCGGGTGTCTTCCGGAGAGAGCGGGGGTTACAGCAAACCCGTAAAGGCGCACTCGAAGTTTAAAACGCAAATAATCCCTGTTCGGCAGGGAAATATTCTTACAGGATCACCGGCTGTTTGATCAACGCCTGCTGCTCTTTTAACCCTTTAAAGTTCATAATTAGAAATTCTCGGACATTTAATGGAAATCGTTTATAATATTGCCTATGAACCTTATAAATGTGAAAAATAATGAAAACAAGTATATCAGGAGTTGTAGATATGAGCAGTAGTTTAACTGTAAAACCCTCTCCCTGTACGGCTTAAAAATAATACTTCCATAAAATTTAAATTATATTGGAAAAAAATGAATAATTATCATTAATATTGTCACGAAGATTCGAATGAACACACCGTTTAGCTTAACAGAAGAATTTATTAAAGCTAAGTAGCAACTCGTAACTTTACAAGATTGGGAAGTTGCCTACAACTAGTGGGTATCAGCTTTTATACCCGAACAGAATATTCGAGAAATAACTAATTTACATATTAAAGAAAGATCTAGAATATTCAAGAACATAAGGAAACAATAAATAACATTTTTAAATTAAAAACCCGTACTTTGGATAAACTGCCATGTCAAGCATCGAACCCACAATCTCCGGGTCTGGATCGCGTGCTCTGACCATTCGGCCACTGAGCTAATTAACTAAGCTACTTTATGCGACAATATTATGCAATAAATAAATATATAAACCATTTATAAGTGTTGTTTCATGTAAGTACTTTTATTTGGGATTATAAAACACGAAAAATATAATTCCTGATTGTTTCAAGCAAAACAAGTTTAAAAGTGTATAGTTGAAAATGAAAAATAAATTATGTAATTTGCTAACATCTATAGATAGTTGTCAACTAACATCTATAGATAACATCTATAGATAGTTTGATAAGTGTCAAAAACGTAGAAAATCTAAAAAGTCATTCATATATCTTTAAACAGAAGAGGAAAAATAATTCTAACAGCTGGTTTCGCTGCGAAACCACTGTCCTTTAAAGGGTTAAAGGTCACCTATATAAACTCTTTGGAATTTAATAAAATTAGTTCAAAAATATTACCTATGAACCTTATAAATGCAAAATGATTAAAATGCTTCTTTACAATCCTTATGTTTGCATTAGAAAATACAATAGGAGGGATTGAGGGGGGGGGTTAACTGACAAACCCATCCTCTTGTACAGCGTGAACATAATACTTTTTAAAATTTTAAGTATATTGGAAGAACAATAAATAAATGTTCTTAAATAGTGTAATAAATAAATAGCTTAACAATTTATAAGTGTTTAAATAGATATTTTTGCTTGGGGTCATACGTGAAAAAAATCTAATTACTAACTTTCCAGGTACATCAAGTTTAAATACATATATTTCATAAAAAATAAATAAATTAATTAAGTGTAGTACTATCATTTATTGTAATTTTTATATGTCAAAAACATAAAAAAACCGAAAAAACCATTCATATTTCTCAAAAAAATAGAGAAAAAAATGTTTAACAGGAGATTTCCCTGCGAAACCACTGTCGGCTAAAGGGTTAATAGATATTACGTCTCTATTCTTTAGCTATGTCTCTGCGTCGTGCGTCATAGCATGGAAACTGTAAATCATATCTGCTCTAACGAATAATAACGTTAGAGCAAATATGATCTACCGTTCAACGGTCTCCCGGTGGAATTAATTTTCAATATCATTTGCAGCTATCTGTTTAACAGAAAATTTAATCTGCAACACAGTAAAAAATAATCTTAAATTGTGTGTACATATTAACATATGCTACATATATGTAATCTATAAAGAATTTTTAAAAACAAATACCTCAAATCTACATAATTAATAATCTAAAATAGCTTTTATTTTACCTTTTAATTTTAACTACTTTCAGAATAGGAATTTTTAAAAACAAGTACATGAAATCTATATAATTAATAATCTAAAATAGCTTTTATTTTTCCTTTTAATTTTAACTACTTTCAGTTTAGGAATTTTTAAAAACAAATACCTGAAATCTACATAATTAATAATTTAAAATAGCTTTTTTCCTTTTTCCTATTAATAATCTAAAATAGCTTTTATTTTAACTACTTTCAGATTAGGAATTTATAAAAACAAATACCTGAAATCTACATAATTAATAATCTAAAATAGCTTTTATTTAAGCTTTTAATCTTAACTACTTCCAGATTAATATGTTGTTAATATCGTAAGTGTTCAAGTGTATCATAAGTAAAATAAATTTGTTTTGATATATGCATTAAAACAGTGATGTTATAAACATCATTTGGCATTAGTTACATACAAACAAGCCAATAAAATTAAATACTCATATTTTAAAAATACCTATCGTTCAGTAAAATGATCCATTGACAAGCATCAGTGTTTAGTTCATGAATTTTAAAATTTTATTTTACCTCAGAATAAATATTTTTACAATTTATATATAGAAAAGAGCAACGATTAAGAAGCAAAACTTGTGAACAAGTGAAGAATGTGTAAAAGCTATAAAAAAAGGTTATTAGATGTGATAGAGCTCAAGTGGCAAAGGGTAATAGATATAAAATAAAAACTAACATTATTAAGTCACGAAATTAAGCAAAATTTAATAAATAGCAACTGTTTGCGACACATTCAAATTAGTCAACGTCAAAAAAAATTACAGCTGTTTGCTTATAATTTTAATTTCGCTCCTTAATCCCGATGTCTTTTCTTTTGCATCTTTACTACTGTAAAAGCTGCTTAGAAACTGAGATAAACCTATTCGCCTTTCTTAGATATAAAGGATCATTTTAACACTAGATTTACGGATGTTGATCATATACCTATTTTTACTGAAGTGAGGCAATTTGACTTATACAAGAAAATTGAAGTTTTTTGCAAAGAAAATAGTTCTAAATTAATTTAAATAAAATGTTTATTTTAAAAAAATTCATGGAAAACATTTTTTTACATATAAAATCTGTTTTTGAAACACATTTTTCGCAAACATTTCTATTACATTTAGCACAATGGTTTCTACATCTGTTTGTTTTGCATGATTGTTGAACTTGACAATTCTTCCGTGACTCAGTAGCATGAATTTCTGTCATTCGAATGGAAGTGTTTTCGACTTCTTCTCTATATTTACTTCTTAGCTCTTCAGCCAATTGGAAAATATCCCAGGCCTGATAGGACCAATAAATTTCATGTTATGCGGCTAACTGTTAAACCATTCTGTGCTTCAAATTGGCTCACAACCGTGAAAATAGGTATACCACATTTGATAATGCAAAATGAAGGGGTCGGCGGGGAAGAAGAATGAAAGTTTACATATATTTTATTATTTAACTAAAAACCAACGTATGTTTTTGAAAAGTTATATTAAAGTTTTATATATATAGTGATCAATTTTTTAATGAATCAAATTGGCTCGGTCCGCAAATCTAGTGTTAATTCACCCTTTCAAGCTTTGTAACAATTTCATAATGCATGTTTATGCCTAGATTCTTCCTAAATTTGAAACGAACACTGGATTTGGCAAGTTTCCTAAAAGAATTCCATCGTATCATCATGTAAAATGTTTTTAAAATACAACAAGCTCCATGAGCAAATAAATTTGTGCAAAAGCTTTTATGTGAGAAAAGAGGATAGATTCTTCTCCCCAAAAGTCGGCAATCGATTGTTCTTCTGTGTTTACTAGGATTTATATTACATGCATAATCTATACGCTTCAATAGTTTGAATTCCAGCAGGAAGACAAAGAGTCTTCGAGCTGCTCAAACTTCTACTTACACAATTTAATTTATTGTATAATTTTCTAAGAATATTAACAAAAAATAGTCCAACATATATTAAGTACAAAGTCATCAAAATATGAAAAGGTTATCAAAATATATAAGGAAACAAAAAATATATACAGATATAGCTATTTCAACAAATAAAATCTAAAAAAAAAGACGATCAAAACTAGATGCTCTAATTTTGACTCTTGTTGAAATAATTCCTTATACTTCATATAACATGTTTACTTCTTTTAAATCATATTAACACTGGGTTTATGGACATTTTATATAACTATACTAACGGAAAAATTTATCTGTATAAAAAACTACAGGTTTTCTTTTAAAATAATTAATTTAATTTTAAAACATTTACAGTCTTAACACTAGAACTATTGATAATCGTCAATTTTGGAGAATTTGTAATTATTTTCATCGATGCAAAAAGCTAGGATAGTTTTAGTGTGAACAAATTCAATGAAAGTTAATTAAACCCTTTGGGATTCCATGAATATACCACAAGCTCATATAAACACATTTATTACGTGTGTTTTTTGCAGCTATATTCCGTTGCTCTACAACCTTTTTTACATATGATGAAGATACTCTTACTTCTATTTTTGTCAGAGTAGCCGGTTTGAAATAATTTGGGAGTTGGTAAGTGTTAAGGATAGGATTATTCTATTTCCTTGTAATCTTAGATAACGAGTCGGCCAATTGACTTTTGAAAGATATTCCCGCACCTATACGTTTTTTGTACAGTATCCCGACATTTATGAGCGTCATATTCAAATTGTAAATAAATTCATGAAAAAAAATGGTTTATTAAAATCTACTACGAAATTAGCTTATCCGTAAAAAAGAAGAGGTATCTGTAGAGATAGGTATAAAGCAGGGAATTCCAACTTGTAAGGTCTCGAGAACCACATCTGAAGCATTATGCGTGATATCGGACTGCACTTTCAGAATTGGTCAATTTTTGTAAAATTCTGCAAGTATAATAGAGGTGACAGTATGAAATAATATGCATAGTTTAATTGAAAGAAAATATTTAGAGATTTTAGTTGTTGAAAACAGCTGGAAATCCGTATGTTCTAAAATGCATTTTGGGGCTCATGATTATTTGTACTGTTTAAATATGAGAATGAACATGAGAAAGTAGGAAATACCCGTTTCAGCAGTGTGGGCTTTAATTCATTTAAATACTACCAATTTGTTATTATTGTTATTACAAAGATTTAATATATTTATGCGAGAACGATTACAAACACGACTTTGCAATCGAGTTCTGGGCTAATATTTATCGAATTTCAGTTTAAAAAAACTACGGGGCTGTAATTGTTTTCAAAAATCTTTCGAGAATTGTAAAATTAGCCTGGGAGGACACAAGCAGATCGAGGTGCTGCCATTTGGAAACTCTTACTACACATCATACAGAATTATTAAATTAAAGGAATTAAGGAGAAGTAAATTTGTCTATGAATGTGTCTCATTATATTGATACTATCAGTTTCAATTAAAAAAAACTGTAAAAACATTTTTGTAACTTTGCTCATAAAATCTACTATTAAGACTTCAACAATGTAATATTTAAATATTATGTGTAATGTTAAATGTACCAATAAAATAATGAAAATTTTATTCCTTCCCTAAGTAATGAATTCAGTTTAGTTACTCTCTTAATATAAAGTCTGGATAAAGTAGAACGGGAAGTTCATAATTTATTATGCAAATTATAATCATTCCAAGAATTCAGCCCCGCAAATGGGAATATCCTACTATACTATCGCAAGAGAACCTTCATTGTTCTCATTTAACGGTCATGTTTGGAAGGAATAAAAGGGACTGAAAGGAGTTCTTAAGGGAGGAGCACTCAAGTAGAGAAAGTGAAGAATTCGGAAAGGCTGAACACACCGAAAACAACTCTATTAGAAAGAACACTTCACGAGCTGCTAATGCAAAACTAAATAAAGTAAGGTTCATAGATCTATCTATGTTACCATAGGAATAATACTTTTTTACTGAAAACTGAGTTTTAGGAAACTTAAAAAGTAAGTTTTGACTATAAAAGATCGAAACTTTTAACTTGGAGCCTTTAATCGTGTTAAAAAATTTTTACGAGTCTAAAATTTTTACTGATTAGATTTTTGAATAGAAGTAGTTCTACAAAATGCCCACCCGTTTCTATCTATCTATCTGTATATGTATGTATATATATATATATATATATATATATATATATATATATATATATATATATATATATATATATATATATATATATATATATATATATATATGCATATATATATGCATATGTATATATGTATATATACATGTATACATATATATATACATATATATATATATATATACATATATATATATATATATATATATATATATATATATATATATATATATATATATATATATATATATATATATATATATATATGTATATATACATATATATATATGTATATATACATATATATACATATATATATACATATATATGTATATATACATATATACATATATGTATATATATATATATATACATGTATATATATATACATGTACATATATATACGTATATATATATACATATATATATACATATATATATACACATATATATATTATATATATACATATATATACATATATATACATATACATATATATATACATATATATACATATATATGTATACACATATATATATATACATATATATACATATATATGTATACACATATATATATATATATACATAATACATAATATGTAATGTATATATATGTGTATATTATATATTATATATTATATGTATTATCCAAAATGAGATTGAAATAATTGGATTAGAAAATGATTCAGAATTTCAGATGGAGGGAGGAAATTTAATGCATTGGCTAGTATACTGAGTTACATTAAAGTTTAAAAACGCTTAAATATTCAAATTTTAGTTTAAAACTTTAATAAGGTTTCAAAATGTTTAGGAAATCTATGCTTATAAAATGTTGAAATATTCTCTATAAAAGATACATTTAAAAAAATTAATATAAATTCACATAAACAAAAAAAAATGAAATTTTCTGATCCGGATCCCTAAATATAAATTTCTTTCCTTTACTCTTTCGATCTCATAAACCCCTTCTTAAGTATTCTTTTGATTATGGAAGTTATCAACGGTTTTGTTTTCCATATACACCACAAAAATGTTTTGTTATGTTCTTTCCCCTTTACTTTTGTTATTATAGCTACTGAAGTGAGAAATATTGAAAGCGGAAATTAAAAATGGTGTTTAAATACTCGGATTGTGAAACCCTGAGGTGAAAAAAAAATAAGGTTTATCAGTCTTCTCGCCAATCATACTATTCACAGTGACTTCCTTCCAGTTACCTATTGAACTTCGTGAACATAGAAAATCCCAAACATAAACCCTAAAACCCTAACGTAAAAGCAAATATGTATTGTTTGATAAATTCAAATCCAGAAAAAGAAATGGTTTGAGTTTTATGTTTTTGAAACCCGACAACAAATTAGACCGGTACCAAGTGCTTAAAATCTTTTGACAATTTGCAAAGATATCGTACTGTAATGGGGAGATAATAGTTTAAAAAGACCACGTTAGATATTCCCTTGAATTTGGATCACATTTAGGATACAGTATTTTTTATCCTCATTCAGTATTTCTTTTCTACCAAGAGGACACCTAAATCCATAGACTGATCCTGAACTTTTTCTGGGTGTACAGGGATTGTACAAATGCTTCGTGAGACTGTCATGCTTGAATCCGGCATCCTGGGATTCTAGCCCATCACATTTGACCACTAGGCCACACCTCTCCCTGTTTAAAGTTGGTTCTGAAAGGTTACGAACATATCTCTACAGTATGATGGAAATACGCGAACTAATGGTACCGAAAGGTAGCACTGCACCTCGGTTATCATTCGCCACAAGAAATTGGATGATGTGTACTTACCCTCTAATCAGAAGGGAAGGCTTACATATACAGTGTAGAGACTCAGGTTGAATTGATGATTGAGAAATATTGACTTGAATAGTGCAATACTGACTTGTTGTAACTCATGTGTGTAACTGGAAAGTTTTTTAATTATAATTTTCTATTTTCAGATGACGATCTACGGGACTCCTACGGCACTCCTATGGGGGGTAATTCCCAGCTGGGTGGTGAGACGGACTCTTCGATGCGGTCATCTCCACCTCTGGGGGCCCCGTACATGGGACCCTATCCGGGCACACCACCTTACTTGGGGGGTAGTCCGTATCCTCCCTACTACGGGCCAACCGAGTTCAATGGAGGGGCGCCCCCGCCCAGACCCCCACACTTTCCGGAGTTCCCGCCAAGCCCCGCTTCGTGGCTGGACGAGGTCGAGGCGCCCCCTAACGCCCCGGCACACTACTGAACGAAGTCATCTGGTGCGCGTGTGTGTGTGGCTGTGTACGATAACGGAGAAACAAATGTCCATTGAGAAGGCAGGCGGATGCAGTCCGATATATTTGTGATCGCTCGGCGCCGTAGCAATACATAATCGATAGATTTTAACCATATCGCTCTTGCTGGGAGTCTCGAGATTAATCGATGTAAAGAACAGACGTCAAATTCGATAAAAGACGCCAGTTGACTGATCAGACGTTGCTTCGATGCACTACGGCAGTTTTAATGTTTCTAAAAAATCAGTAAATTTCATCCTGTAAAAATAAGGGAAGATGGAACGATGTATAAATAAACGAATTAAAGAGTTTTCAACTCAGAATCGAAAGTTTTTTTTTTCGGGTATTAATTCTTTAGTAAATTTTCGCTGCTCTTTTTCTTATCCTTACAAATTTTTTTCTAAATAAAAAATCAAAATACTTTTACAGTGTTTTTTTTTATTGTCTATTAAATTCTCCCCGGATCATCTTCAAACAAAATTTATTTCAAGCTAATAACTAAAGTTATACATACCTCTATTATTTTGAAAGCATTTTTATCATTTGATAAAGCAAAACTCTTTCCATCTCCCCTTCCAGTTTAGTTCAAAGGGAAAAAAAACTAATTTATTTTTTCTTTTAGCACATCTGATGTTACATTAGATACTTTACACTGTTTCTATTACGCACGAACATATATTTTAAAACAGGGGATGAAGAGTAAAGAAATGTTAAATTCAAGAGTTGTAAAAAAAATTAGGTTTATATGAAAAAAATATCGCATCGTACTTTTTTTTATTTCTGTCAACGACAAAAATTTTGTAAGAGTAGCATCAGCGCCCGCAGATATTTCGGAAACGCCAAGCCGCAAATCGTGTTTCACAGGAAGCGAGATCTCGAACTTTCGACCCACCAAGTCGTGGTTTCCGGCACCCAGATATATACACAAAGACTTAAACGAGCGCGAGACATTTCGTCAATGAGTCAATTGACCCACGGGCCACCGAAGCAAATGCATTTAGCACTTCCTTCTACAATGGACGGTTGGAGAAAGAGTGGTTCTCACAGCAATCGACGCTGGTCGGTTTAATTCTTCTTTTCCGGCCGACACCATCTATTCATATCATTTAAAACGAGGGAGGAAAAACTTTTTCTAGATGAACACAGGGTAGAAAAGATATGTTTTAATTAAAAATGCCGTAATAAAGTAACCAATAAGATGACACAGAGATAGAGATTTCCATAATTAAAAATGCCGTAAAAAAACAATAAAATAACCAATGGAAAGATGACACAGTTTCAGATATGTGAGATTTCTAATAAAATCTTAATTAAAAATGCCGTAAAAACAATAAAGTAACCAATGAAAGTATGACACAGTTTCAGATATGTGAGATTTCTAATAAAACATTAATTAAAAATGCCGTAAAAACAATAAAGTAACCAATGAAAGTATGACACAGTTTCAGATATGTGAGATTTCTAATAAAACATTAATTAAAAATGCCGTAAAAAACAATAAAGGAACCAATGGAAGGATGATATAGTTTCAGATATGTGAGATTTCTAATAAAATATTAATTTAAAATGCCGTAAAAAACAATAAAGTAACCAATGGAAGGATGATACAGTTTCAGATATGTGAGATTTCTAATAAAACATTAATTAAAAATGCCGTAAAAAACAATAAAGGAACCAAAGAAAGGATGATACAGTTTCAGATATGTGAGATTTCTAATAAAACATTAATTAAAAATGCCGTAAAAAACAATAAAGTAACCAATGGAAGGATGATACACTTTCAGGTATGTGAGATTTCTAATAAAACAATAATTAGAAATGTTATTTGCAAATTTATTTAAAATCGGATATCTTCCTAAGTTTATTTAACTTACATGGTTGTTACTTCAACATTAATAGACACAGATGCCATTATTTCCTATCTAAACTTCTATTAATGAAATGATAACGCCATAAATAAGCTCCAGAAAAACACTGCATTAGTTTGTTTACTAAGTCAATAATACTAAAAACACAATGTTTTATGTAAATATACTGATAAATGCAACACGTTACTACGTTCACCGATATCATCTTTTTGCATCTGAAATTCAGTATAAATGTTTTAAATGATAAAATCAAGTCGATCGATAAAGTCGATAAAATTAACTTACATAGTAGTTGCTTCAACATTAATAGACAAAGATACCATTATTTCTTATCTAAACTCCTATTAATAAAATGATAATGCCATAAATATGCTCCAGAAAACCCTGCATCAGTTTGTTTACTCATTCAATAATACTAAAAAACACAATGTTTTATGTAAACGTACTGATAAATGCAACACGTTACTGCGTTTACCGATGTCATCAGTTTAAAATTCAGTTTAAAATGATAAAATCAAGTCGATCGAGGTAAAAGAGGTGATCAGAAGTAAAATAAAAACCACTGAAAAGTGCACGTGCTGATTGTTAGCCATTAAGCCTACTCTACATTGATGTAACAAACAGAATGCATGTTTAATTAGTAAACACGCATTAATTGTCAACTGTCTTTGGAAATTTCTAATTCGAAATACCGGGAATCTCAAGATTCCGGAAGGTAATCAAAATCCCAAATGCTTTGTTTGAAATAAAGATGTTATTTTCATATTTATTTTCTACTGATCGCCTGAAAATAAATATTAAAATGGTTTTCCTCAATATGCGCATGTAACAAGCGTTTTACAAACGTATAACTCTCATGCCACATTATTATTATTATCTGTTAAAATATTTTCCAATTCATTCTCTTTCCATCTCTTAAAAATATTACTGATTCGTAACGTATTTTTCCGATCGTTTCCCAACATTCTAAACTAGAACTATACTCAAAATTTTTCCCCAAAAATTTCCTACAGTTAGTGTTAAAATAATATTTATACATTATCTCATTCTTTACTTTGTTTATGAAGAATTTCAGGAGATATGTTCGTTTAAAAAAGCTATTACTTTAAAAAAAACTTAGAAAAACTCTTTAGGAAAGAATAAAATTTAATAAAAAACTTACTTTTGCAATATTTTACTCACTTTTAAAAGTTCTAATTCCTTAACAAAAAAAATGTACAAATGACTTTTTAACCGTTTTGTAGAAGTAGATACTATAAAACCAAAATAGAAATTTCCTTAAGATATGACAGTTTTAAATATTCACGATATTTAAAACTGTCACTTATCAAGATAGTTTCTATATAAAAAAACCCTCCAATATATTGATTTCATACAATTTTAATATATTTTTATTCGCTTTCTTTTACAATTATACGTGTACTTTTATTTTGATTACTAAAACAAAATAACCAAAAGGAAATCAATTAATTAAAAGACATTAATAACTCTTTCATACGGCATGGGATTTTTCTGGTGACAATGATATTAAAGAAACAGAATCCAAACAAAAAATCTTTAAGAAAAGGTGCGAAATTAATTTATCATTTATACATCAACCTTAGAATAATATTTAAAACTGTTGCTCCATATTAAGTTAAAGTAAATTCCATACAAAATTTAAAATGAATAAGAAAAATTCTAATGAAAATCAGAAAAAAAATATTAATATCATGATTGATATTTTAAGTTTTCAAACTTTTTAAAAAGTAATTCTGTATAAATTCTATAAAATTGCTCATAAATCCTCATTAATGAAAGGTTTTCAATGTACATAAATACATGTGCTTCATTATCATTTACCCTATCTGTTCTGAAATTATCCTGAGAGTAACAAGTTTGTGCATACATTAAAAACTGGAATACCTTCAATTCAGAATATTTTAAATAAAATTTGAAAAACACTGAGAAAGCTTTTTAAGAAAGAAATTTCATTATTTTTTAATTCTTTCCATTATACCTATTTTTGAGTTGATTAGAATTTCACAATTGTAAAGAACAAAGTTGTAAACGTAGAGATAGTTGAAGTTTGATACGTGAAAATAAATTTTAACTGTGCTGGAAACCACGGCTCGTGTGCACGGCTTCTACGAACACTTGACTTTTGATGAATGAAGGCTGCTAAATTCGTCACTTTTATTGTGTAAAAAAAGTTTAAAAGAGAGGAGATGTGTACATCAGAAGAAACTCATAAACTCACTGTTGTATTTATTTCGTTGTGTGTACAGAAAGAGAGCTTCTTCTTCCGTTTGTGACCAGTAATGGACGGTGATAAGCGCAGTTTGGACTCTTGAGTTTTATCTGTCTGTGTGTGTGTCGATCAACTTGTATCCATTTTTGGCCGGAAAGAAACTGCGCTCGAGTCTCTAAATAAAACTTTGTTTTGACCATAAGAAACAGAAGAATTTTTTTTCGCCAAGGAGTGTATATTGATGAGAAATATATTTATTTAAAATATCCATGACCAGTGTAAATACTAAATGTTTGTGTAAATAGTGTTCGTGGAGAAAAGAGAATAATATGAGTTATGTGGTCCAAAACAGAGAGGTCATGGATATTAGTTGATTTGTATACCTGTCTATGTTTTGCTGAGAAAATGTTCAACAATTGTTGGTAACTCAAAATGAGATTGCCAATTTTAACTAATGTGGAAGTTTAAATTTCGATAGATGCATAGTTATCCTATTTTAGCTTGTTTTTTGCTTCTTCATTATTTTGCTGCAATATGAAAAAGACTTTAATGAAGTTAGGTGTTTTACTTCATATTTTGTTATTATGTTGAAAAGTTTTATGTAATGTTTAAATGTTTAGAAACTTCTGAGGCATCATATCACAGTAAATTTTTTAGCACAGTAACATGGTATGGTTAAAGAAAAATTAATAAAACTGGTAAAGAACTTTTTGTGTTTAAATAATAGAAAGCATTAATTTCTCGAAAAAACATAAACACTTACGAACAAACATTTTACAATTAAAATTACATTGGTATTTAAAAAATTCAAATTGTCTAAAATTTTAATACAAATCTTAATCACACAATAGAAATTGTCTCTAGATAAAATTATATTTAGTTTTTAACTAATTTTTAATTAGAAACCAAATTTTAAGCTAATTGAAAGTTTTTCGATGTCTGTTATAAAGCAACAGAAGATATTTAAAATTTCAAAACCCTTCAAAATAAATTTTTCGTGTAAGAAACAATATCCACTTAACTATAAGAAAAAAAATAGTCAGGACTGATCAATAATCTTATTTTGTAATAAAATTAATAATAAAAATAAAAACAGGATTTTTAATCCTGCCGAATACAAATAACCATAGACATACGTTTTTCACTATGTTGAATCTTTAGAGTTCCTTTTAAATAATTTTATGAAAATCATTATTTCTAATGCGTTGAATAAAATAACACCAAAAATTTTGCATTTTCTTTCAAAAAGAAAAATAAAATAAAAGATTTAAGACTATTCTTAAATGTGTTCACTTCAAAGGCTTCAGAGGTAATCTATTTCAAACAAGAAAAATATTTTCTTTTGAAAGACTATTTTAAGTCTAAAATTATTTAATTTTTTATTAAATTCATGTTTTATGGTTATGGAAAAGTTTATGTTTAATTAATGTTTCATGCATGTTGTTTAATATTTAAATCAATTAATGAATAAATAATTTTATATATTTTAAATCTGCGAATGAAATAAAATTTATTTTTAATTAGTTTAAGGACATGTAAAAATATTAATCATTAAAAACATTTTCAATATAGAAAAAAATTGAAACGGTTTTTGATAAAATTTAAGAAATTATTTAGTTTTTATTTGTAAAAATTTGGTTCATTCTATTGGGAATTGCTCATAAATGTAACAAATAAAAGATTTTATTTAATTTTTATTGAATATTGTAAAGATATGGTAATTGCTCGAGATTCATTACTGCCATTTATAAAATAAAATTTGTCAATACAAAAAATAACCTCTAAACCTCTCCGTACCATTCTGATAAACCGATCTGAAATAAAACTAACAATAAAAAAAATAAATGCAGCTTTTCTTTTAAAGAAAACTTTTGTGTTCGCTGTTCATTTCAATGTTGTGCACAAAAGGCTTGATGCAAATGTTTCATTTTTCAGTGATATTAAATTCAGAATGGTATGTTTATGGTTTAGTAAACTCTGTTAATGTTATAAAGTTCTGTGTTAAAGTTATTTGAATTTTCATAGCATTTGTAAGTACAATGATTGTTAACGCTTGCGAAATATGGTGTAAAGAGAATGATAAGGTGTAAGTCCTGTAACACTTTTCTATTATTAAGAAGCTGAGCATACGTTTCTTTCCGGACGATATGCTCGAATGATTTCTGTGTAATCATCGTCATTTTTAATACACCTGGGCACAATAAACTAGTCAATTATGTATATTTGCTTCTGTGCTTCATTTACTATACATTTACTTCTTACTTGTACATTTTTCGCCACTCAAGAAGATAATTAACATGAACACAACTACCAAAGATAAAATATACAGTAGAACAATACAGTTGTTTTACCGTTTTCTCTTTAGTTAATGAAGAGAAAACGGTAACTTTTAACCAGTGTTTGACATTTTTTTTCAAAAAAGTGACTTTTATGAAATAACTTAAATTTAAAACTTAAGTACTTAAAAATCTTATTTTAACTCTCCGTAATTTAAGAAATGATCGACTGTAGAAATTATTAAAAATACAATTAGATGCTTAAACTCAAGTTAATTACTTCACGCCTTCAGTCCCCTACTATTTATTTGGTTTGGTTTGGAGTGCTACGGTATACTTTTTTGCAACACGAGGGCTAATGAGACCGGGATCTACAGCTTAAAGCCGCCGATTCCGAACGGCTACGACCATCCATGCCATAGTGGAATTCGAACCCACGAACTCCGGTACCGAAGGCCAGCACCCTAACCAATCGGCCATCGTTCGGCCTACTCTTTCTTTTAGCGGAGTGTAGTGTTTATATTCAAATAAAATGAATCAACTTTTTTTTATGAAATTAAGAAGGATTTGACAGCTTAAATTCATCATCATGTAAAACTGCAACAGACTACTGTAAGACTAGACTATTTAAAAAAAATCTTTAAATACTATTTAAAAAATCTTTAAATACTATTTAAAAAAATCTTTAAATACTATTTTAAAAAATCTTTAAATACTATTTAAAAAAATCTTTAAATACTATTTAAAAAATATTTAAATACTATTAAAATACTATTAAAATTAAAATACTATTATTTAAATATTATTAAAATACTTATTAATAATTATTATTAAAATACTATTAAAATACTATTTAAAAATATCTTTAAATGCTATTTAAAAAATCTTTAAATACTATTTAAAAAATCTTTAAAAACTATTTAAAAAAATCTTTAAAAACTATTTAAAAAAATCTTTAAAAACTATTTAAAAAAATCTTTAATTACTATTTAAAAAATCTTTAAATACTATTTAAAAAAATCTTTAAATGCTATTTTAAAAAAAATCTTTAAATACTATTAAAATTAAAATACTATTATTTAAATATTATTAAAATACTTATTAATAATTATTATTAAAATACTTATTAATAATTATTATTAAAATACTATTTAAAAATATCTTTAAATACTATTTAAAAAAATCTTTAAATACTATTTAAAAATTCTTTAAAAACTATTTAAAAAAATCTTTAAAAACTATTTAAAAAAATCTTTAAAAACTATTTAAAAAAATCTTTAATTACTATTTAAAAAAATCTTTAATTACTATTTAAAAAAATCTTTAAATACTATTTAAAAAAAATCTTTAAATACTATTTTAAAAAAATCTTTAAATACTATTAAAATACTATTAAAATTAAAATAATATTATTTAAATATTATTAAAATACTTATTAATAATTATTATTAAAATACTATTAAAATACTATTTAAAAATATCTTTAAACACTATTTAAAAAATCTTTAAATATTATCTTTAAATCAAAATTTTAGCAAAATTAGGGTTCTTTTAGCTCTGATTTTATATTAATAATGGAATTATTCTACCAAAAATATCCAAAAATTAAAAACATCTGAAGGTCAACAAGGTTATGTATATAAATAAAGTGTTTGGTTTAGAAGTGAGACTACTAGATTTAACAAGATTTTTTCTATTTATATATATATATATATATATATATATATATATATATATATATATATATATATATATATATATATATATATATATATATATATATATATATATATATATATATATATATATATATATATATATATATATATATATATATATATATATATATATATATATATATATATATATATATATATATATATATATATATATTATATATATAATATATATATTATATATATATATATTTATATATATATATATATATATATATATATTTATATATATATATATATACTTATATGTGTATATATATATTATATATATATATATGTATTTATATATATATATATATATATATATATATATATATATATATATATATATATATATATATATATATAACCCCACACCTTGATCCGTTTAATCCGCAGAGACTCAAATTTCTTATGTAAATGATCTTCACTTTGAATTAAATAAAGTTAACATGTTGCCACACAAATACAATAAGAAAATTACGAAGGAGGAAGAATTTCCTCATGTAGAGTTTTATATTAAGTAAAATAGTTGATTTAGTACAAATGCAGCTATATTGTATCCCAATTGGTGTGTGAGGCTAGCCAGGCCAATACTGTTGAAATACTTTGAAATGATCCAGGTATATTTTTTAATATTTTCTAATATTATAATAGTATTATAATAGTATAATAGTATTATAATAGTATAATAGTATTCTAATATTATAATAGTATAATTTTATAATAATTTCTTCCAATT
>CM063501.1:36472610-36545110 GCA_032207245.1 Pardosa pseudoannulata | reverse complement strand
AATTTAGTTGTAATAATTTTGATATATTTTATATATATATATATATATATATATATATATATATATATATGTGTGTGTGTGTGTGTGTGTGTGTGAGTGTGTAATATGACACTAAATTTATTTGTCGTAGTTGTGATGATTTCATACAAAAAGAAATTTTCTCATTAGTCTAAAGAAAATGAGCACAGCAGAATATACCCAAATAACAAATTTAGTTAGCAGCAAACTTGCATCAGTCTTGCTTTGCAAGCCTGCAAAACTTACAGCAAGTTCATCCTAATAAGTCTTCAAGTCTGAAACAAGACTGCAGCAAGTCTAAGAATTTCCGCTTGCTTCAAGGTTGTCATGAAAGGTTACCACAGTTTTGCAGCAAAATAGTGTTGCAAAGGAGGATTCGCTTTATGTTCCGTTCAACTTACAGGAGCTCTGCTGCAAGTTTGTTGCGTCAAATTTTTTATGACAAGATATTATCCAGAAAATATCAAACTTGATAGCTATCTGGTTAAAATTAGATTGGATCCTGATTGGAGAAGCAGAGTTTTTATCATCTTTGGATAAGAGTATTTTTTTTTTCTTATACCAACCCCACTTACAGAAATGTTTTAAAAGCCATATATCTGAGAGGCATGTATTTCTCCTATCCCAATCCCTTAGTTTAAAAATAACTTGTAGTATAAGTCAATAGGTATAAGCTTTTTAAGAATATTAACTATATTATCTCCTCAAAAATAGTTTGACTATGTATGTATTGAGAGAAATACTTTTCCAGATTTTGTATTTTCTAAAACTACAATTTTCATAATCAAATCTTTTTTAGCTGCTTAACCGCATTAACGATTTAACTATTATCTCCTCAAAAATAGTTTGCATGTGTATGTATTGAGAGAAATACTTTTCCAGATTTTCTATTTTCTAAAACTACAATTTTCATAATCCAATCTTTTTTAGCTGCTTAACCGCATTAAAGATTGAAACTATCTCTTGCCTGTAAAACTGTTTTTTCCTTCATAACACAGCTAATGGTGGGAAAAATACGTTGCTTTTAAAGCACCTGATAAAGAGGAAAAATATTTACCGTATCCTGGGTTTATATAAATGTAGCAATAACGTAAATGAGGATACTTTCACCTGCCCTTGACGCCGGTAAGTATATAATTCATAGTTGCATTTTCCGTCAAGTGTTTTTCAATACTTAATAAAATAATATGAGCCAAAAATACAAAATATTTCTAATATTTCGAAAATATATTTTTAATCTACTGATTACAAAAAATAATAAAAAGATCACTATTGTTGCATATTAAATTCTTAAAACAGGTTAATAGAGTTAAATATGTTTTAATGGAGTTAAACACAATGCGAAATTTACTATTTAATATTTACAAATAAAATAGTTTGTAACGGTCTTAGCATTATACTAAAGTCGCTCGGTCTGTATATCCACCTGCCATGCTGGAAGGTGTGAATTCAAAACCCATGTAAGTATTCATTTTCACTTGTTTTGACCTTTCATAGGGAGTGATGGGGTAATAAAGTGTCATCAAGTTTGCAGAGTTGTATGGGAGATATTCAAAGACAACGCACCCTCGAATAGCGTAAAAAAAAAAGCATTATACTGAATAACACTATGTAATTTATTTCAGTTTTCAGCTTCTTTTTTCATACATGTGTCCTATTCTCTAAAAAATAGTCTTTTCGGAGAGATTTTTAGTATTCAAAAATAATACATTCGACATTAACAACAACCATTTTATTTTTCTTTCCATCACTTTCCGCTTTGCCACCGTCAGGAAACCAAAAACAGCCGAGCTCGCAAGATGTACGGGTTGAAATAACAAACTATCTTCCTCATTTAACTTTTAAACATGGTGAAAACTTTGAATTATTCTAGTTTTATATGGTACTAATTGCAATCAAAAGTATTTGTGCTCATTTTTTCTAGATCTTTTTGTCATACGTTCATTTGATTTGCGGACTTTTGAACTTATACTTTCGAATCTTAAAATAATTTATTTTAGTCTTGTTAAAAAATTGAATTCCCTTATTAGCAAATCAATATCAAAGCTGGAAGGTGCTCTATATATTCATCTTACAAAGGATTAGAATAATTTCCAAATATGAAGCAACAAAGAAAAAATTTAAAATATGATAAATATAGCATGGAAACATAGGTACGATCGTTTGAAATTAGAAATTTGGGATTTGAGTGACGTTAGTAGGAATTATTGTAACCCTCCAAGAATCGACTTTAAGCAGTTTATTCCAACTTAATTAACCTACCGGCAGGGTTGGAAAAAAATCATGATTTTTTTAAGTAAAAAAAATCAGATTTATTTGATTTAAATCAGATTTTTTTCGATTTAAATCAGATTTATTTGATTTTTTTCTGAATTCTCATTTTAATTATTATTGTGTTTTTATATTTTTTGCTATATACATGGAATAGTTTGTTATAAGTAACAACTTATCTATCTAGTATATTCTACACACAGATTTTCCTAATACATAAATTTTAATCTAAATACATTTCGTTATTTTGTAATTGGATAGAGCAAACTAAATAAGGTGTAAATTTAAAAAACAAATTAAATATTCATTTAATGCAAACTATTTATTGAAAAAACAAAAAATTCACAATTATTTCAATATTTTTTAAGCAGCGAATAATGGATTTAATTGTTTCAATAAAAACACTAGTTTCGATGTCGTATCCACTCCTAATTGGTTACGAAGGTTAGAATGAAAAATACCAAAAGAAGAAATCTGTCTTTCCATTCTAGCAGATAACGTGACGGCTGTTGTTATTTGGTAGACAAACTGGATTTCAATTTCTGTAATACTCTCTTTACCCTCATTACATAAAATGAATTCCACTAGTCATAACTAGTCGAACATACTTTCTGATAACAACCCCTAAATTCTTAGAAAACATACTATCTATTTACACTTATTTACTTATTGGTATTTCTGTGCTAACTGATTCCCAATTCTCCTGTCTTTCGAATTAGGTTTTAAGAGAAGTGAAAAAAATGATTTAAATCAATGATTTTTTTTAAATTAACTGATTTAAATCATGATTTAAATCAACTTATTTAAATCATGCCAACCCTGCCTTACCGGTAACAAAACACTGACAGTATAGCTCTCGATTAATCAGTTACCAATGGTAGTTATTATGAAGGTATGGATTAAAAGAGTGAAAGTGCTACATTTTAATTAAACTCCTCATAAAATCTCAAAGGAAAAATTCAGCTCAAAGTTGAAGCCGAAATAAAGACATTACCACAGGTTTGTGTTATTTTGAAATCCCAAATATTTTCGAGGCATTCGTAAAATTGAAGATTTAGGAAGAATTTTTCAACAAAATGTTTTATGGAAAAAGTAAGTTTACTTACTAATACCACGAATTTTGTTCCAAATCTATAATATGGCAGTTTGATAAATTCAATATCATGATATACTAATATTTGCCACGTTACTTAGCAACTACTTCATGTTACAGACGACTTCAAACACATGATTGATTTATTTATTGTTAAATTATTTTTTAAACGTAATAACTAAAAAAATCAACTTCTAGATATTTTATTTTAGGCTACATGACAGTCCTGAGAATTTTATACCGCAAATATTCTTCACTTATTTTTACATCATTATCATGATTTATTCTAAATACAATCGCTAAATTTATAGATATATTAGATTATTCATCATTAGAATAAACATCTCATCAAAATGATGCCACAAAAAGTAAATGAAAATCGCTAATTTATAATTTTTATTTTGAAATGATAATGAAATAACTTTCTGCTTTGCTGTGAAATATGTATTAGAGACTTTTATAAAGTAGTAAAAGAAACCTAGTCTATAAAGAGATGTAAAAGGCATAGAATTCCTAAACATGCTGCTGAAACATGTGCTTACGATGTGATATGAGCAATGAAAAAAATTTTAATAACAAATATATTTTAACCTTCCCATGAGCAAACTCAATGCATTAAATTTTTCATGAGCATTATCAAAAAATGTATACTTTCTTTGTCAATGTTTTACTCGCATTCTCATCTCTAAATCAATTAAGAATATCTTGACTGTTGCTACTTCAACAACAGAGCTTTACTCCACCACTTCTATCAAATTTTATCAAAGACAACTTTAACTATGGCAAATATTCTACAGCGAAACTCTTTTTTTTTTCCTCCAAAGTGAGGAAAAAATACTTCTTGAAACATTTTTTTTTAACATTTAAAGGAGAGACAGCGAAAAAAAAAGTCGGATTGGTTGTGAAGCACCTCTTTTGAAAAACCTTCCCCAGCAAATGAAATGTTGCCATCCCTCGTGCGCATAATGAACGTCGCATCAATTATCAAAGCCAAACCTTGTTTTAATCATACAAGGAGGAAAAAATATGAGAGCAAAACAGCGAGGCAGAGGCCGTCCCCACGAGATCTTTGAAATAATGAGTGAACGGCATGCTAATGAATTTCTGGAAGCATCCTCTCCCCCATCACTTCATTTGAAAATTTTTTTATACCCATCCTCACCCCCCGGGGAAAAAAATTCCAGCGAACAAAGAAGTTACTTCTGTGGCAGAAAGCAATAATTAATTTTTTTGGACGTCTTCATTTGCTGTTTTTTCGCTGCAAAAAAGAGGGGAAAAAAGGATAATTTTTTACATGTGAGAGCAGAACAACTTTTGTTCGTTTTCGGAAAGATTAATTGTATTCCATGCGAATTAATTTCGGAAGTAATTTACGTTGGAACATCCCAGGGAGGCGGATATAATATTTATGCTGCTAACATTGTGCCGCAAATGGCTGTTATCCAAGGAAATTCCTCTTTTTTTTTCTTATTATTACCGTTCTCTCTGAATTATGCAGTGAAGTACAGATAATGTTTATTCAAAAAAGAAAGAAAAAAAAGAGAAAGGCTACTTGTAATGCCAGCTCCGGCATGCTATTGAGGAATGTGTGTTTGGAAATATGTTAGACATGAAAGACTGCAGTCAGGGAGATCAACAATTAGAAAAGAGGAAAAGAGGAAATGAGTCTGGTGTTGAAGGAAAGAATGTTGACAGTTGTTTGTCAAATTTGACTCAAACAGAAATTTTGAAAATGCTCCAAGCACTTTTTAGAGGAAAAAAGGCCAGTTGGCACATGCATAATTAGATTAATAGTTAAACAAAACCTAGGAATATACATAAGTATACATGTTAAAGGATCAGAATAATGCATAAATATGAAGCAACGAACAGAAAATTAAAAATATGATAGATATGGTGTGGAAACTTAAATTCGTTTTTAACTGGCTTTGTTTTTTGCTGCTTATAGTTTTTCTCTCTCTCTCAAATGAGAAACTCCATTCTATTTGGGCTCAGAGGGAATTCATAGCTATAATTTACGAAAAAATATGTATTGAAACAGGGAAAACACACTGTATTAATAGCTCTTTTCGTACATAAAATTCTGCTATTTTAAAAAGGCTTTCAAATGTATTTGACATAAAAGAATTACAAACATCCGGATCTAAAAAGGAAGAACAAATGAAAATACTAACTGCGACAGTTGTAAAAAAGCCACTTAACCAGTTTATAAAATTGAAGAAACGTTAATAAGAAAACGATGTATACATATACAAATTTTCACAGGAAATGTAAATAAGTCTCGTTAAGACACTAGTTTGAAAGCGAAATGTTTATGTAAAATTCCGAAAATAAAAAGGGAGAAGCTAGAGATATAAATACTATTTGTCATTGCATACAGATAAAGTTCATCCTATTATTAATAAATGCAGCATGCAAAATAGGTTCAATGTAGCATACAAGTGTATCTTGACATCTTTTACCTCAGAATTACAATCAAACTGTATTTTTCTTACAAATACCTCTGCATTGGATGCGTACACCATGGTTTTTGTCCTTTTATGTAAACTGTAAAGGAAATGCAGTCTTGAAAACTAATGAACAATTACACTCATAGCTGAATATACGCTGAAGTAGAAAATATGAACAGATGTATTTATTAAAAGAGTATATATTCTACATGCGCATAAGTACACATGCTAAACAGTGTGTTTATATGATAGACATCTAAAGAAGTAGAGATATTTTTTCTCTTTAAGATAAAAATCAACACTGTTTGAAGGGAAATAGTTCATCAGAATATACGCCGAAGGAGAAAATATGAACTAATGTATTTATTAAAAGAGAATATCTATTCTACATGCGCATAAGTACACATTCTAAATTGTGTGTTTATAACATGATAGACATCTAAAGAAGTAGAGATATTTTTTCTCTTTAAGATAAAAATCAACACTGTTTGAAGGGAAATAGTTCATCAGAATATACGCCGAAGGAGAAAATATGAACTAATATATTTATTAAAAGAGAATATCTATTCTACATGCGCATAAGTACACATTCTAAATTGTGTGTTTATAACATGATAGACATCTAAAGAAGTAGAGATATTTTTTCTCTTTAAGATAAAAATCAACACTGTCTGAAGGGAAATAGTTCATCTGAATATACGCTGAAGGAGAAAATATGAACTAATGTATTTATTAAAAGAGAGTATCTATTCTACATGCGCATAATTACGCATGCTAAATAGTGTGTTTATAACATGATAGACATCTAAAGAATATTTTTTTCCTTTACGAAAAGATCAACACTGTCTGGTGGGAAATAGTTCATGTGTTAGGATGGGATAACACTGCATCAGTAAATATTATATTTTAATGTAAAGACATCAAAATCATCCTTTCGAGTTTCAACTTCCCTCCATAACAAGAGTTTAGAATCCTTGAACATTTCTCAACACAGTTCTCCTAGCTATAGCTTGGCAATATATTCATTAGAACAATTTATATAGCATGGTGGTATATAGCATGATCTAATAAATCAGCTTTCCATTTGTATTGAAAAAAATGTAAAGGTCAGTGTATAGCTTAAAAAGCAAATAATGTCATGGATCAACCATGTCATCAGAGAATTCTTTGGATTAAAAGCAACTCTGATAGAGTATGGCTCAACTGACATTCGATAAGGCATTTACTTAGTCTGCAAAACTGTCTTATGAAACTGTCTATGCTTACAGCTTTTGACAGCATATAAATCTTTACGGAGTGTAATCCTTGTATGTCTTAGAACTCTCTCTAACTGGTAATTCTCCATTCACCCAAAATGCTATAGCATTTTGTAAGGAATTTTCTAATTATAGTTTTGCATGCAATCTTAAGATACCCCATTATGATTTGAAGATTATTTCACTGATTTTGAATATTAATCATAGTTCCTTTTAGCTCATCATAATCGAATATATATGCATACTAAAGAACAAAAATCCTCTCCTCTATCCTCCAATGGAGCAACTTTGCAATACAGTTGGTTTTGCAAGATATTACTTTCACAAGTAAACATAACCCATTTCATAGTATTTGCACATTCATTCTCTGAAGGACCTACAAGAAAATTGGGCACGTTCCATGGTATCACACAGTCTTACATAAGATATCAATATTCTACAGTTAATCATTATGAGTTATGCAAGAAAAACATACATTCGAACATATATCTCTACAAAACTAGACAAAATGTATTCAGAGATGGATATTTAAACTTATCATGGATAATCATGTTGTAATATGTTGTCAAAATAGATATTTCAAGTTTCAAAATTAAAGTTTCCTTGCATATGTAACGCTTAAATTAGTCATATTATGAATTCAGGGATGGTCAAAATAGGTGTTTCCTTTAAAATCTAAAGATCGAAAGTTTTCAAGGGTATAATAATTCCTTTACTCCGTAAAGGAAGTAAACAAACAAAGTGTCTGATTTACAACGTTCGGGCCATCCCCTTATGTTTCAATCTCCTTTTTACCCTCAGCGTATAATTATATTTTTTACGGCACTCTTTAACGGGCTCGAAACTCCAAAAGCAGCAGGTTAAAGCGCGTGTTATCCCTCCACGCCACTGCCTAGTAGTGGCAGATGGCGAGGTCCCCCCTTTCCGACCTAGGCTGAAAACGGGACCCAGTTGAGATGCGGAAAAGCCGCAGTAGTAAATCACCGAACTTAGCCGTCGATGCACTTAATGACAGCTTCAAGTGATAGCCGTTCCCCTCCCCCCTTCGTTTTTCCCGCTCGACGCTCGGTTACAAAACGCTGCGTGTGTGCTTTCGCGTCGATGAGTCGACTCAATGAAATATTCATTGGAAAAATAGGTCCGGAGTCAACACGGATTTTCCATCCACCCACTCGGATGAGGGGGTGACCATCTGCCCCTTCTTCGTTCCGGTGCGGACCACATCGTATCAGGCAGAGAGTTCCGCGACGACAGGACACGGGTTTTGCGGGACGGGGGGCTTTCGTCGGGCTAGTAAATCATCGTCCGGGGATCAGTGCCGGATGTGGGATGGATTTAGACCTTATCAGAATCAATTAAAAATTTGTGTGTATATTTATCCTTAGCATTTTATAAATATAAAGTATGATTTGTCTGTTCGGAATAACTTTACAGAATTTTATTAGTGGGATGGATTTAGACCTTATCAGAATCAATTAAAAATATGTGTGTACATTTATCTATAGTATTTTATAAAGATAAAGTATGATTTGTCTGTTCGGAAATCCTTTACAGAATTTTATTAGTGGGGTGGATTTAGACCTTATCAGAATCAATTAAAAATGTGTGTGTGTATATTTATCTATAGTATTTTATAAAGATAAAGTATGATTCGTCTGTTCGGAATAACTTTACAGAATTTTATTAGTGGGATGGATTTAGACCTTATCAGAATCAATTAAAAATTTGTGTGTATATTTATCTATAGTATTTTATAAAGATAAAATATGATTCGTCTGTTCGGAATAACTTTACAGAATTTTATTAGTGGGATGGATTTAGACCTTATCAGAATCATTTAAAAATTTGTGTGTATATTTATCTATAGTATTTTATAAAAAGAAAGGATGTTTTGTTTGTTCGGAATAACTTTACAGAATTTTATTAGTGGGATGGATTTAGACCTTATCAGAATCATTTAAAAATTTGTGTGTATATTTATCTATAGTATTTTATAAAAAGAAAGGATGTTTTGTTTGTTCGGAATAACTTTACAGAGTTTTATTAGTGTATACGAAAGCACCAAGACATATTTTGCATATTAAAGAAATCTAAATTGCTATTAAAAAGTATTAAAAATAAAATGTCTCTAAGGCATGATGTGAAATGTTGTTTTAGTAATTTATTAAGCATTTATATGTGTGGTGCTGACTTTGTGGTAAAGTACAATACTGGAAGCTGCCCTCTTGAAAGATGTGTATTTCGAGTTAAAATGTGTTATTTGTTTTACATGATTGTGACGTATTATAATCAAAATAATTTTCATCTTGAAGCATTAGATTATAAATTTTACGTAAATTTCAAAATTAATTTAATTTTAAAATTTATATAAGATTTATATAAATTTTCTATACTAAATTTATATAAGAAATTTATATAAGATTTAGACTGGCCGAATGGGTTGGGCGCTGCTCTTCGGGACCAGAAGTCATAGGTTTGAATCCCGCTAAGTGCGTGGATATTTTTAGCCATAAGTATCATCTTTTAGCAGTATTTTTTGGTCATTTTAGCTCTCTTGTAACAAAACAGTTATCCATAACATTTCAAACTCACCAACCACCCTCTTTATGAGTTACAAATTTCTCTTAATACAATCGGACTAAACAAGCTAGGTTTTTTTTTTTTTGTTTTTTTTTGTATAATGTAAACCAGGTTTTTTCAAACTATGCTCTAAACAAAGGTATCCCGTGCTTAAAATTAAAAGTATCTTTATCAAACATGTTTTAAAGTTTAAAATTAGAAATACTTTTCACGAACAAAACAGTACAAAAATTTTGAATATTATGATCTGTTGAGCTCTCGGTACAGAACAAATCATTGAGTTAAAAATTTGAGTAATTTATCCCAGATCAGCTGAAACATTTAACTATATAAAAATGTAGTAGGAATTAATGCGTCAGTTTCTGGTCCATCAGTCGATAAAATAAATTTCGGTCAAAAGGCAACGCCAGACAAAATCTGGACTCTTTAAAAACAATTAGAAATTTCAATATCTTTCTAGAATTATCAGTTTGGTTTGGAGCACTACGGTCTAATTTTTGCAACACGAGGGCTAATGAGACTGGTACTTACTGCTTAAAGCCGATTCCGAACATTCATGTCACAGTGGGATTCGAACCCACGAATTTGCACCGCAAATCAGCGCCCTAACCATTCGGTCATCGTTCGGCCCAGACTCATTGGAAAATATTTTATTGCTTATAAAACTGGGTGTTCACTCCTTCTCAAATCAGTTGCATTTTAACAACATTCACTCAACGAACGACAAATTACAATAACGTTCAATGAAGTTTTGAAGTTTTTTTTCCATATGCGCATATCCATGTGTATGTATCTGCAATGAGAAATTAGTGCAAAAATATTTTTAAAAGATGGTGAAATCTAATGTCTTATAAGTTTAATTGACGAAATTACCTTGCATCGTCAATGTTATTTTGTCGTTATGTTTATCAATAGAGTATATGGGTGAGAGATGAAATTGAGTGATCTGCATTGAATTTCCAATTTCAAAAGTAGTTCTGTGACTAAAAAAATTTTTTTAAACTTATGACTTATACTACTCTTTTAAGTATAACAGTTCCAAATGTATTTTATCTTGGATTGTCATATAAATTAGAAAGATGGTTAATATACAGTTTCAAGGTTCCTTTTCAGTACTATCCCTAGTTAAGAATTTATTGAAAAATGTCTGCTCATTGAATTCTCAAAAGTATATTTTAGGCATTATCCAGTTTCATGTTGGCTGATTACGACTGACGTTCGGAAAATGAATATTTGCTGCATTAATTCAAAGTAAACTCATTTAATTTAGTAGTTTGACTTGAAAATCTCAATTTTTGACTTTGAAATTTAAACAAAATTTGCAATCGCACCAGCGGGTTCTTGTTTAGATTAATAACTTAGGATTTATTCATGGGATAACATAAAACTGTTTTCAATAATTCATGTTATTCCCCCTCAAGAGGGCGCTCTTTATGACTCCTATGTATATTTATGAAACGCACTCTTCTCATAAATATTGTATTAATTATTCTTTATTCAAAACCGAGATATATCTTGGGCACTTAGTGCCTTCGGTTTATGGCTCTCATCGAGACTACGAGATACGCCATGACTTTCAAATTATTTCGATTATCATTTCCTTAATTTTTATTCGATACAGGTAATACTTTTATTAAACAGTTAGATTTCCTTCGAAAATTCTTCGGATTCACCAATCCCACAGAAACAGTATATTTTGCCAATTAAAATTAATTAAAATTCTTCATGTTTTAAGATACTTACCATTCAAACATATATAAAAGATAATTGATAATTTATTTTAAAAAACCCCATTTAATAATCACAATTTCTTGCAATAAAAAATTTTTAGACTTTTTGTAGGTGTACCACTCGTAATCGTTCTTAAAAGAGATTATCATAAGGGATTAATATTTTACCATATGATAATTCATATTTAAGAAATTAAAATTTGTAAGACTGGATTAACAATTAATACGTGTAACCTTTGAGTTTTTTAATCCAAATGTTAATTTTCCCTCAAGAAGAGCTTGAAATCATTCAAATCTTTATGCCATGTATACATTTTTGCCGCAACACTTTAAGCAGCAAAATGTTGCGGCAAAATTGCATGAAAACATGCCATAAAAAAACCGCTGGCTTGTCCTTCTCTCATAAAATTCATCTACCTAATTTTCCCATCTTTAAGACGGCATTTTCCCATATTCACAGATGCATAGTTGTCTCTTGCCTGTTTCAGATATGCTCATAGATTCTCCAAATTTAAGTTGAAAGTAAAGGATTTTTGTTAGGTTTTTAGTTTGGTCTTGCGTTCTAGTGATTGTCTTCCACGACAGGACTGCTTCGTTGTCAAGAAATCCCTGGCAACTGAGTAAATATGGGCTATTTTCTTTTGTGTGATCGGGGAACAATAGTTTTTACGGTAACATATATATAATATACATATATGTATATATAATAATATATATTGTGTATATATGTTTATATACAGGGCGAGCTCTGGGCTGTTAGCCGCTTGCGTGCAAAGTAGTATTTGGTCAACCCCTATCCCTTTTTGCATAAACGCACCTCACATCTACTAGTTCTTGCCCTGTAATATATATATATATATATATATATATATATATATATATATATATATATATAATATTTATTATATTTATTTAAATATATTACAATTCATATATATATATATATATATATATATATATATATATATATATATATATATATATATATTTATTTATTTATTTATTTATTTATTTAAATATATATACATAAATTATACATACATATAATATAGATATGTATATGTATAACATATACATAAATATATTAAAATTCATATATATATATATATATATATATATATATATATATATATATATATATAATATTCTTATAAGTTCTTGTATAACGCTCTAGATTTAAAAAATTTAGTTTGTCATTTCAAGTAATATACTTTTTAAATAACAAAATATTCACCAAATGAAAGAAAACATGATATTCCCTTACCCAAAAGATAACTTTTGAAATATGTATGTTAGAAACTAATTTTTTATGCCAACTTGAAGTAAAATATCTTTTTTGTTTTGTAAATTAAAATTTAATCGTATCTGACATTTTAAAATTCAAACAAATTAAAAACTGCTAATAAATTAAAATGTAAAAAAAAATTAGTCTTTATAGTAATATAAAATAAAATATATTGCTCGAATTCCTATATTTAGTTTTCAAAGAATACAAAAGACTGTTAGGTTGTATCTTATATAAAAGTCAGTTTTTAATTTATAAATTTCAAAATTTATTTTGCACGTAAGTTGATTTCTACTTTTTCACTAGGTGTATATAGCTATGTTACTTTTAAAATTTATTACTTCATATAACAAAACAAAATAAATTTTGTAAGTTAGACTTTTATTAATGGTCTATGAAAATCTTTATTCAGAACAGAAGAAAATTTATTTTTTATTTTATTAAATGAACACTTTTAAGCTCAAAAGGTACTAAGCTTCTTTAAACAATGGAATAGAAATATTATTAGAAATGAAAACTATATCATTCGTTTCAAGATAAATTAAATACATCCTCAATATTCTAATGAGATTTAAAGGATAGTTATCAGTTTATTTTTTAAATACCTAGGTACCTATATTTAATATCCATTAACAAGAATTTTCTAAAGATGACAACGACTTATAAAAACTCTTTTTAAAGTATTTTGAGAGCGGTTTCTGTTGAAACATTTCTCCAGATATTTTATATTAATGTCTATAGTTTGTGCAGTATATAACCTCTTTTAAATCTATTTTCTGCTAAAGAAGCGACTTGAGAGTTAATTTTATAAAATATGAGTCTGATTTCACATTCATTTATAATTTAAATAAAAATAGTAAAATTTCTAGGCATAAAATATAAGCACAATATAAGAACTTCATAGCAAATATTAGTTTCTAGGTAATTAAACAAGAATCACTAAAGAAAATCTGAAATTAAAAATGATCAAAAACTCAAATTTACATTTTCAGTAGAAAATGCACTTATTTCATTGTTTGTATATATAGAATATCAAGAGAGTTTGGTAAATTCTGATATATATTCACAATCAGTACATATAGATAATTAAAAAAAAACATTTTGTGAAATTATTTCTCATTTGTACTACATATACTATACGTAAAAACTAAAACTAAACTCCTCGGTGCAACAGCCCCTAGGGGGGTCAGGGCCTACGGTACCAATCTCCGTTTACGTGACCAAGGGCCCTGGGGTGCGAAGCATATGTTCCGGTTAGGTGGTCAATCTTACGCGGAACCCCCAGTGTTTAGTTCCCAAGCATGCTTGGTACTCAGTTCATCTACCCACTGAAGGGATGAAAGGCTGAGCATATACTACACGTAGACATGCATAATAATTTTGATTTTATATATTTAACAAAGAAATATACCTCATTTATGTAATACATAAATTAATTTTAGTTTAATTGAAAGTTATGCAAGCGTATATAAAATATATAGAAAAATATATAACTAAAAGTAAAAAATTTATATAATACTTGCTTTAAAACTTTATTGACAAAGTTAAAATTGATTAAAAAAATATATAGATAAAATGGAAAATATTAACTAAGACCTTCGGTCAAGCATTTTAAATTTGGATCAAAATTTGTTAAAACCATCAGCAGTAACCTCTGTAAGATGATATTTTTCAACTTTGAACGAGTATTGGATTTTACGAAATTCGTTTTGAATTGCAAAGATTTGCAACAATATTGTCACGAAGATTCGAATGAACACATGGTTTACTTAACAGAAGAATTTATTGAAGCTAAGTAGCAACTCGCAACTTTACAAGATCGAGAAGTTGCCTACAACTAGTGGGTATCAGCTTTTATACCCGAACAGAATATTCGAGAAACAACTAATTTACATATTAAAGAAAGATCTAGAATGTTCGAGAACATAAGGAAACAATAAATAACATTTTTAAATTAAAAATCCGTACTTTGGATAAACTGCCATGGCAAGCATCGAACCCACAACCTTCGGGTCTGGATCACGTGCTTTGACCATTCGGCCACTGAGCTCGTTGGTGAAGTTTCTTTATGCGGCAATATATCATATCAAAAAATTTAAATTAGCTTTCTTTAAGTGTAAATATTTTGATTAAGAGTTCCCAAAACTCAATAATTGCAACAGATCTGTGCGGCATTTACAGTGTCTCTTTTATTTATAATAATTTCTGTTACCAAGTGGCTTTTTCAATAAGTATTACTTCACAAATTGATGATACACTAACAATAATATCGCAGATAAATGAATTTACAAAATAAGAATGAGAGTCAAATTAAGGTTGCTACCATATTGGGATCGACTTATGTCACAGGCGACTTCTGCGTCATTATGATGTCAGAAAAGGACATTTACAGTACTAAATTCCCATCTCTGCTGACTTCTGACGTCATTTTGACATAGAAGTCACTTGTGACATATCTCGACTGCAATATGGTAGCAGCTTATACTCGATGAAGAGCCACGTTTGTCTACCTTTGACGTATACACATTACTCTTATTATTCGTGGTTATTTTCTCCTTTGCAAGAATCGATCGGCAGATAAAACACATTTACAGTTAAATGTATTTTTACTGCTGATAATTTAATGATGATTTAATACAATGTAATGTACAGTTAGAAACGTACAATACACGTCGTTATTGAAAATTATTGGCTTAGAGTAATGAAACTTTGTAAATATATAACCTGAGGCATATACCTAAATAAACCATATTAATAAAAGTTCAAATCTGATTTTTAAAATTTTTTTAGATTTAATTATTCCTAAATTTAAATAGAGTTTTAATAATCTAAATAAAGTCAGAATCTAAACTACTAATACAAATTTATTTTAATAAATATTAAGTCATTCGTAAAACTTTTGTAGGCATTTATGAAAAACTATATCGCAAAAAGCATTTTAGAAGTAGAAAAAACATCAAAATATTGAATTTAAAAATTCTATTTGACTTTAAAAAAACTGTCCGACAATTGATTTAAAGATGACCCAAACAACTTTGATATCTCTAATCAATGCTTGACAGCTATTTAATGGCAAAAATAAGTCATTTAAACAACTACAGTGGACGCTTAGTGTGATCGCGTTTAATGTAATCAATCGCTTATTGTTATCGAAACCACTTGGTCCCGATTTTTTCCATTCATTTGTATGTTAAAATTATCGCTTTATGTGATCGTTACATCTGTTAATGTTATCAGTTTTCGAACCTCATTTTAACTGGCAAAAGAATATCACAATATATTCAGTAGAAATCCGTTCTTTTTTAATATCCAAGAATTCTCCACTTCCACCTAAGGATATGGGGAACGAACATAGGAATGGGAATTTACACGTTCCCGGAATTTTTCAGAAATACCCACACCCTACTGGTGGTGAATGGTTAAATAAGCAGAAGGCAACACATTCTTATCGGAACTGAGAAGAAGCGTATGCACATTTTATGTCTTGCTCGCTTACACGCAGCTTGTGGATATGGAAGCCAGAAAGCGAAATGATTTAACATTAAAACAAAAGATCGAAATTTTAAATCATTATTACAGGTTGATTATGATTACGAACAATTTATTAATGAGCTTCTTAGAAAAAATTGTAGACAGTTAAAAATTGATCAATTTTTTTAATTATGTATACAATTCTTATGTTTTAAAGAATAATATGTAGTACATAAATATAAGGTGTGTTTTCTCATTTTGTTTTGAAATTTAGTACGTGTGAATTAAAGGGGGGGTAAATTTATCTAATTTTGCATATCGTTTATTGTTATTAAAATCACGGTTTCCCAAACTGGCCACATTAAGTGGAGTCCACTGTAGTACAGTTATAAACCCATAATATAATGTATATTATTTGTTATAATGACTCACAAATTGTAATTGGGACTATATCAATTTTGTACTTAGTGAGTTTTGCTTGAACGTCAACAATATATATAATAGGACAAAAATTTAAATATTATACATGAAGTATTTTAATTATTGTTCTTGCATTTTCAAATTTTTAAAGCTGAAATTTTAGCTCATTTTCTTACTTTTCATTTTTTAACATAATTTACATACAAATAACTTATCTGTGGGTATTAAATGACAAACATTATAAAAATATAGTGTTTCCAATTATATTTTTGGAAAAATTATATTGCTGTTGTAAATATATTTTGATACCTTACGTGCAATACTCTTTTAATTATTGTTCTTGCATTTTCAAATTTTTAATGCTGAAATTTTAGCTCATTTTCTTACTTTTCATTTTTTAACATAATTTACATACAAATAACTTATCTGTGGGTATTAAATGACAAACATTATAAAAATATAGTGTTTCCAATTATATTTTTGGAAAAATTATATTGCTGTTGTAAATATATTTTGATACCTTACGTGCAATACTCTTTTAATTATTGTTCTTGCATTTTCAAATTTTTAATGCTGAAATTTTAGCTCATTTTCTTATTTTCATTTTTTAACATAATTTACATACAAATAACTTATCTGTGGGTATTAAATGACAAACATTATAAAAATATAGTGTTTCCAATTATATTTTTGGAAAAATTATATTGCTGTTGTAAATATATTTTGATACCTTACGTGCAATACTCTTTTAATTATTGTTCTTGCATTTTCAAATTTTTAATGCTGAAATTTTAGCTCATTTTCTTACTTTTCATTTTTTAACATAATTTACATACAAATAACTTATCTGTGGGTATTAAATGACAAACATTATAAAAATATAGTGTTTCCAATTATATTTTTGGAAAAATTATATTGCTGTTGTAAATATATTTTGATACCTTACGTGCAATACTCTTTCTAATTTTTGCATTCTAATACAAAGTGTAACCAAAATTCATTATAAAAGTACTTTCTTAAATAATAAACCTTCCCTATATTTTTAAACTATATCTCATATATAGGTGTTAAAATATCGGTTGAAAAAGAGTCTTAAAGATTTTTTACTTGTACAATAAGTTAGTTATGTTCTTTTTTTCAACTCATCGGTAGTTCTGACACCCTTTAATTCAAATTTTTGCTTTCTTCTGATAATTTTATCTTTCTATCTAAGAACATTTGCAGATTTATTATTTAGGCATACACCGTGGTTACCATCTATAAATAACCAATTCCATTTGATGTAGCAGGAAACAGAAGACTGAAAATCAGTTGTGCAACAAAAGAGAAAATGAAAGGCGAAGAAAATGTAATCTCGGGACACTTAACCCTTTATTTGGCAAAAAAAAAAATAAACATTCTGAATTGAAACAAATACTGAAATAGGAATGTTTGAGTGTTGCTAACACTCAAAAAACATTTTTTTCATAAAGTGTGACTAGTTTATGAGAATAAATATTAATAATTATATTGAAATTATAATATTTCTTTAACACTTTATTTTTTTAAGTTTGCAAGGCACAGCATACAATACCAAATTAAGGGTTAAAGGAGAGCGAAGGGGTAAATAAGGGTGTTAACGAACAAGTTTTTTTACCTCTCGGTGAGGTTTAAAACAAAAGCACAACAAATATGTTATTTGGTCAAATCTTGATTAGTCCAACTTCTTTCTTCTTTTTATATAAATTCAAATGTTCATTTTTTTAATAACCTGACGTTTCGATCTAAGGACATTCACAAAAATGTTTCAACATGCAAATTTGTGACCATCGATAAATATTTTGCTCTTTTCACTGAAGAAAGAAGCAAAAATCTGAACACTTGCAGTCATACAATAAAAATGGAAATAAAAGTTGAAAATAAAATGCAATTTCGAGCCATTTAAATAAGGAAAGGGAAGTAATGTCGTTTTTAGCAATTTGGCTTGCATTAAAACATTGACAGAACAAATTTATATTTAACAAAACCTTGATAATTTTAACTTTTTGATTTCTTATATTAATTAAAATTCTCTTTTCCCTTTGATAATTTTACTTTTTGATATAAGGACATTTCCAGGGGTTTGCAGAAGTCTTTATAGATTTCTTGGTTACCATTGATTGCTAACTCGATCATTTTGCTGAAGCAAACCTGAAAATTTTTACAGGGATGCAACAAAAGAGTAAATTGAAAATCAAAAAAGAAATGTAATTTTGATACATTAAAATGAGGAAAAAAGAACAATGGGTGTTATTAACAGATATATTCTTTTAGGGTTTTCTGCATGAATCAAAACAAAAACTACTACAAATTTATTACCATTGATTGCTAACTCGATTATTTCGCTGAAGCAAACCTGAAATTTTTTACAAGGGTGAAAAAAAAGAGTAAATTAAAAATTAAAAAAAGAAATGTAATTTTGAGACATTAAAATGAGGTAAAGAGAACAGTGGTGTTATTAACAGAGGTATTCTTCTAGGGTTTACTGCATGATTTAAAAGAAAAACTACTACAAATTTATTACCATTGATTACTAACTCGGTCATTTCGCTGAAGCAAACCTGAAAATTTTTACAGGATGCAACAAAAAAGTAAATTGAAAATTAAAAAAGAAATATGATTTTGAGACATTAAAATGAGGAAAAGAGAACATCAGGTGTTAATAACAGAGGTATACTTCTAGGGTTTTCTGCATAAATTAAAACAAAAACTGCTACAAATTTATATTACTTGATTAAAATAAACCCTGATTAGTTTCCTTTATATTAATTAATTTGCTCTTTTTCTGTTAACAACTTTATGTTTTGATCTAAGAACATTTCCAGGTTTTGTCCAGCAAACTTTTGGTATGCAACTTGGCTACCATCGATAGCTAACTTAATCTTTTTTCTGAAGCAAGAGCACAAAACTGAAAGCCTTTACAGGGATACAAAAAAAGGAAATGAAAGGCGAAAAAAATGCAATTTCGAGCCCTTTAGAAGAGGGAAAAGGGGCAATTGGTGTCGTTAACAAACGTGCTCTTTTACGGTTTGGCGCGCATTAAAACAGATTAGTGCGGGTCCCATCTGGCTTACCCCCCGGCATTACACACAATAGATACATTCTCGGGAATGCGAGGTGTTTAAATACATAAAAAATACCCTAATATTTCCACCCCCTTTAGAAAGATTGAAGTTAAAAAGCATAAATATTGCCATTTGTTATACATGATATGCATGTCCTTTTGTATTCATAACGTGTAACCCTTGTGCTGTTCATGCGGTAACACTTATTCTTTTTTTCCACAAAGTTACTTTTATTGCCCATTTTTTACGATCTATCGTAATGGTCTTATAAGCATTTTGTACTTGACTTATGAGTTATAATTTAATGTTTATTATGAAGCTTTCTGAGAAAGAAGTTTACTGAAGAAAAAGATGAAAGCCACACAGTTTAATTTTGGTAGTTATTAACTAGTAGATTACAATTTCTTGTTTTCACAAAAGAAAGTTGTACTTCTTTGTAAACATTGATTAAATTATGCATGATTCTGTTAATATCCGCTTTATAAACAGTTTTCTATTTCAGTTGCTACTATTTTTGTATGTTTACCTAAAATTGATAGGCAGTTTTAATAATGTAGGGATCAGTATAAAAACTGCCAGTCAAGATTTTTCTTATCAAATGAAATAGTAGTAGTACCAGTAATAAATACTTGACTTTTTCAACGATACATTTTCTAGGTTTAGTCAGAGCTGTGGATAAGTCAGTAGTTATATAGTAATAATACTAGTAATAAATACTTGACAGTTTTTTAGCGATACAATTTCTTAAGTTTCAGTCAAAGATGTGGATAAAAATCAGGAGTTATTTAATAGTAGTACTGTAATAAATACCTCAGTTTTTTTCAGCGATACATTTCCTAGGTTTTAGTCAAAGCTGTGAATAAAAGTAACAGATCGTGAAAGATAGTCATGTAATTTTAAACAGTTCTAACCATGCTAAATGTAGTATCAAAATGATAAACTGAGAGTGCAAGTAGATGTGAATCCAACTTTTATCACCCTTGACTTATGGTTTACAAACCTGGGTAGATTTGTTAAATCAACAGAAGGTTAAAAAAAATGATAAAAATAAGTCACTACCACTCCAAAGAAACCGGTAACTTCCAGTTATTGTTTGGAATTTAAATTTTTAGGTCTGCATTAGTGGAAGAATATACTTCATTCATAGTAATTCTGATTTTATATCAAAATGCATTGGTCTAACTTAAAATCCATCATCACAGTTTGGGGCAAAATCAAAATTATAGAATAGGTTAATAGGGCGATTTCAAGCAGCAGTGCACATCTCAACTTATGAGGATTCTGGGTTTCCTTTCAAACGGAAGGGCAGCTTATTGGTTGCCTATTGATTATCGTAAGCATGAAAATGACTGGGAAGGGCATTAAAATGGTTCATGACGTTGCATGAAATCGCTCTATGTATTCAGATACTGTTTTATGTAAATCGTTAAAGCAAATTTAATCCGAAAATAGATTCTATTAATGTTATTCATAAAGACACATGATAGGGAAATTCTTGGAGATTTTTTTCTGAAGCCATGATTTAAGACGAAATTTTATTATTTTGTTAAGAAAATATTCTCTCTAATAAGGTTATGCAGATTTTGTCATCTCAAGTATGTGGTATGTGCTCATCTCAACTCTTGTTTGACATGCAGGAATCCTTCTCTCACGTGCATCAACATAAAACAGCCCTCCTTTCCGCAATGTGGCTTCCGATATGGTTGTATTTTTCATTTTTATTTTTTGATGAATAGTTTGGGAAAATCTGCAAAGCACTGAAGTCACAAAACATGAATCGCGAAGTGGCGGGAGAACACTATCATATTTGCCCTCTCTACACCAGATTGATACAATAATATAGATAGAGATATAGATAACTCTACAAAATTACATAGGATATCCCGCGTCCGTAGCTTACTTTAAGTTACACGGGTGACCTGGGTAGTACTAAATGAGTAACGACTTTTTAAAAGATTGGAGCAATGTATACATCCTTGGAAGCTTTGTGTGTTTTGCACTGAAATGCTGGAGGGATATCACAGGTAAAGAAGGTCGAACTAGAGAATATTTGCGAGATCCATCGCAGTTGCGGCATTTCGTCTGGAGACCGATTACGATTGCCTCGCCAAACACCTTTACCGCACAAACGTCTATAATAGCCCCTTGTGCACTGTGTAAGCAAAATTGTGAAATGGACAAAGACCACCTTGTAAAGTGTCCATCTTTGAAAGAGGGAAACCTCTACAATCGATATTGGAAGACAAGAGAGATCATGCAGTCGATACCCAGAGATTGATTTTCTTTTGTTTGTAACGTTTTTAATATTTTATTGTTCGTATTTTAATATTCTTGTTTCTTATTGTAGTTTTTTTTTTTTAAGTTTGTTACTATTTTATATATATTTGTAATTATTTAAGGCTCCAATTCCATACATCTGTGATGTATGGAAGCCAATAAGGCCGTAACTAGAGCGTGGCAAAGATGGCATTTGACACTGGCGCATCAGTCATAGGAATGCCTCACCGTCAGGAAAATGGATTCCGAAAGAGGATGATTCGCCCCGAGTAGAAATAACGAAAAGTTGAAAAATATTTTTTATAAAATCTAATGTTTAAAAATTATTTTTTTATAAATTTTCATTTTTTAACCCTTAATTTGACAAGATGTTTTTTCAAATATTTTTTAATTTCTGTTATTTTCCCATGTCTGAATAGACATTAGAATCTCTGTAAAATAAACAAAAAAAATATATTATTTTCCATTTTTGAGATAATGTCCGCTGTGGCGAACACTGACAATTATGTTATATAGTAGTTATAAATATACATGTCCGGCCAGACTTAGCCAAATTAAGGGTTAAATGGTCCTAGAGACTAAACTTGTTATAGATTCTTACAACATGTTTACCTAATACTCCTAATATGCCTTAATATGCTCCAAGTATTCGTTTTAAATTTTTGAATATATTAAAGTTATTAAAACTAAATTTTAATTTATAAATTTGACAATTTTTTTATGAAAATTCAACATACAAAAAAAAAATTTTCCCTTAAATAAACTTCTCAGTTTATCAGCAAAATAATACCCTCAGAGTGTTCAAAAATATTTTTAAATATTAATAATGTAAAAATAGAAGAAAAAATTAAAAATTTATATACTAGGAGCATTTTAAAAATTAACAAAATAATTGAGTTCATTCTGAATATATGATATAGAAAAACATAACTGTACAGATTTTCAAATACAGATTTTCTTACTATGCATTGTAGTAGGGCCGCAGACCAGTTATTTGCCCCGGGCGCTAATGGACCTAGTTACGGCCTTGGAAGCCAATGATGTAGAAACAAAAGCCTCTGCAATTTAAAAATAATTATAATAATTATAATAATTATAATAATTATAATAATTATAATAATTATAATAATTATAATAATTATAATAATTATAATAATTATAATAATTATAATAATTATAATAATTATAATAATTATAATAATTATAATAATTATAATAATTATAATAATTATAATAATTATAATAATTATAATAATTATAATAATTATAATAATTATAATAATTATAATAATTATAATAATTATAATAATTATAATAATTATAATAATTATAATAATTATAATAATTATAATAATTATAATAATTATAATAATTATAATAATTATAATAATTATAATAATTATAATAATTATAATAATTATAATTATAATAATTATAATAATTATAATAATTATAATAATTATAATAATTATAATAATTATAATAAATAATAATTATAATAATAATAATTATAATATAATAATTATAATAATTATAATAATTATAATAATTATAATAATTATAATTATAATAATTATAATAATTATAATAATTATAATAATTATAATAATAATTATAATAATTATAATTATAATAAATAATAATTCCAAATTTAAAAAGTAAATTTAAATTTAAAATTAACTAAATAAATATTTAAGTTACATTAAAATTTATGGCATTTAATTATCTTCATGGGCTTTTTTAAGATTTAGAAAACCCCGGAGTTAAAAGTACTCCGAGTAAAAGTAAAAGAGCTTGGGACTATGTACAGTGCCCGATCAATGCAAGTCGGGCTCAGGGCCTGGTAGTATTTCGGCCCCCTTACCCTCCTTTCAAGGCAAAAAAAATTAGTTTATAAAAGGATACAAACTAATATTTTTGGAGGAAAGTTTATATTAATTATTTTTATGTTTACATACCTTTGTAGTACAGTCGAATGACAAAAATCTGTATATCCTCAAGGATGTAAACTGTAACACTTGCAATTAAGTTTTTATATAAAAATAAAATAAGACAGCATAAGTAAGATTAACAAATAATAACTATTCGTAGATTTTAAGACAAAATTAATAAGAGAAAAAATTATAAAATAATAAAATTCTTAAGCAAATAACAATTGTATCTAAGTTTCAGAAATATAATAAAAAGTGCTAATATTTCTTTATAACTGGCTGAAATTTTTAATTTATTAATAATTTATATTATATAGTATATAAGATAAATAAGATAAATATGTAAACTAGAGTGTGTTTTAGGTAAAATTGTCAACATTTTAACTGATTTTACTTAATTTCTGAATAAGGTTTCATGAAATATTACTTGAATTAACAAAAAAAAAATTCAAATTTTGTTAATTAAACTATTTAAAATTTAATAATTAAGTACCAAATTTTAGGGGGCACCTAAAATTAAAGGGCCAGGGTTTATGCCCAGTCGGTCCGTGCTATAATCAGGCCCTGACTATGTACAGGCTTCACTTTCCTTTCATCGGACCTAGATGCGTTAAATGTGGAGTATGGTTCTTACTTCAAAGTTGTAGATATGTATCCAGTTTTGTACATAGATATGTCCACCGAAAAGCTGCCTTGCTTAAAACTACACTTTATTTATATCAGTAGTGTATTGTCTAAATTTTTAATTAGAGAAAGATTGAGCATTTCATACAGCCCCGGCAATAATAGAGAGACAATGCTACTAGAGGATTTCCTCTTCCCACGTCTAAAGAAGTCAAAGCAAAGTCAAGTTCTCAACAACGGGTTTGAACGTTGAAGGACCTCCCATAAAAGAAAAGAAAAAAATTAAATATCAATTTTCCATTCAACAATAAAATTTCGTTTAAAGGTATAACCTTGGTTCACATACTTGTATTAAATTTTGACACTTCAATTACATTTTTGCCAAATTATAAGGCGATTTCACGCAGCAGGGCACATCTCAAATAAGGCAATTTGTCGCAATATCACGACCTACTATAATGCCCTTCCTATTCATTTTCATGTTTACAACAGCCAATAGACAAACAATAAACTGCCCTTCCGTTTGAAACTAAAGCCAGAATTGTCATAATTTGAGAACTTGCCCTATTGCGTGAAATCGCCTTATTATGACAATTCTGGCTTTAGTTAGGCAGTTTATTGTTTGTCTATTGTAAACATAAAAATGAATGGGAAGGGCATTATAGTAGCTCTTGGCGTTGCGAAAAATTACTCTATACAGTATACTATACACAGTATACTCTATACAAGTGCGTATACGCACTTGTATTATACAGTATTTTTATAAAATGGCTACGCGAGTTGCATTCCAAATGTATCTGCCTCGCTTTCGTTTAAAACCTCACCCATAAAATAAGTCTGTTCATGCCACTGTCTTAGTTTTTTACAGGGAGAAAACTTCATCTTTTGCCTAGCTTTGTATAGCTGGCTGTAATGAGATCATTTTTATGTTGCTGTTGATAAGTCGTATTTCTAGGTTGACCCAGCCGAAGCTATACAATTTTGGTGGGGTATTTCCATTTTGTTAGCACATGCCTCCCCACCAAAAGTTCGAAATAACTACCACATTTTTAAACAAAAGTTTTGTTTAAGAATTATTCAGCACCAGCAAACGGGTCACCAACTTTTGGTGGAGAGACATGTGCTAACAAAATGAAAATACCCCACCAAACACAAAGGGTAGAAAGAAGGTATTAAGGTACTGAGAAATGAGGCAAAGTTGAAATAGAAATAAACTTTAATTAAGCTTGAAACAAAAAAAAACACAAAATGGACGACCTCACCAGAAAACATTTACAGGCGAAGACATGATCAGCCAGCACAAGCAAAGGAACGGAAACAGTGATGCTCCTCCAAGGCGGAAGCAGGAACTGATGAAGTTGCTTCTCAGGCGCTGCCTTTTATACTCCGTATGCTAGAATAAAATTAGCATACGGCGTGGAAAGCGCAGTGCTTCGGCTACCTCGGAAGAATAGCCAATGTTTTGGCTCATGACGCTGAGCGAGGCGAGAATGCAGTCGCCACACAACCAAATATCTTACAAACTTAAAGAATTCATTCAATAAGGTTACTTAATAAATTAATATAACGCTAACTAGTGGTTTGAAGACCTTCCCCCTCCCTTTAATTTGATCACAGAAACATTTGGGAAAATTTAAACAGAAAACTTGTTACGAAAGCAGCAAATAAAATAATGCACGATTATAGATTTTATAGTTGCTGTAGTGTATCCGAACAAATACCAATTAAGAACTAAAATATAACTTTCTTATGTATGTTGTGTGCGTGTTAATGTAATTAACTTTTTACGAGAAGTTTCCTTAATTTATTAAATTTGTTCTAATGGAATATAATATAATAATAATTTTTAGGCGTGAAGCTTGTAGCTGATTCTCATTATAGTTGAAACATATCTACGGGAAAAAGCTTATGATACCATATGGTATATAACTCTATTTAAGTTTAATGAAATGGACCTTTCAGGACCAAATACTGAAGCAATGTTTAGTATTGTTGCTTCTTATTCTTCCATAATGACTTCATACTGGAAAAGTGTCGAGTTATTAGACCTTTTCCTAGCACCTTCTCAGTCTTCTACATTATAGAGTGTATTCTAAAAGTTGTGCCTCGTTACATATACCGAGTGACCATAATTAAACTGACAGTGCTCACAGTGTTCTGTAGCGCGATCTATTTGCGAGAATGACACCACATTTTGTAGGAAAATTAAACAAGACGGGGGACAAAGGATTCCGCAAAAAAAAAACAAATTAGTTCCAAAAGCCCCCCTAGGGGAATATTTGGCACTGTGTAATACAAAATAGAGTGCTAACAAATGCAAATCAATACGGAAATTACCTTTTATTTTGCATTCAAATGAGGTTCAATGTGGCTGCCGTTGTTGTGGACCACATAATGCATTCTGTGTACAGTATGCACAACAGCAGAAAGTAACTTGTCTGCAGGAATCTCCCGTACAGTCCGTGATATGTTATCCTTCAACGTAGCCAGGTCCTGGACCACTACTTAATAGACCTTGGACTTAGGTAAACCCATAGCCAGAAGTCGCATGGGGTAAGAGCAGGCGACCGAGGTGGCCATGCAGTTGGAAAGTAGTTGCTAATGACTCTTTCTGTTGTGAATTTCTGTCGTAGCAGCTGTTGCACCCGTACAGAAACGTGTGGAGGGGTTCCATCTTGCATGAAAATGCTTTCCCACATGCATTGTCTTTGATGAAGTGCTGGAATGACAAGGCTGTTCAACATGTGGCGATATTTCTCTCCTGTAGCAGAACAGGTTTCCGGTCCTGTCGGGGGAACGTTCTCATAGAAGAATGGACTACGATAAATTCCGCTGTGAACCCACACCAAACAGTTATCTTTGGTGAATGTAAGGGAATTGCTGGGACTGCATGTGGTGATTTGTTATCCCAAATTCGGCAGTTCTAGGTATTCACAGTTCCATTCAGGTAAAAGTGGGCCTCGTCTCCCCATAAGATTTTCCACGGCCAAGCATCCTCCACCTCCATTCTGGCAAGAAAGGTGAGAGCAAAAGTCAATCGCTTATCATGGTCGGTGTACAGTAACTCCTGTACACGGCTGATCTTGTACGGATAGAAGTTGATAATCTTTCGTAAGATTTTCTATACCGTACTGTAAGGCATATCTATATTCCGAGCTACTCCACGAACGCTAGAGGTGGCAGCAATATTGTCTGGTCCTCTGTCGACAATCGCCGTGGCAACTGCTTCGATTGTATCCTGTGTTACAGGTTTTCGTCCTCTGCCTGACCAAACCTTCAGAGAACCTGTTTTCTCAAAAGTCGCAACCATTGCTTTTAGCCCGTTAACTGACACAGGACCTTTACCTTTACGCATTTTTTTTGTGTGTGTGCTTTCTAAAAGCACGAAGAGTGGCTGACGCGTTGCACTGGTTAAGGTAAAAGAATTTGACAAGTAACGGACGCTCGACTATAGAAGGAGACATTGCACATAAACTTTCAATCCGATTGATTCGAAACGTAACACATTGCCTTTTAAAACCCCCAACCAGCTGGTACTGTGCCAATGGATGTAACGTGAAATTTGAATAAAGAACTTCTTCTGCTCAGAGTACGTGATATTGCAGATCACGAAACTTTATCGGTGTTTATGTAGATTTTACGCTTTTTTAAAAGTGTTGCCATATTGCACTTGAACTAAATCAGAAAATGTGCATAATAAAAGGTAATTTTATTCCGTATTAATTTGCATTTGTTACACTCTATTTTCTATAACACAGTGCCAAATATTCCCCTAGCGGTGACTTTTGGAACCTTTTTTTTTTAGTTTAATTATGGCCACCCGATGTGTGTGTGTATATATATATATATATATATATATATATATATATATATATATATATATATATATATAGAGAGAGAGAGAGAGAGAGAGACAGATAGATATAGATATAGATATATATATATTTGTATATATATGTGTGTGTGTGTGTGTGTGTGTGTAATGATATTTTTAACCTAAAAACCTAACCAACGTAATTATAAGTCTATCTTAAAATAATTTTCGGGAGAGTCTATCCTTTTATTGAAAACTTGGTAACTATCTTTTATTCTTTCTGTCGAGTTGAAGAGCCCGAAAACATCAAAATCAATTCCTGCTGCAATCTGCACTTCTTATATAATTCTTTTTGCAATTAGTTTCACTTCTTCTGCTTTAAACTTACCATTAAAACACTGATTTGGCTGACTCACACACCTATAAATTGTAATGTACTGTTTTTTTTTGTTTTTGTTTTTTTTAAACCTCCAAAAGCCTTCGAAAACTGATGCTACAATAAACTTGCTTTCTCTTTTCCAAAATTCTTGTTGCACCCAAACCAGTGTGGATTATTTTAACTTTGTGATGAGCTAAATTGCCCATTGGCAAATATATATACACACACACACATACATATATTCTTTAGTTAGATTGCTGATAAATTCTGTCGGCAATGAGAGGAATATGTATACTGGACAGGTTGAAATTCTCCTAAATATATTTCCATATATAAAGCTTAACACTCGATATTTAAACTGTCCATGATAAGACCTAAACAATAATTAACTATTACACATAGTTAAGTGGTGGTATATTTACATGCAATGGACTTAAGAAAATTTATGTCTAATCAACTGAAATGTTTAACAAATATGTTTAAAATATGTTTAAAATATGTTTAACAAATCCATTGTATCAGGAGAAATTAAAGTATAGTGAGAACCTATGGCAAAATTTTTTAGAAACCACTGTAAGCAAATACAAACATTCTGTAAAAGAATATCATGCGTGTAATTTGAGCCTGAAAATTGATTGTAACTGATTGATAGACTGACATTGATTTGATAAATCTATCGAAACCAACCGACATCTGTTTCAACAAATAAAATTACATAATTTGCAATGTTGCTAAAAAATTCTTTCGAGAAGTCACAATAAAATACATTAAATATCTATCCACCGAAAAAATATTTTAATTTCATTTCTAAAAAAAGTATTTAAAAAATGAGTGTGGCTCCTGTCAGAAAAGCATGTGACGTTCTATTTCCTGATCCAATCAAGTTGATTCCTTAGTTTGAGAATTAAATGCACGTATCTCGGGTTTGTTTACATGTTTGTCGATATCTATGTGAGGGAAGGTTACTCATCAGCTATGATGCTACATTACTGCGATTTAACTGGAAGTTGAAAATATGAGTTTTGTAGACATATTTAATTCTATTGGTGATATATTAAGTATAAGTTTTAATGAATCATGGATCTTATTCTTGACCGACACAACTCTACCTTCAGTAGTAAGTTAATTTCTTGCATATTAAGCAGTCTAAAATTGCAAGACGTTCTTGAATTTTGTTGTGGAATGTGATATTTAATTTTTGAAATAAGTTTATCCCTTTAATACAAATACAATAAATACAAATGGTTTTTAAGAAAGAAAGATTCTACAAGTTTCGTCAAAAAAAAAATACATAAATTCTTTTATATTGTTGACGATACGATATTGATTTATCTGTTGAAATACACATTCATATTGGTTTCTAGATTCTTCTTTTATTTCTCTGTAGATCTCAGCACGTATGATATATTAAAGGTTCTCTAAAACTAACGGCAAATTGTTATGGGGATTTATTTATATTGATGATCATTACCAACTTACAAATTAATAACAGAAGTGTTACTTTAAAATGCATTTAGTAAACTTTAATAATCTGTCAGCTTTTTACGAAACAAACTAAATTGCATAATTCACCAACCTTTTCTAAACTGGAACTTTTTTTACATGAGAAAAACCTAGAGTACTATAGATCTCCTGTTACAGGTGGCATTAAACCTTTACTTGTTAATAGTATTCTAAGAAAACAGCATAAGAGATCATTCCTGTGACTTCTAATTTTTTTTTTATAATGCAGATGCACTTGCTTCTGAAGCTTTTATGTATATTATGCCATGGAATTTGGTGACAATTTTATTGTGGGAGCGTAGTGTAGGCAATCAGCTTTACTCCCTATAAGGATATAACTCAAATTGACAATGAAGCAATTTGATTTCATGCCCTCCAGTCAGTGCCATAGGCAAGGGAGGGGATTTAGGGGACCGGCCCCTCCCCGAAATTCCAAAATTCTATAACACCGTTTCGGGAAAGAAAATTGACCAAGTGTGTGGGTGTATCATATGCCTATTCGTACAAAGACAACAGTGTACTCAGAAAGAGACTGCTTCGCCCGTAAATATCTTGCAGAAAAGCAGGCTTTTATTTACCCCTATCCCCTATGGTCATTCGTCTGAAGATTATTTTTCGTAATCTATTGTATATCGTCTTCCTGTTTGAGTTGCTACATAGTGAATATTTTGACACAGATTCTATCTTCTAAACCAGCTTCAATTTATTATGTTAGACTAGATTTTGGTATACAGCTAAATGACAGACAAATTTAAATGAATAAATGTAAAAATGGTTTTTAATGTTAATTTTACTTTTAAATTTATTGTGTAGATGCTCCATTACTTATTCTAAGCTTTAAATTTGTTCATTATATCATTTTTTTAATCATTTTGTTATTTTAAAACCACATTGTGTTATGATACTCATTAGGTGTATACATACATATAATAAAACCTATAGTTTTACTTAAATATTATTCACAAAAAACAAAGTATTTCTCCTTGGTCCCCTTCTGGAAATAATTTCTGGCTATGATCTTGCCTCCAGTGTAGTAGGTAGACACTCTAACTCAGTGGCTTATTCAGAGTAGAGTAAAGGGGAGGGGCAATTGTCCCATCCAAAGGTAAAAATAGAGCAATTTGTTCTTTGCATTAGACATTCTAAAAACAGTGTCAAAGTGTCTTTCTTGAAATTTGTCACTTTTACCTTATCTACTGATTAAAATTTATCAATCAATTGAAAACTTAACAGAATTTTGCTTATATCTAACCCAGGGATGGGCAAACTATGGCCCCGATGGAAGGTTTTATCCGCCCCACGGATAGAATTTTTAGTTGCCGGTCTGAGGCAAATTAAAAGAAATATATATTTATACATCTCCTTTTCTACTTTGCTTAAATATTATATCCCAAATTTATTATCTCACGCCCAGAAGATCAGCAGTATATTTGCTTCTTTTATGTGAACAAGTGCTTTCAACTTTGAACCTTAGAAAGAATAATTTCAGAAGTAGACTGACAGATGAGCATTTTAGCATCGTTCCTTAAAATCAGTATATCTTACTTCAAACCTCAATATAAGGAACTTTTAAAAATGAAATCGCAATTTCATTCATCTCATTAGCATATTTAAACCATTAATTACTTGTATATTGTTTTTAAAATTTTAGAAAAATTTATCTTGGCCCACCAAACTTATTTTCTTTTGATTTTTGGCCCCTGGCTAAAAAAGTTTGTCCATCCCTGATCTAACCTATTATTGTTAGCAAGGTTGTGGTGATGCCACATCAGTAAGAAGTTGATTTAATGGAATGGAAGACTTAATTTAATAAATTTGTCTCGTATATGTTCATTGTATATCGCATTCACTAAATTTGGCTATTTATTTTAAATGCTAGCCCTGTTCAGCTAATAATAATCCACATGGGTGTTATAGAAAATTTTTATAACATTTTTATACACAAAATGTCAGCATTTATTAACTCAGATGGTTGATTACCTTCAAAGTCACAACAAGATAGGTTCAAACAGCATTTTCCAGTAAGGTGGATTCACCATTAAGATTCAGTGATTGTTATGAAAGAACTCTTAAAGCCTATAAATTACAAGCTTTGGAGAAAAAAAAACTCAATGGCAAAATCAAGAAACAGCAATAGGGGCAAATTTGCAGATGGGTCTGCTGTTCTTAATATTTTTGTTACTTGTTGAAAAAAAAAATTTTGTTTATTTATTGCCTGCATCCTTTTTTTTTTTTTAAATCAGTAAAGTTAATTTGCTTCAGGCTGCAATTCTTATTGAAAATTGTGCATATGGACTAAGAACTATTTAACAAAAAGTACAGTAACATCATCTCTCCCCTCAAGCAGGTCTTGAAAATATTCTTTCCATACCTCAGGTACTTCATGGGTGTTACTAACAAGTTCATCCTTCTTATTTCTACATGTAATAGTTCTTGGCTTGAATTCACTTCTCATTTATTAATTGATTTGTAGAACTTCTGATACTCATTTTGGTTGTTGAGATTCTCAAAATCCTTTATTGAGTCTTCAAGGAAGGCCTTTTTCTTTTCTCTATGCAGTTTTTTCTACTTTCCAAAGCTACTACCATCAGCCTATAGGCTTTATTTTTTTCATCTGTGACTTTTTTGTATATGTCATCAAACCATTCATTTCTGGTATGACATCCTAAACTTAGGACAGCTTCACTTGCTGATTTCAGAATGATTTCCCTCTACTGAATTTGAATTAAAGTCATATTTTGGTCTCTCCTTTTCTAAGCTGATGTAGTTTGATAGTTTGAGTTTAGAATCTTTGATCTGTTCTTTTAGTTTAGAAATATCAGGTTTAAAGTTATTGTTTGCCTTCTTTTGAAAGAAATTTTTATACAATCTAAATCTGACTTTTGACCTACAAGAATGTAGTCTGTGTCAATGTTTACACCTCTATAGCTTCTTATGTCCATTATGTTGTTCCAATGTCTCTCATCTACAAGAAAGTGATCTATCTGGTTGCGAGTTAAGCCATCGAGTGATATTCATGTGTACTTGTGAATATCCTTATGTTGAAATGCTGTACTGGTTATAAACATGTTCTCTGATACAGCAAACTCAAAAAGTCTTTGTCCACTTCCGTTGGTGTCATTGGGTAAATTATTAATCCCAGCATGGGAGCTATTAGAGTGTTATCTTCCAATTTTAGCATTTAAGTCTCTGCTAACAATCTTCATATCATGTGCAGAACATGAGTTATAACACTTCATGAGGAGGTCATAGAATAAATCCTTCTTCGCGTCATTTCCTTCCTCAGTCGGTGCATGACCACAGATCAGGCTGGTATTGTTGTGCTCTCCTTTCAGTCTGATTTTACAAAATCTCATACTAATAGCCTGAAAGTCAACGACTATATTACTAAATTTTTTACCAACGATGAAACCCATACTAAAACTTAGTCTTGACAGCTGTAATATATTCTACAGTCTTTCTTATCCAGAACTCCTTTTCCCAGCCATCTCATTTCCTAAATAGCTAGGACGTCAATCTTATACTTGACAAATACATCAATTAAGTTTCTCCAAGCCCCTCCCTTATACAAGGTGCAAATATTCCATGTTCTGATACTCAGGGCCTTTTTTATTCTGAGTCATCTGGGTAGATTAGAACCAGTTTTTGCATTCTTTTGAGGTTTCACAATTGAAGTTTTTTTACAGGGTAGGCCAGTTAGTCCTATGCCCCTATTGTATTGTAGTTGCCTCATATGACATGCATTGGGATACATTGGGACTATTCTTGCCCCTTGGTTACCACATGGTAACCGTTGAGGCACCTCGGTCACCACATAAGATTTGGAGAACTCACAGCATCTATAAATAATGAAGATAATAGAAGCAACCTTGCATTATAAGAATTATTAAATTAAGAGATATATCAATAAAGAGTACTCAAATCCTGTAGGAAAAACTGGCTTTCTCACTGGCAGAAGATCATGTACAAGAGATAGCAGCTGTGTTGAAAATAACTCATAAGTAGTAATAAATAGATAGAAAGTGTAATCATGCAATCCAACCTTGCACAACATTGTTTTATTGGTAATCAAAGAATAATTAAATTATCTTATTATTGGTTTAGAATCTATGTTCATAATTTTTTTTTCTTCTTTAGACTACTGTTTTGTGCATCCTGTTAACAACAGTTTTAGGATCTCTGGCTATTTATGCCTTCCGAAAATTCAAGACTGGACATACCCTTGGTACTGTACTGTTATTCTTATTATATTCACACTTTCTGTATCATAAGATCAAAAGCTTTTAAAATGGTTTTCATCTCTAGATCTTATTTAAAATAAGTATAATAAATAGGTAGTATGTATTATTGGTATGCCAAAATACAATGAAGTTTTGAGAATAGATAGTAGATTTAACTTTTCAATAGCACTGTTTGCATTTACTCTATCATTAAATTTTAACTTTGTTTTTAAAAATTATTCCTAGGAATTTACTTATTTTGTAATTTATAATGCTATAAATATTTACAGAAACTTTTTTTACCTTCACTACAAGTTATAAATTTAATTATTATTAATTTAGAATTCTAGTATTTAGTTATTATCGCTCATGATTTTCTTAAGTAGTATTATGCTTTTATATGTATGTAAATGAATTTTTGTCAATCCATTTCATTTGTATAGAGTATTAGTTTTGAAAACTATTGGAAGTCTTATTGCTCTTCATGTGTAGTTTATTGTGTAATCCATGTCATTCTGGCTTAGGAGTTATGAATACTGTATTTATTAATGAGAAACAATTTATATGCCTTTATTTATTTCTTCAGAGAAATTAAAATTAAATTATACATTAATTATGAAAGTCAGTCAAAAATGAAATAGTTACATGACTCATATCTTTATTTATATAATTATAAACAGGAAGAAAACGTAATAATGATAATTAAAAAGTTACACTGGAGTCTACTCATACATCCAATAGTAGTTGTAGTTGTGCCTCACTATTTGAGAAATCAAATGAGTTCTTCGGCTTGATGTAGAACTCAAATGAAGATATTGCTCTCAGTTTTTGCTGTAAAATATGTATTTCTGCTATTTTATAAGTCATCTAAATTTTGAAACTTTAGTTTCTGTTTCCTTTTCTTAAACAAAACAGTGTGTTATTTTATTAATGCAATGTTTTTATTATAAAATTAACAAAAGCTTTACTATTCTAAATGATGTTATAATTTTATACATGAATAAAAATAATTATCTCTTTTACTGTTAGTTGGTACAGTCACAGCTAAAATGATGGGTTCACGGCCTCGGTTCAGAAAAAGGGATAAAGTTATGTTTTATGGACGAAAGATGTTGCGAAAGGTAAGTTTAGCATTAAGAAGTTAATTCTCTGTCTCATATATGTATATATATATACAGATTCACTAAAAGTTATATGTATGTGTATGTATATGTATATATATATATATATATATATATATATATATATATATATATATATAGATTCACTAAAAGTTGCCTCTGGAGATAAAAACATTGCAATTGCAATAAACAATGATAACAATGGTAATTTTTGACTTTTCATAAGTCATTCATTATCCCATGTTCAATTTGTTGTAGAAAGGAATCCAGTATGTTTAGTATTATTGGAAAAACAACATTTACACATTTTCTGTTTCACACCTGAACAGTCAATCAAAAGGTCACATAAAAGCAATAGAAAAAATTTGTGTTATATCTGTACATTACTTTTGTCTTTTATTTAAACATTATGACAAAAGTTCTTTTGAATATTATTTTTTAAAACTAGGATTAACTTATTTAGAGCTGCCTAATGGAGATAAAAAAAAAAGTACTTCTCTGCACCTGCAGGATTTTTCCTGTTAAGCCTAATAATTTGCTTAAAAAATCATAACTTTAATTCAATATGCTAAAATTTACAGTTTATAATCACTAATAGTACCAAGTAACAAAAGTTTTGTAATCTTTAAAAAACAGTTATAAGTTTAAAAAAAGGGTATTGTTTTAATAAAGATGGTTTCATTTTAATAAAATTTGTAATTACATTTGGAAATAATAAGCATTTTAAAATTTGAACACATTATCAGTATAACTACATAATTTCTCTAAAAATATTTCTTAAATCTAATAAATTGAATAAATAAATACAACTCCAAGGATGGCAGATCTTTCATATCTGTTTGCCAGTCATTTGCACTTAAGCCGTCTTCTCTATTACCTATATAATTAAATATTTCTGTATCATTTCAATAGTCAGAATAACTGTCACTTGTTTAGAAGAATTACTTTTCTCAATATTACAATTTAAGCTATTTAGAAATTTTGCTCTTAAATATTTTACTCACTTTCTGCAGTGATAGCTAAAATTGATCCAAAATATATAAAACTCTATCTAGAAAACTCCAATCTGCAAATGCTTCTGTACCAGAGCTCATTTGTTCAAATCCCACTATGGCATGGGCATTCATCGCCATTTGGAATCAGCTTTAAACTGTAGGTCCCGGTCTCATTAGCCCTCGTGTTGCAAAAAGTAGACCGTAGCACTCCAAATCTAAACCTAACCAATCTACAAATGACAATTGTACTCTCACCTCTAACTAAAATAAACATTGCATCCTTTCTTCATTCTGTCAAAATATAAACAATCAACTCTCAGTAAATCACAGCCGTTGGTCAGACCAAACATACATGTGCTGTTTACATGTTCAAATTCCCTTAATTCACTAAGAAAAAAAACTCAATTGAAAACTCATAAATTTATGGTCAGCACTTTATGCTGTTATATTATTCAAATATTTGGCATTTGGCTAACAAAAGGATTTCCAAATTTCTGTAAGTTTGAATCATATTAATCAATTTGAGCTTGACCTATCTAAGATTTTTTTTAATTAATATCTTTTCAGTATATTTATTGATAAAACTCAACATGCATTATGTAAATACAGAATTATATTATTGTTTTGTAAAATTTAACCCATAATAAGTATGTGGTTCTAAAATTAGTCTGTTATAATTATAATGTATTAATTGTGTCATAGCTTTTATTCATAATCTTGATTTTAAATTTCTTTTCTACAGGTACAACTTTTATCAGGGCAAGCAGCAGGTAGACCAAGAATAAAGAAGAGGCAGATAGTTTTAAAACTTGCCAAAAAGTAAGAATTTTATAATATTAGGATTTGTCACCACTGTGTTTAAAAATAAAAAAAATCACATAACTCTGTATCTAAAGTGTATTACACCCTGTCCTGAAAAAATTTTCTGGAACTGGATCATAAAATATTTTGGTTTAGAACAAAATATCTATATGACAAAATGCCCTAATGAATATTAATGCTTTGGGTCTTCGCCAGATGACATTACTTGAGCTCACAACACAGTTACTTTGAGAAACGAAACTACTTTGAATGTTGAGAAGAATGTGCATATGGTAATTCTGATAATGAATGGTAATTCTGATAAAATAAATTTTAAAAAAACTTATGAAATAATAATCATACTGGAAAATTATGTGGTGTCTGCATCAGGTTTTTTAATCTGATTATTTTATTAATTGAACATATCTAGTAACTTAATATTCCCTGTTGATGAAATTCTTTGGAATAGAGTGAAATAGTTTTAGATTGAGAGTATGGAGAAAAAGTAATTTAATCTAAAGGTTAAACTATGTCTGTCAGTTATCTCTTTAAAAAAAATTTTTACATATTTAAGATTTTCATTTAGTATATCTTCAGGTATTTAAATGTTAAGGGAGAGGGTTTTGTTAGTTTGTTTGAATGTTTAAAGTTATGATAAAGTATCGTTTGAAATGTATTGCCCTTTTTATATGCAAATAAACCTTTAATTTTTTTTTTTATCACACAGAATATTACGCCTTCGTAGAGAGCAACCTTTGACCTTAAAGGTTATGGAACCATCCCAGGCATTTTTAGAGGAGGCTATTTCGGAGCAATCTGACCAAAGATTACCACCTGATGTAATGTATATGCTGAAAAGTATAAGGTAATTTGTTTTTAGAAATGAATTTAAAAGCTTCTTTATTTATACATTCTACAATAAAATTTTGAAATTTCTCTAATCTTTATTTTAATGTTTAAAAATTATTAAATAATTATGTGACATACAAGATATTTTTAACACATTGTTGACCGGTCATGGGTTAACTTGTGTTTTTATGGCCGAACATTGCTGACCGGCCACAAGTAAACTCGTTATGCATTTTTTTTTCACATCGCTGTTGTTGTTTTTTTTGTTGGCGACCATACAGTGCAAGTGTTGGTCAGTATAACTCAAGCTGTTTCTCTCGCTTATAAGACCCACCAAATCTTTTGTTGTAAAAAGTATTTAATAATTAAAAAAATTAAAAAAACGATGATGGAATGTAATGAAGAATCTTTCAATGAATTATACGCGGATGCTTTATCTAATTGTCCGAATATTATGAATCAAATTGTGCTAATAGCCAGTGACATGAGGTAAATTTTCAGCAAAATTGCCGGTCAACAATGTGTTAATTCTATAAACTATTACAGATAGACATTGTAAATCTTTGATAATAGGATAAAAAACCTAATGTTAAATGTAATAATATAAAAAAAGGATTTTATCATCTGACTTTGAAATTTTCATTTAATAATTAGAATAGTAAAATTAACAAAACAATACGCATGTACATGCTTTGAGACTTTTGATATCTTTGAGGAAGTATTTTGAAAATTACCTCATGTTCACTTTTAAATTTTGCCATCAAGGTAACAATTTGTGTAATCCTACAATTATGTATATATGAAGTATGTATATGCTATGTGCATATAAATGCCATATTGAACAATTTCAGAGTATTTGGATCTTTTGAAAAGCCATTATTTCTTGAACTTTGTAAGCATATTGAAGCTCTACATGTACCTGCAGGAAGTTTGCTTTTTTCTATTGGAGAACCTGATGATAGCATCTATGTTGTACAGAATGGAAAGTTAATTGTTTATGTGACTGAAATGGTAATAATTATTTTTTTTATTAATAAATTATACTCTTTTAAATTTTTGTGGTGGATTCTTATAAACTATTTTCTTTTGAAATGTAGTTTATTTTATATAGTAGTCCTTGTTAATTTAAATTTCTGCATTATTAAAGTTATTCCTAAAATTTACCATAAAGATTCTTTTTACTTTGTTTGATTTCCCTTCTATTTTAAATAATAATCTATCATTTTTAAAGCAATTTTAATGTAACTTAATCAGTATACAAAAAAATTTATTTGGCATGAATGTTCAGCATGCAAACTGTATTTGTATATATAATAGCATTTGTATATATACAGTCAGTACCAGCTATATGGTCAACTGCTTATAAGAGCACCCTGCTTATATGGTCAGTTTTCTAAAGTCTCATCTTTGGACTTGAAAAAATGTCAAGTGAAACTTGACAAAGGAACTCATGAGATGAAACTCATGTAAAGTTACACTTGACATGAGAATGCAAAGAGTACATCTGAGATCTTTTAAAAGTTTATTTAGCAATTTTATTTTGTTTTTATAAGTTAATTTAAAAATAATTTGTTCCTGAGTTGACGGTGAATACATATATGCTATTGTACAACAATAGCAATTATTTTTACATTTTGTAAATGCATGATTTCTGGAAAAAAAATCAATAGATTATTTTTCTTTTTGGAAGGTATATATTACTTTGTATACTTAGATTGTACTTTTAAGATTGCACTTTGTTTTGTTGAAGCAGCACATTTATAAGTTATTCTTTTAGAAAATTTTAAAATAACAAAATAACTTACTACTTTGTTGCTCAACTTTATTGACATTCTGTTTTAGTTGTGTCTTTACTTATTTTAAAGTCCTGATGTGATTTCTATTGTGAAGCTTGCCATTGGAAAATTTTCTAGTTCTATTATAAAATAACTATTAATGCAAAATATCATTGTAGGATGGCAGTGAGCTTATACTAAAAGAAGTAGGACCAGGAGAAAATATTGCCAGCCTCCTCAGTGTGATGGATGTGTTGACCGTAAGTTATAATTCTCTGTCTTATTTTTTTAAGATATTGTGCTTTTGTTAGCGAAAGATAGCAAGACTATCAATCAAAAAAGTCCTCACCAGCCAATATATATAAAAGGGTTTTCTTTTTCTCATTAGTCGGAATTTTAAGGCTTGAACATAATATTTGATTTCTTAGGCAAAAATACTTTACCATTAAGCTGTGTTATTAATCTTTGAGTACATAGAATATAAATGTATTCCAATGACTAAAAAACATAATTTATTTTATTAATATTAATATTAATAATCAAAATTCTGTGATATTTTAAAGTATTGTAATGAGGCAATTCAATTATATCAAAAAATATATATATATAAGTTTTGTGGTAAGCTATTAATTGATATATTTGAGCCAAGCCTCATTCATGTTAAATAGTAATTGATAAGAGAGGATTAAAAAAGTCTGATAAAAGATTAGGGATAGTTTATGACTCTTCAGGGAGGTCTGAAATTGCTATACAGAGATAAGAACAATGTCTGCAAGAGTGACACCATGGTAAAATAAGGCTTGTAGAGGAAACTCATGGGTCTCTTGGGCAACTTCCTTGGATGGAAGAGTTGATCTGAATCCCTTGACCTTAGCAAAACTCCCTTTGAAAATTTCTTTTTGAATTATTGCAAGGACCACTGCTATTTCCGACTCTCATGGAATTTAATGATTCCTCTAAGAAAGCATTTTTCTGTTCATTTGATTTATCAATTCCTCAGCTTTCTCTGCCTGCTCTCTCTCTTTCTCCTTCTCTTCTAGCTGCTTACTCATATTTTTAAATTTATTATTCCTTTCCTTCTGAACACAAAAATCCAATTGGCATTGTTCAGCTACTTTATTTGCTGCCTCAGATCATATTACACCCATGATCATAAAATCACCAACTTTTATTATAGCCTCCCTTCCAATCCTTATTTTAGCCATCACTTGTAAATCTCTCACAAAGCCTCTTGCAGACACTGTTCTTATCTCCATCTAGCAATCTTAGATCTCCTTGAAGAGTCATAAACCATCCCTTATCTTTTATCAGACTTCTTTGATCCTATCGTTTCAATTACCATTAAGCATGTATAAGGCTTGATTCAAATATGTCAACTAATTGCTTACCATAAAACTTATATATATATATATATATATATATATATATATATATATATATATATATGATAAAACAACATCATACCCATTTCACAAAACAAGAACATTTAATTTCAAAGCACAAAAACAATTAAACGATTTGATACAATCATCATGAAATTTAACATCGTTGTTTTCAATTTCAGTTTAAAGCCAATGCGTTGCTGTACATCATTCTGTCTGTCTCTAACTCTTAAAGTCATAGAGTTGTATTTTGCTAATGCTGTACCTTGACATATATATAATATATAATTAAATTGCCTCACTATGTACATTTTTGGAGCAATTTCAATAAAAAAAAGCTCTATAGTCAAAGGGCCTTTAACCTTCAAAAAGCCATAATTTTAGCTCTTGGATGGTAGCATAATTAATTTGACAGATTTTTATTTTTACTTTTTTATTAATGAAATAGAAAAAGGGGTATTGTATAATAATAGCTTACTAAAATTTAACTTGGGAAGGATTATTACTAACTGCTTGTTGAAATTATTTTATGCTATTTAAATTTGCTGTTATTTAAAACTGAGTTTATTACTCCACTTATATGTCTTTGTAAAAAAATAAACTTATATCCATACTTAAAATGAAAACAAGGATTTTTTATAAAGCTTGTTTGCATTAGTTCAAGTATCTTTTTTGCTATGTATTTAACCTAAAGGAGAAACATCTAAACTATCATTTAATGCAATTTTAGACTTTTACCAAAAAAAAAAAAATTAAATTTTTCATTTGAAAATAATATTTCTAATTTTAGAGGAAAAATAAAATCTTTACAAAGACACCATTTTCAATTTTGTTTAGTAATGTATGTTTCAAAAGAATAATTAAAGTTGCATGGCTAATTATGATCCTCACTTTAATATGTATTTAATAATTAAGAATATGTATTCTATGCATTAATTAAATACTGTTTTGATTAATAGCGTAAAAATATTTTTTTTAAATTTACTATTACTCTAGAAATATTAATAAAATGCAAAGCTACAGTCTCATTTTTTATTTTAATGTTTTGTTCTTTTTCTCTCTGACTTTAGTATAATATTATGGTAATGAGATAGTTAAAGAATTCTATTAACCTTCTAGTATCTAAAGTATTTTATTAGGTTAAGTTCCTATGAACTGCCTAAGTTTCAAAAGTTTTAGCTTATAGTAACACTTATATCTTTATTTAAAAATTCTATTAACATTAATACATATTTCTTCTTTCTAGGGTCGTATAGCACCTTATAAAACAGTTTCTGCTCGAGCTTTAGAAAACTGTGTTGTTTTGAGGTACATGATAAATAAAAATTAATTATTCTTAAGTGCAGAATAATCAATTATTATATGAGCACTGAGTGCTTGAAAATTAAAAAAACTAATTAATGATATTAATTTATGTAACATTAACATTTGTATCTGCTATATTGATTTATAATTTTGGGTTTTAATTATTACTACCATATAAATATTCACATTTAAATATTCTTCGGCAAACAGTTAATTTTTTAATGCTATATAGTGATTTAAAATTTAGATATTAATGTAATAATGTAAACACAGAAACATTTCCTATAGTTTAATCATTCGTTTATATGAAATTTTAAGCTAATGTTTTATATAATTTTAAAATATTATTTTTTTAGATTAAAAGTTGAAGCATTTCGTTCATTATTAGAGAAGAATCCAGAATCTTTAGTTCGTGTTTCTCAGATTATTATGGTTCGCTTACAGAGAGTTACTTTTACTGCTCTTCATAATTATCTTGGTTTGACAAATCAACTTATTAAGCCTGTAAGTAGTGCCCATGTAAATTTTTAAATTTACACTCTCATTTGCTTGTAATTTAATTTGTCCAAAGTTCAACATCCATGTTATGAAAGATATCTACTGTATGTATTGTATTTCAAATTTTTTTTATTTAGCTTTTCATCATGCTCTTCTCTATTATTATGAACTAATTACAATCAATGCACAAACTGGGAATTTAAACCTGCTTCTAAACAAACAAACAAAAAAAAACGTGAAATATTGCAAAGTTGTGTTTTCAAGCTTTTATGTTCTAACTCTTCCTAGAAGATTCGTAGTTGAAAACTATTGGAAAAAGCTCAAAATATTTTACTTTACACGTTTTAAAAATATGCAATTTAAAATTGTACTTATTGATGATAACGGACTATCACCTGGGCTAAATTGGTTTGAAATTATCATATTTCAGTCTCAGTGGATATATAAATAATCCTGTATATGTGTGTATGTTTTCCCCATTCTCTCCTAAATGACTGAATCAATCTTCACAAAATTTTGTATGGTAATTAAGGTAAACCCTAAAAAGGTTTTAAACAGGTCTTTAAAATATATTTTAAAATAACTTAAGTTTTGTTGTTTTCATATAAGAATAGTTTAATTTATTATTATTATTATTTGACATATTTCTTTTTATTTAATTTCCATTATTTTTTGCCATTTTTTTCACATTGCATCTTATTTAGTTGCTATGAATGATTGGTTACTCATGACAAATAAACAATAACAGTAAAGTAAACAGACAATAATAATAAATAACTAAAATGTCACATAATTAATATTTATATTTTTTTATGCTTATCACATTTAAATAATCTTGCTAAATTTGTAGCTATTTTTATATTGGAGATGTGCAAAGATAATTTGCCAAATATCACCAACTACTTAAGGCACATTTTCTACACTGAACATCACTGAATACTACGCTTAGGACCTTACTTCTTTACTTAGTACTTACTTAGGACCTTTATTCTTTTGACCTACTTTGTCAAATAAAAGTAACAAAGAGAAAAGAATTTTGTGCTTTAGCCATGCTGCCACTCTTTGGTATTAAAGACTCAAGATTATGAAAAAAAAAAAATCCAAATAAAAATTAGAATTCTGTGCCCAACAGAAAGAAATATGTGTATAGTATGTACAAGGATGAAAATTTTCTGCTTTTTGGTGCAGTTCCACTTATTTGATTTCTACATCTAATCCTCTACATCCTCAGCAATTTTATTTTATTTTAAATGACATAACAGGAAAGAATAAAGGTATTGTTTGGTGAAATTGAATACAAATTTAAGATAAAAACGTGTGGTTTATTTTGAATTAGAAGATCAGCATTGATAAATGATAAAAGACTAAAGTACTCTTTAATATAAAGCATTTATGTATTTTATCTTTGAAATATCGTATGAATATTTTAAATATTAATCCTAAGTATTTATGACTAGATTTTATTAACCTAATGCATAATGAATTACTGATGTTTTTATCTGAATTTTAGTCATCTACTTCAACCAGAAGAAACACTACAACTTCTCCCAAAACTAGTCCCTCCAGAACTGTATCTAGACGCACAAGCCAAGTGAACCCATTAAAAGCTCAAACTAGTGATAATAGACACAGTGAACAACCATCATCATCATCAACAGGTAGGTTCTCAAAGTATATTAATTTAAATTTCATTTAAAAGCTTTTAAATTAAAAATTCCAGTATTACTAGAAAACTGTTAGGAAAAATTATATGTTTTGAAAATAAAGAAGTAATTAATTAAAAAAAAAGTATTTATGTAACAGGGGAGTCTCTGCTCTGAGTAAACTGCAGAATTCATGGAACATTAACCATCTTTAGATTTAGAGAGAAAAAATAATTATGAATTATTTCCCCTTACTCCCTTTTATTGACTTTAAAAGAAAATCAGAAAATATATCATTCTCTATGACTTTCAAATAATCATCCAACTGCTGTGACAGGGTCTACTAAATTCTGAATCTTAAAATATCAGGTTGAAACTTGATAAGCTACTTTAACAGCACACTCTGCTAGAAAGTACTAAAAAAGGCAAGGTTCATTTACAATTTTGAGGGGTACTTAGGGATTGAAAATCATGGAGTCTGTTAGATCACATAAGGCAGTTAAAGGATAAAGCTGTGAAAGAGATGTAGTTTTCATTACAGGCAATGATCAAGAGACTGTAATTGTCATATTAGTCAACAAAAGAAACTGAATGCATGTCTTTATTTAAAAAAGTAATTTAAGGAAATTACAATTTTTTAATTTTTCAGAGTAAACTTAGATTTTAAAGTTTGAAAAACATTTAAAATTTTTTTAAAATGTTTTTCAAACTTTCATTTCTTTAAGTATATTATTATTATTTTAATCATAAAATAAGATATTTAATCCCCCCATGTAAAATATTTGTTTTTTTTTCATCTGAAATTTTAATTAATGAAATCAAAAGAAATAAAAAATAATTTAAGCAACTGTAAAATGTAAAAACTGCAAAGACCTATTGTCAATTTTTCATTATGTATTATTGTACCATTATTTCATGTAGATAAGCTTCCCTGATATATATGACTAAAAGAAAAGAAAACCACTATTACAGGTATTCTGTAGATTTTAAATTTCAACTTTTAAATGCATATAAGCTGTGGCTTCCATACCCAAAATAATGTAAGAACTACAACAAGTAAGTAACATAGCAATGAGACACTTGTGGGAAAGAATGCAAAACTTGGAAAAAGAAAAGTTTCTATGGCCATAAAAAGGATGTTCATCAGAAATACAGATAAAACAAAATGTATTATAGTGTCTTTATGCTGAGTTCAGCCTACTGGCAGTTAGGTAAAGGTTGAACTTGTTACAATGCCTTAACACCATCTGACAACTCATATCAGACTAAAATGTTCCACAAGTTCTACATTGACCATTTTGTTTGTCCATAACTCACAATCTAAACTAAATAAGTTCTAAAGATAGGAAAAAAATTCTTTCAGATACACCACAAGCATCAAATTTCAATATTTCAATATGCATTTCATGTATATTAGCGACAGTTTATCTACCCAAATTTACAGTTGTGTAATTAAATTTTAATTTACATGGAAAAATAAAACATTTTGTAACATTCCTAAGTTAAAAGTATTCTGAAATTCATAATTACTTTAAATGTTATATTGTTGTTATCTAACAAAATGTATGATGCTGATAATAATTTTAATTTAAATTTTTTTATGTATGTTAATGTTTATTTCTTCTAATTTATCACAAAATACCCATTATTAATATTTCTCTGCTTACATATAGAACTTTTTATTCTCTAATTTTTCTTACTAAAAGTCTTGTGTAGTGAAATTCTACATAGAAATAATATGCATTCAACAAATGTTATTAGAAAGATATGCTTTGGATAGTTTATTTCAGCAATGTATACTTATTTGAAAGCAATGTGTTCATTTACAAAAAATCCACTTGATCTATTCTGTTTCATCCTAAAATATTTTAATTTCAGAAGTGGATGCAGCCACATATCATTTGAAAGATACTACATCTAGTTATACAGATGAAATGCAGATATCAGCTGCTGTTGCCAGTATGCAAAATGTAATAGTTTTAATCTTTTTTCTGCTTTTATTACTTTTTGTAAGAACATAAGTAGTTTTTTTTTTTTTCAGTGCAGAATTTAAAGACTAATAAATAATGAGTTTGCTAGTTACTGTATTAACCTGTGCATAAACTGCATTTGGGTCCAAATCTCAATTTTTAGCCCCAATTTCATGAAAAAGAAATTTAGTACCAGTGCATAATCCATGGATTGCACAAAGATTATTCATTGTTTTCTCTATTCCAAAATAACTGCTAATAAACAACTTATATTTTTATTCAGTTGTTCAATTTAAATGCAAATAAAATAAAAATAATTGCAAGTTTAAAGAATAAATACTTTTTAATTAAATTTTGTGTTTAAAATATAGAATTTCTTATGAATACAAATTATTCAATAAAATGGAATTGCTGTTTTTAAATTTCTAAAAAAAAGTAAAAGTATAAGTTTTAAATTTACCTTGCAGTTGGCACATTAACAATTACAAATTACAATGATAATTTCTTAATGGGGAAAAATTTTTTTTCAATAATTTAAAAATGTAATGAATTGCAATCTTCAAATTTGGAATCATCAGTATCCAAAAGAAACAAATTCAAGATATTTGTATTTAAAACAGAATTATCATTATCTTCTTCATAATTTTCATCCTTATCAGTGCTATAGTTTTCTGTTGATATTCCACATTTTTTAAAAAACATTTCGATAGGTGATTCTTCAACTGATTCCCATTCTATTTTAACCTTCTATGCAACTTCCACATAGGTTGTTCAATACCTTCTTCCTCTGTCAGTAAATGAAGCACATGCTTTCATCATTCATTTTTCCCATTCATTATGGACACGGAGTTTATTTTTAAACAGTCTATTTACACCTACAATTTTGTTAAACCTCCAGGAATAATTGAAATTTTTCTTTCTGAAGATTTACACTGTTTTCGCAGATTCTTTTGTATTCCCTCTCATGGAATGGATTATTATGCCCAAAGCTAAAAAAACTACTTTTCCATTTTTTCCATACAGTATTCAGTCATGAAGTCATTAAATCTTCATTCATAGTATGTTTGGGGTTTACTTCAATTTGCACACCTTTTGAAAAACTTTCTTTGTGTAAAGTTCTCTATTTAAAAACTACCATTGGTAGTAGTTTACCTATGTCTGCAACACAGGGCAAAAAGACCATAAAAAAGTTTTGTTCATGTCCAGTAATGTTAATTTTTATACTGTTTGTACCACAGCTCCACTTTATCTAATGTCGAAGGAGACAAGCACTTCAGCCATGTTAAATATTTTGCTACCCAAAAATTTATAGGTCATAATTAAATTTCTAATGAACTCCAGATAATTACTTTTTAAAAAAATTTCCAATCCTCAACAATTTTTGTCTGACAGGGTGCAATTACAAATAAGTAAGTTTTTCTTTGCATAAAAAGATGGTACTGCATAGGGGCATCAATAAAATTTTCAAGAGCCAAAGTTTTCCCCTTTTCCTAATACTTATCATGGATATCGGTACTCCATTTTCTCTTTGCTCTAAAATCCAAAGATGTAATGCATTTTCCAAGTCTGGCCATATTGTAATTCCTTGGTGGAAAAAACATTCTGTAATGAAGTCTAGTCATTGTCTCAACTGTTTGTAGAGATGATCACGTGGCTGTTGTTTGCCTTTTATGACTGCTGATAGAAATTGGATATTTGATACAACTGGACAAAAAATTTCAGCAGATAATCTGCAAATTATACACAGGAAAATATGGTAGTTATACTTAGTGTTCAAGTGAAACTGACCAAGTTCCTGTATTATTATTTTTGGATTGGTCATATCTAAACATCTTCACTCTTCACAATATAGAGTTGGACAGTTTACTACTGTGTCACTTCTTGCCAAAAATTGCTTGGTTGATTTTTCTTAATAAATATCACTAAAAAACTTATGACTTTAGCCATATATTTCAAAATATTCAATATCTAACTTGGTCAGTTTCACTTGCATACTGACAATATAACATTGAACTTAATTTTCACATTGCTTCTCTGTTTTCTGAATTTTATTTTTACTAAAGATTATTATAACTTATAACTATGAAAAAATTATAACTGAGTAAACTGTATAATATTTTTATTGTTCAACTTTTTTTGCTTGCTGATAAATATTGTTTAAAATTTATTTTAAAAAGTATTTTTGATAGAGAAAATACTGATTTGCTTGATTGTACTAGAGATTTTCTTACATATTTCAATTTATACAGTTCGTTCTAAACAGATTTAAATTATGTTTGATTTGTCTCTAGTTTTTTGTAATTTTATTTGGATTTGACAGCATAGTGATTGTTTCTATTTATCAGATACTTTTATAAACTCCTTATAATCTGTTTTTCAATATATACTTTTGCTCTCTTCATATATACATACATTGTTGTGTTTGTGTATGTCTCATGAATCTCAATTATAAAACTATAGTAAATACAGGGAAAATATTCTTTTCAGTTCACCAATTCTGGTTAATTTAAGTTGTGATACCATTCTTCGGAAAGAGAAATTTAAAAAAAAAAAAATCTCTAAATTACTCTTTTCAGAAGGAAAACTCACCACTTTGCAGCCCTCTGTAATTTATATTCTGTATAACATCAAGAACGTAGGTTTAAACTATGTTTAGATTGGTTTGTTTACAGTTTTCCATTATTTGATATAGAATTTACAACATAGCAACTATATCTGCCTGGTACATCAAAATATTCTTTATTGTGTATATTTTAGTGTGTACTTTCTCCATATTTACGTCTCATGTATTTCAATTATAAAGCAATGATAAATGCAGTCTTTGTAAAAGTATTCCTTTTACTTCATCAATTCAGGTTGATTTAAATTGTGGTGTTATTCTTTGAAAACGGAAGTCCTTAAAAAAACATCTCCAAACTTTTTGAATCCTTTTCACAAGAAAAAAGTTCACCACTTCCCAACTCTTTGAAATTTATTTTATTGTACACCAACAAAAAAGCATACTAGCTATTTTTGTAGGTTTCGTAAATTAATTTACTTCTAATAAATAACAAGAAAAGCAAATTAAAGGCTTGAACATGGCAAGTAGTTTAGAAATCATGAAGATTGTTTATAAATAACCTATTTGACAATATCCTTCCTCATCTAAAACCTTCCCATCTATCTGGTTTTTGGTTATATCAAGGATCTTTCTTGAACCATTAACTCAAACATCATATCCCACATTCTACCATTATGTAATAACTTTCCCACAATACATGAATGGAATAATACAATTTTCTTAACCTAAGATGAATTTTAATGCTGAATTTAAATTTCAGAATCCAGCATTAATAATTTTTTTAAGATTTTTTTTTTATTGCAAAAAACCTGATAGTGCTTAATTTTAAATTATCTATTTTTATTTCTTTCTCTAAGTAGTTACCAAACGCTTGGCTGCTGCCTTAATGCTCTCAAATTGCCACATTCCCTAGAGAGATACAGTGCTTATTGATTGGTGGTATTTTTTGAGAACTAACACTCAATCACCGAACAATGGCCAAATGGTTATGGTGCTGATTTTCAGTATTGGAGTTTGTGGGTTCGAATCCCACTGTGGTATGGATGTTCATAGCTGTTCAGAATTGGCTTTAAACAATAGATCCCAATCTCATTAGCCCTCATGTTGCATAAAGTAGACCATAGTGCTCAAGACCAAACCAATTAAGAACCTATGATTTTAAAGCTATGTTAATTTTGATTTAAGAAACTTATTCATGTATGTTCATTTGTCTACATATATCTTTTAGAAAAATAAAGACATTATATTAATATTTGTTTAAAGCTATCTAGGAACTGATTTATTTTTTGTTAATACATTGTTGTTCAATGATTTAGACTTGTGGTTTTATGGTTTTAGCAGTACAAATGATTGTGGAGGATTAAAGGATAGTAAAAATGAAAAATAATCTCTTTATTTGTAATCTGAAATGTTATAACAATTACCAATACATTTTTCTGGGGTTTCACTTATTATTAATATATCATTCCAAACTGTTGTGTTTTAATATCTAGTTCCTACATAATTACAGACAAGTTTTTTTCCAGAAATGTGTAAAGAAAAACTGTATGTCAAGAAAGCCTTACAAAGGTACCTGCAGATTTCATGAAGAGGTATGATGGGTGATGGGTTATGAAACAAGGTTTTGTTGGTGTTAAATGCTATATAATAACATGCATGACTGACTGTACACTTTATTTCTTTCTATGGAATGCTATTTATGACATCTGGAGTTTCCTTTTTTTTCTGTTAGTTATCAGACTCCATTATGAAGCCCTTCTTTTTTTTTTCTATGGGATATTAGGTTTTCTAATCTCTCTACATGTAGAAAATAAAAATTAGTCTTTCATTGCTCTTTGAAAACAATTACTCTTAACTCAGATTATCATATGACTAAAATTTCATTCAAAATTCAGTTTTTTAACTATCTAAATTAAAATTTTAAATAAATAATTATTTATAAACTGAATAAGCTATTTTAAAGAATATATTTTATTTAATTTTAGACATATGAGCCTGAAAATCCAGACAAAAAATACCGAAAAAGGAAAGCGAGCTTCTATTTCCCTCCAGAACAAGGACTTATTCATGTTGAAGAAGATCTTCATATGCTTGCTGTTAAAGGATTTGTTCAACAACTTGGATTAGATGTAAGCTCATATTTTAGACCTAATTTATTATCTATTCAAGAATTTAAAACATTTTTTTAATTGATGAAATAGGAACTGACACAAAAAACTAGTATGAAAAACATAGCAGAATTTATATATGTCATTCTAGCTAGAGACTTTTTTATTTCAATAAAGGGTTTCATTTTTGTTGTTATTGGTTATTTCCTGTTAAATATTAATTCTAATCCTTTGATAAAGTATTTATTTTAACTACGATTAGATAAAGTAAAAAGGTAATGACAGAAATTTCCTGTAAAATTAATTATTCACATGCTTGTATAAACTTATTTTTAACACTCCATTAAGCATGTTATCTAAAAGAGATAAGTTGCATATTAGTAACAGTGTACTTTTAGTAAGTTGTTATTACAGCATTGAAACTTATAGTCAGGATAACTCTGATACTCAAGTCATAGTGAATATCAATAAAATTTAAAATGAGTATTATGAATTTTTTTTAGATTTTAGGTAAATGTTTCAGGTGCAGTATTTTTATAAAATCATTTAAAAAAGTGTCGATAAAAGTATCTGTGTATAATAATTTTGTATCATGAAAAGTTGTTGCTACAGGTAGGAAATCTCAAGCCACAAGATACAATCTTATATTCTAATAATAAGTACATCCACAACCATTCTTTTAAGTGACTGCAGTTCTATTACAAAACTCTTTATAACTCTTAATTAAATTTTTATGCAGTATTCACACATTTTTTAGTCATCTGCATCTGAATCTTGCTTCCCATTAATTAAAGCATATGAACAAATGTATTATATTGCAAACTTCTGCAGCTGTTATAATCTACAATAAAGTGACTTCTTCAGGAGCTTGAATTTGGTATATTCATCTTCATAAAACAAACATAACTAGAAAATTTAACCACCAAATTTGATAATAATAGCATTCTAAGGTAGAAAGTACAGGAATATTTCAGTATTAATTAGTTTTGAAGCCCAGTGGCATCAGGGTAGCACTTTGCTCTCCCAAGACACAGGTCCAAAGTTCGATCCTCAGGCTGGACAAGGCTAACTCAGCCTTTCCTTCAGTAGGTAGACAAAATGAGGACCAAACATACTTAAGAAGCAAACACTAGAGGTTCTACATAAGGCTGACCACTTAACCACATCACATGCTTCACACCCCAGGGTCCTTGGTCTTAAAAATGGACATTGGCACTGTAGGTTATGGCTCCTCCCCCCCCCCAGGTTGGGCTGTAGTGCAAGGAAGTTTGGTTTTTTATTAATTAGATCATTTAAAGTATGGCGTTAAATGAATCTGAATGAGTAAAACAGTATTTCTGTAGAAAAATAATTAATTTGTTCTTATTAAATTTTGTTAAAAAGAAAATTTGTGTAGTTATCTAAAATTAATAAAAAAAACAATAAAAAAGGGCAAAAGTAAAAATAGTGGAGAACTTTTATTGATTGATTCTTACAAAATGAAACAGAAAAAAGTTTGTACTTTTAGCTAGAAAAATCAACCAGGTTTTTGCAACAATTTTTTAAAAATCTTTTCATGTGCTAAAACATAGAATATAATTTTATGGTTTTTGCACTGTTTTAAGGCTTCTTTTTTATTTGGATATTTTCTTCACTCTGTTTACAGACTCTCCCAATTTCACTCAATAATTCTTCAAGATTATTCAATGTGAAATTTTTTTCTGTTAGCCTAGGCCTGTTTTTTTCTTATTGGTGAAATGTTCATTATCAAGAGGCTGAAAGTCTGTTTGAATAAACTCCACAGCATTGGCAGAATCCAGTGTGTCAAAACCTAATCTTGTCACAAAGTCTTAAATCTGCTGAAATTTATATCTTTTAGTATCAAAGCTGCAAACAGCTGTTTCATTAACACAATATATGTGCAAAATCTTTCCAAAACAGTGAATTAATCATTACTAATTGCTGTTTATTACTCAAATTACTATCCAAAAGATAGCAAGATCAGCACTGAATGAAGCAGTGAGATACTCCAGTAGCCTAAAATGCTGATGCACTAAGGTTTAAGGTTATGGGAACTTTTTTTTTCCTCTCTTACAGTACAATAATTGTGGTATGCATCTGAGAGATAATATATGCCAGAAAGAGTGTTAATAATTACCAGCATTCTTAAGTATAACTTTGAAGTCACATTTAATGCCAATTTTTTAAGTCAGTTCTTAGTTATGTATTTTTTGCATTTTTTATTTAGATTACATTTTATAATTTTCATGAATCAGATTAATATGCATTATTTTTAATTGATATTAAACTAAATTTTTTACCTGTTTTTTTTATCTATTGAAATTTTAAAGTTTTGGATTTTTCTCAAATGGTTTAAATTTTTCCATTGTGGTCAAATACTTTAGAAAAATAAGTCATTTAGTTAATTTAGAAAAATATGTTTATTAAACTATATCTTATTTATTTTTCTTGTTAGGATGATACAATTTTAAAAGATTATGTGACTGTTAAAGAACTTCCTGCCAATACCTATATAATTAGAGAAGAAACTGTGGAGGATGTTGCTTTGCTGTATGTAATTGCTGGATCTTTGAATGTTTCTCAGAAAACTGTAGATAAAAAGGAAGAGGTGAGTTAACTTTTATCTTTTTTAAAAATTTAGTTTTATTTTATGTCAGATGTCTTTGATATTTTTGCAGTTAACTTTCCTACTGATAAAATTGAGTAAAGTATGTTTATATTTATAACCCAAACATACGAAAGGTCATATACTCTAGCAAATCTCTTCAAATTTTTAAGCATAATATTTTTAAATATATATTTTTGACTCTATTAATCCTCGTGTTGTAACAAGTGTACTATTATATTCCCAACTAACCAATGATTTTTTTCTTTAACATTTCTTAAAACTTTTATTTCTATCTAATTACTTTGAGAAATATCTCTTAATTTATGATATTCTACAACACTCTCATCTTATTATGACAAGATAATTTTTAATATTAGTTTTTATGAAAAAAAAACTATCATGTTAGTAGGAAATAAACAGTTATCTCTAACGTTTATAGAGAAATGATTATATGATAATGTTATATAATTACTTATATAATGTTATATAATAATGTGTTATAAGGCAATTTATATCTCTCCAGAAATAATTAAAATTTCCATTAAATTACAAAAATGAAAATTCTAGATCTAAATCGGACCTTATTGCATTATAAAAATTTTAGGAGGACCTGATTTAAAATATAGACTTTTATTGAGGCAATTACAGCTTGAGATGTGATCCCAGACTGATAAGAGGAATGTTGACAAACTTGGAAGTCAAAGAAGAAAGAGTCTTTGTGAAATTATTTATAGGTATCCAAAGGCCAAGTTTGCAGTGACCTAATGATAAAATCAATCTAGAAGGACTAAAAATGTGGAAGGTACAGAAGGTAGTAAACAGAAGACCCTAATCAAGTCGGAAGTTGAGAGGTCTCACTCAACCAATAAAATTATTCAAGAGATCCTGTTAGTTAAGTGTGGGAAAGGTATATCATGGAATAAATGATGGTAAAAAATAAAGTAAAAGGGAAACAATTTGGAGAATCCAGACAAAAGAGAACTTGAAAGAGTCTGTGACAAGTTAGACCCTGCCACCCGTTTCAAGACTAGGTGCCCAGAGAGAAACAGCAAGACAAGTTAAATGCTGTCAGCCACTGGAAATTAGGCCTGGATGCCATGTAGCCTCATCATAATCTCCAAGTTCTATGACACCTCAATTCAAAACATCTCTTCTTGCCTCCCAAGATCCTGTCACCTTTCTTCAACGAGTCCTTCCTTATCATAGGTCCTCATTAATATCTTAGTTTAAAAATACTTGCATATTTATTTGATTTGCTTCTGTATCTGTCAGTAAAAAAAAGTTATCAAAATAAGTATAAATTAAGTTAATCAATTTTAAAAAATGAAATAAATTTTTTGAAAAAATTGTAAACATTGTAAATAAATGATCTAATTTTTTATTATAACTATGCTTGTAGTCTTTTCATAGGATCTGGATAAACTTAAGCATTAAACTAAACACAACCACCACTAAATGTCATTTTTTTTAATGTACTACCGAATAACTACCTTAAGATTGCAGCCAACAAATAAAAACCTTAAGAGAGCTACACAACAGCATGTAGTATATTACATTTTACATAACATAAACAGCTTAAAGTATTAGTCATTTGATTAGATGCTTTAGAGTCGATGTTAAGTCAAGGGCTAATTAAATTGGAATTTACTAGAAAGCCAAAAATGGAAAAGGTTATGGGTGTATATCTTGTGCTTCTTATGTCTTTGCTGATATGTTTGTTTCTGGTATTTTAGCATAAATTGTAGCATATCCAGAAATGTAATCAAAGTGTATTTTGAATTTGCATATGCTATGAATAACAGCTACTAGTGTATCATGCACATTACATCCTTTTTTTTTTTTCTCTACAGAGTTATTTATTTGTTGTACATAGTGGTGAAATAATGGGTGCACTTGCTGTTCTAAGTGGTGAACCCTCCCTTTTTACCGTCCGTACAAGGCACTTTTCTCAAGTAGGCATATTGAGTAAAAAGAACACATATGAGTAAGTATATTTTCAAATAATCTTTTATCTTTTCAAGGCATTTCAAGAAATAAATTAAGGCTTTATATTATTTTAAATTACTATCGGCTATAAATTCTGCCAATTTTATGGTATTGGATATATATATAGAGAGAGAAATTGAGATTTGCAATCAGTTCAAAATAGTTTTGTTCTTCATCATCAGCAAAAAATTTCAAGATATTAAGAGTGCAAGTTACCAAGAGTATGTGAAGAAAACATTCTGAAATATTTAGAAACAACAATTTTTAAATGTGTACTTAATAAGAAAATTATAAAATAATATAATTATAAAATAAATAAATAGCTGTAATATGTAGAAATAAAGGTTTTGGCAGATGAAAATTGATGAAATAAGACAAAAAAATTCCAAAATTAATATTTTACTCTACACATGTTTCAGTATTTGTATAAATTATTAATTATGAAGACAAAATCCATTTTTTTTCTCATTGTATCCTCAAAATCTGGTTTATTTTCATTATGTAAATATACACACAAGCTAAAAATCATCATTATTGCAAGATAAAATAAGTTATACTTGCCCCTAGTTTGGATTTAACCCTTTCAGGATGAGTGCCTGATAAATGAATCTGATATATATATATATATATATATATATATGATACGTATGCCTGTTTATTAAATATGTAACAATAATTCAATATAATTACTGTCAGAAGCAATGAGTAACTCTTTATGACTAAAAAGAATAATTCATTCTACTTATTCCTTAAAATATCAGAAAATATAAAAAATGGACTTGCACACATTAGTTTCTCAGTGACATATATATGTAGCATTCATCTTGAAAGGGTTAAGCTACTTCTACAGCATTTTATTCCTGTTTGACGTAATTGGTTACTGATAAAGGTTGATTCTCATAATTTTAAGCATCTTCACTTTGTTCCTACCCACTTTGGATGTGAACTTTTTCCTGTGCTTTCCAAGATTTGTTCTCATTTTGTTAATATTGTAATTTCATTATTTTTTCATTAATTTGCATACTTGCTTATTTGTATACATTTTGGCTGTACACTATATAGGTTTTAATTGCATTGCAAGACGAGATGACTGTAGACGTGCAATCTTTAAAAATCCCCCCACCCCCCCAAATTTTTTTTTATTATTATTATTTAAAGGAAATAATACTCTCTCAAAATTAGGGGGAGGGAGGCGTGTGATAAATCAAAGAAGTTTTTAATAATATTTTTATACAAAAAATATCTTTGGATTGCTTCTTTACGCAATTATTCATGTCTAAAGTTTAATGATTTATTTATTTATTTACATTATATATTTTTATAATTTTTCTGGTTTATTATTATTTTTTTTATTATTATTATTATTGTTATTGTTATTAAGCTCTATGGACAAGAGAGAAAAAATTCAAATCTTAAGAATTTTTTTCAATTCTAGTTAAACTTCATGCCACATCAATATTAAGATTCATACATATATTTGCAACTCCCATTCAGAGAAAAATGAGTTTTATATTCAATAATTGAACTTGTGCTATTTTCTGACATTACACACATGTGTGTGTGTGTGTGTGTGTGTGTGTGTATGCAAAGTATAGCAAAAACAGTTTCAATAGTTTTATATTTAATTTGATTATAGGAGTTTAGTAAGTAATTTTATGATATAGAGCTTTGTGTGTAAACATATATTTTATAAATGAAAACACTTTTTCTAATGAAGAAAAGAAATTATTTTTAAATCTCATTTAATAATATAATTATACTATTTACACTTTTCTTTTATATTTTTCTGCAGAATTTTGAGCCAAAAGCCTCTTGTTGTGTTACACCTAGCCCAAAGTGTCATCAAGCGCCTTTCTCCATTTGTCAGGCAAATAGATTTTGCCTTGGATTGGATAAATGTGGAATCTGGTAGAGCAATATATAGGTACATGCTCCCTGTTTTCTATATTTTATTTTGAATTAGTTTTAGCATGTATTTATTTCTAGTATATTTACATTTGAGTGAATAATAGGGTACCAACTTGTTTAGGTTGTACAATCTATATATCAACTTATTTAAAAATAAAGCCTAGTTTAAGAGCAAGGTTTTCCTTTCTTATAAATGATTAAACAGATTTAGGCTTAGTGATGGCTATATAGCAGATATGCCAACTACTGCAGTTTCTCTGAAGTTTTTCCTAAGAAATGAGAAAAATTGATAACTCTGGAAACTCCTCAGATTGCTCTGAAAAATAACAAAACTTTTGAACTGCTAAAATACTACAATTCAGCAATTAAATACAAAGTTTTGCAAAAAATAATACTGAATATTACTCTTTCCACACAATAATGCTGCATGTTAAAAGTTTTTAGTACTGTGTGGAAAAACCAAACTGAATTTAGGTTAAATTTGAGTACACGAACTCTAGAATCCCTGGTGGTAGGAAAATGGAAATATTTTAATGAGGGTCAATGTTGCTGTAAGAATAACCTGTTAAAGCTAAAGAAGCTACTAATACATTTTTAAATGCATAAATTTTAATTTACCTTTTACATTTTACTACTGTGTAAATATTTTAAATTTAATTTTAATTTAGAAACCAATAAGATATGCACTTATGTATATTCTGTAATTAGCATATTAAAATTTAAAACAATGCTGTTACTCCTGACACAAGCGCCTGAATGTTTACATGTCTGATATAGTATACTGTTTGTTAGTAGCAAACTCTGAGTTTAAATCACACTGCTTGCATGAATGTTTATAACTGTCCAAATTATCTTTGAAAATTAAGCCCTTGTGTTGACAAAAACACTCCAAACCAAACCATACCAAATAATAATTTAGAATTTTCTTAAAAAGTTAGAAATTATTTTTAAGTTTTACCTTTAAGAAGACTCTTCTCTGTGCTCTCTATATTTCTTTTTATTATGAATGTTAGTTGTTAGATCAAGCTATAAGTGACTCTAAGGTGTGTCAATTTAATCATAAATACCCTATATATGCTTATAGATAAGAGTAATTTATTTAGAATGAAATTAAATGTCCCTGTTTTTCTCATTCATGTATTTTAGTAGTAATTGTTTCCAGGTAGCATACCTCAGTTTTTGCCTGTTTTTAATACTGCAGTTTTATAACGATATTTTCATCAGTCAATATGCTTTGATCATATTCAACCAAGTTAGATTATAAATCTTTATTTAGAGATAGGTATTTATTTTTGACATAAAGTGTATCTTACAAAAAAATAAATGCTTCCCAAATCCTTAATTAATTTATTCATTTTTGTGTTTTATTAACATTTTTTATTATAATAATATATTAAGCTTTCAAATGCTAATTAATCACTTAATTTTTTCATATGATAAACAAATCATAAGTTAGTCTAGCATTATTTTTTTTTACTGAAGTTACTTAGTATTCATAGAATATTAAGTAATATAAATAATACAAATTATTTGCATATTACCTAATATTTAGTTATATCATACAGTCATCAAACAATTCACTGTTTGAAGTTACATAGGTAATATTCTAAAACTTAAATTATGTTTTATCTGTGTATAAAAACAAAAAACTAAACTTGTGTTTTTGATTTTCTTTTTTAAAAATCATTTTTTATTTTAGACAAGATGATATATCTGATTCTACTTATATACTGTTGAGTGGGCGATTACGATCGGTTCTCAGTAGACCAGATGGTAAGAAAGAGCTGGTTGGTGAATATGGACGAGGCGATCTTGTTGGCATTGTAAGAAAAATGTTTTTATAACTTTATTTGCTTTTTTATACTTATTCATGTATTGGAAATTATTTTTACTGACATTTATTTTTACAGTAATATCTTGGCATACAAATTTAATTGCTTCTCTGACTGATCTCATATGTTGAATCAATAATTGCCCATTCTTTTTCCTTTAATAAACAATATTTCTTCAGCTGAATACTGTCTAACTTCAAAAATGAAAGTTACACTATCAAGTAAATAATATGATTTTACATTAATTCCTTGAATCATTATTCAAAATGTTTGCTACTTGGTAAATATCTTGTAGCAGAATGCAAGTGTAATGTTCACTATCTTCTGTTAGGGTAATTTTATATTATATTAAAAATGCTTCAAGAACAGTACACATGATGGAAAGCTAGTAAATACTTTCTAGGCAGGTACTTGTCTAGATTATATACTGTATATTTCCATATATGAGCTGAGAATGTTTTAAACTTTTTTCTAAATCCATAGTCGAGGAAGGTGAGGTTGGCTTATTTTTGGAGGATGAACAAAACAGATGTAGTCAGCAAATGATAACCAAAAAGTCATCAAATTGTCAAAAGTAAAGGAGAAATTTAAAAAACATTAAAAAGATAGAAAGAAAATGTAGTGGCAAAAAATAAATGAAATTTTAAAAAATTTTGAGCTGGGACATGTGCAATTAAAATATAAATTTATAATGAGTCTTACATGGACAATAATTTCACATGAATAGCCAAAAGGATCAGAAATTTCAGTAATTCACCAAAAGACCTTTCTATATCTTGCTAAAAGCATACTTCTTGGTAAGTCAAGTCAGTTGCAAGTAAGAAATTGCCAAAAATAGTATGTTAATGTATTCTTTTAGTTTATATTTCTTAAATTTATCAAAATGCCCTTGCTTCAAATGGGGTTGTCAGAGGTGCAGTTACATTGTTGTTATCTAATGAATGAAGACATTGTTGGTTATGTGGTCTAATGCTTTACTTACAGTAATTTGGTAAATATTTTATCCATTTCACCTGCTTGGTGATATTTTTCAACATTACAAAAGGGTTGTTTTTTTTTCTAATCATTTATAGATTATGAATGTTAGGTAAATTGTTGGAGAAAACCTCATTCTTGGCTTATATGCAGTTGGGCTTATATTCAAAAATATATAGTATGTAATATTCAAAGTACTATGTAAGCATAATCCAATTCCAAACTATACTTACAATTTTTTTTAAGTTTCTGACCTTTTATTTTTAAATGATATATGGTATACTAACTTACTAAGCATATCAGTACATCAATTAGCTTTTAGAGTTCAAAAATCAGTGAGTTAAGGCAATAGTTTATAAAACAATCATCCCTTGAACAACTGGTATCCATCTTAACTGCTGAAATGTGATTATTTATTTCCTTATATTTAGGTAGAAGTTCTGACTGCAACTAAAAGGTCAACAACTGTTATGGCTGTAAGGTAATAAAAGTATATCATTTTAGTTTATGAAAGCATTTAAAGGAACACTTTTTGATCTAATAACATTATTTATTCCTCAAAATTGAATACTTTCATTATTTGTGCTCTCCTTGCTTTTTAGAAATTCAGAGCTAGCAAAGCTTCCTGAAGGGCTGTTGAATGCTATAAAAATTAAATATCCTGAGGTAGATCATTAATAATTTTTTTGTTTTATTTTTGTACCAAATGAAATCCTTTTGACTCTTCAGAACTGTGCAGTTCTATATACATCAATATTTTTAATCCTCTACTCTCCCATTTAGGTTTTTCTTTTGTTAAAATTCAGTTATATCTGTCTTTTTAAAACAAAGCATTTCCAGTATATTGCAAAGCTTTAAATCCTTCCCCTTCCTCTCCTGCCCACTTTTTTTTTTTTTTTTTTTCTTTTTTTTTTTTAACTTATTCACAGGGCTCAACTAAGATACTTTTGTGCCCAGGGCACAATTCAATTTTTGTGCCCTCCACCCCATGCAAATTTATAGGAACAAATTATTATCATAATTACAGTCATAAAAATTTTTGAATTAGCATTAAAGTAATATTCAAAATCAAAAACACCAAATTTTCATTTTAGGTAATCATTATTATCTCTGTTTAGCCATGCTAAAAATTAAGGATTTTTAAAGACCTAGAGTGACCCACTTTTTTGATTTTTACCTTGTCACACTCACAAGCTCTGTGGTGCAGAAAATAAATAATAATAGAATTAAAAATAATTTATATTGATGAGATGATTTAATGGTTTATAGTGGTACGTTGTTAATAATCTGTCTTATAAATATGAAATAATCCATAGGATAAAAAAAGCACCAGGTTCATTGAAGGAATTAATTATCAGGTAAATAACAGTAAAATTAAAGTAAATAGGAAACAATATAGTTCATGACAAACACAATTACCTCGTACAATAATTTATTAAAACTTAACGATAGTAGCATAAGTTTTCCCCACTTAATATGTGTTTCAAGCACTCGACTAAATTTCCGTACCCCCTAACATTTTCGTGCCCAGGGCACATGCCCTAAGTGCCCATGCAATAATCAGGCCCTGCTCATTCCAGGGGGGGGGAGTAACTGGCATTTTTTTTAATAGTTAATAGTTTTTTAAAAATTACTAAATTAATGTTTAATATTGAACCCATTTTAGTACACCTTGTTAGTTCTTGTATAATGCTAAAAATCTATTCTTAAAATCAAATTCCAGTTTCCTCAGCCCTTGTCTTGTAAAACAGTAGACTGTAGTGCTCCCAGTCAAGCCAAACTGAAACAAAAATATTCTAAATTTTAGAATTATTTTTATTTATTAGATAAGAAGTGGGTCTATAACACCTGACCTTTGTTTGATACCACCTTAATATTAATAATTATAATATTAAAAAAACGTGCTGTTTTGATTATAGTTTCAATCTTTATTTTAATTTTCAAACAGTACAGAATTATTTTAATTAAACACTATCATTTAGGTATTTGTTTTATGGTTTGATGTATACTTAAAAGTAACTGCTTCAAATGCTTTTAAAGAAATTGCAATTCTAGTTTCAAAGTGTCTAAATATGATTAAAAATGCAACAATATTAAAAAAATATATTCAAATTGGGTAAATTAATTTTTTTCCATTTGTTAAAAAAAAAATTGAGAGTTTTTTAGTCTAGGAAGGTGTGGAGAAATAGTCTTAGTATATTGTTTTAAAAAGACTGGTATAACAATACAATTCATTTAGCTTTTAATATACTGTTTTTAGGAGGGGGGGATTAGTTTAGTATTTGCTATTTAGATCATTGAATAACAAAGTAAAATAATTAGGATTAAGTATTTCTGTAATCAATAAAATGCTCCATTTGAGTATTGAAATAGTATTTTATTATTTTCATTTGTCTTGTCATTATTTTAGTAATAGTTAAGTAAGTTCATATTTATTTACTGTTGATAGTCATATTTTAAATTGTTTTATGCTATATCGTTATTAAAATTAACTGTCTTAAATTCATTATTCAAAGTAATGTTAAAATAATTTTTTTAACTTTGCATTTTTAGGTTATGTAATTTTTTTTAAACGTTGAAGAATTTATATGTTTGCAATCTCAAGTTTTTAGTTGCTCATATAATTAAAATACTCATTTAATTGAGTATCTTTATAAGAAAAATGCAGATGTGTAGAAAAATTTTGTTGAAAATTTTCTTTGAATTTTACATCTATTTATAATTTTGAACATAATTCTTGTTAAATAATTAACCTTTCACAATATTAGTTTATAGATATTAATTATACTTTATATACATGTATAATTGAATGTTATTAATTTATTTATTTATAAAAGTAATATTAGAATATATATTTCTGCTGTCATTTTTATTGTAATTCCATTGTGTTGTTTTTTAATTCTTTAATATTTACTTTTAATGATTGAATGTACATGTGTATGTGTTTTAAAACCATATATAATTCTTGAATGCAAGCTTTAATGAGCAAATTGATGTATGTAGATATGACAATTTTTTGAAGAATCTTATGTGTTTCTATATGTATGTCTTATTTTGTATAGATAATGTTTTTAAATATTGTATGAAATTATTGCATTAATTGTAGGTTGTGACAAGATTTATTCATCTTTTGGGACATAGAATATTAGGAACACTCCAAAAAAGACTACCTTATGCTAGTAAGTTAAAATAAATAATTGTTGAATTTAATTACAGTAGCTTTTATTTCATTTGGTATTGTCTGCACATTTATATAGCCATAATTTGTTTTTCATTAACTAAAAACTATTAGTGTGACTCCTTTTAGAAAATCTGTTTCAAAAGTTTTTTTGTTTTTTGTTCCAAACACATATATTTTTCAAACTAATTTACTGTTACTTTCATATTTATAAGTGATATATGTGTTTGTCTTTATTTGTTTGTTTAAATAAAAATTATTTATCCTTTTATCTATCCTTTTAAAGGAAGACATGTTTTTTTTTTTTTTTTTTTTTTTTTTACTTATTCATACCAAAAATTTACATGGTATGGGTCTTAAAGGTTTAACACTCAGAATTTTTTTTCTATCAGAGCACTCCATTAAATGTTTTTGGTCATATTCCCTCAGATTGATAAATTTGTAACTCATTGATTTAAATTTTTTCTGATTTTGAATCTTACTAAAGGTTTTCATGAGTCTCAAACAAGGAATTCTGTTTGAGACTTATCCTTGTAATTCAAAAATGAAATAGCTTAATGTTTTAAATTATTAAAATTATTGCTTAATTTATTTTTGCATACATTGTCATCATTGAAGCAAAAGTTACTTAAGCCCAAAACTTATATACAGCCATTTACAGTGTGTGGATCCTTATTTAAAAAAGTAACAAATCTTATTTTATAAATGTTGAACTGTAACTGTAGGTTTAATGATGTTTTAATGACTGATTTATACCCTGGAATAGTTGCTGAAGATTAATTAGAGATGACAAAGTTGTATTTACTTCTGAATCATCTCTAAATCAATTTTTGGACTTAGGGAATTGTGTTAAATGCTGACAATATAGTCAGTGATAAAGTATTCCCTGTACTTTCATTTCAGAATGACATATTTGGGAATAATAGTCATGCTCTACTTCTTGCTAACAGCAGATCTATTTTCTTCAGTCTCATTGAGTTAATGACTAAAGTTTATCATCTGGCCTTGTAGTATGAGTGTTGTGTATTACAGCAAATTTTTTAATTAGTACATAATGCATAATTTTTATTAGCTCCATACAATTTCAAGTAACAAAATATTAAAGAAGAATCACCAATCAATCTTAATGAAGAATTAATTCAAGCATACCATCAGTTGGGAAATAACTAAAATTAAAGCCATAGCAATTTGATAGATTGGGTTGTTAGCATATATTCATTACTCATAGTATTTTTTTTCTTTATTCTTAAATGACGTGTTATACCTAGTGTAACAATTATACGTAGTATTTATTGTAGGTATTATCACTTGCTTTTCCTCATTCTCTTGTATGTTCTACCATTATTCTCATGTATTCAACAATCAGTACACCATATTATTTGAGTTGGTGTACACCTTTTATTTTGAAAATGTCTCAACAGTTGTATAATGTTTATTGTTATACCTAAGAACTTTCTTCAATATTTATGTATAGTGGTAACAATAATGATGTATTAGATGATTCTGAAGAGAAATACTGTAAAAAACAAAACTGATGACTCAAAATCAGCTGATGAAGATGAGGAACCTAGAAAAATAGATGAAAAACCAGTGGTAATGGATTCAAATGAGGTCAAGCAAATGCATATTACATGATTACTTTATTTTGATAATGGAAAATAGAATTACCAAATAGACAATATTAATGAAATATCTTTGGCTTTAGAAGTTTTTGAAAATTTTATCACAGTTAAAAGTACTTGCAATCTTTTTCCTTGTCTTTTTATTCATATTTTTATTATTTTTTTTTAAATAATATATAAATTTTTATTTTTATATTTTATTATATATATATATATATATAATATATATATATAGGAATATTTTTATTATATGTTATATATATATATATATATGGTATTATATATATGTGTATATATATATATATATATATGTATATATGTGTATATATATATATATGTATATATATATATATATATATATATATATTTCTTATACCTTTTTGACCAGCTATATTTAATAACAAAATGGAGTCATGGCTGTAACAATTTTTTATAATTTATGCATTTTCTGTATTATCTTCTATTTTAGGTGAGAAAGCACTCTCAATGGATTCTAGACCTACTGGATCAAATTTTGCCACAGTGGCTATTCTTGCAGTTATGGAGGATGTTCCTCTAACAGCTTTTACAATGGAATTGTATCATGCACTAACAGCTATTGGTATGTGTGATTTAAAATTCTAAGGCACTCTAAGTACCTTAAATTTAATATTAATGGTTTACATTAATGACATAGAAGACTATTTTTAAAGAATTTGTTTTTCATTGTTTTTGTCTATATTCCCCTTCTGTTTAAATTGTAATTTAATTATTTTTATTTTAATGACCTGCTGAATTCAAATCACTAAGATTTTACTTTATTTTACAATTTCATACTTTTACTTTGCTTTTTTTTTTTTCTCTAGCTTGTATTAATATTATCTAAACAATTTATCAGAAGGCTGCTTTGTATCATGTATTTTCCTATCAATATTTCTAATCACTAAAATTTTACTTTATTTCACAATTTCATTCTTTTACTTTTCTTTTTTTTTTCTCTAGCTTCTGTTAATATTATCTAAACAATTTATCAGAAGGCTGCTTTGTATTATGTATTTTCCTACCATTATTTCTGTGGAGTGTACATATCTCTGTTTTATTTATGAAATTTTGATATATTATAAAGTTTCATTTAACTACAATTACTTTGTATACTCACAACAAAGTTTTGTCCATTACATTTTGAAGTCTGTAATTAGTAATGTAACTTAACCCCTTAAAGCACAATTTTTTTAAAAAAGCCGGCCAAAAAAATCAATTTTTTTTAATGTAAAAAACACAATTTAGAAAGTAAATATATATTGAAAAATGATCGAATCAGAATCTGTATCTGAATACGCTGTCGGAAAGGGGCTCATAAAGAAAAGATAAATAAGTAATAAGTAGAAAAATATATATATATTTTATACTTCAGTAAGTAAGTGTTATAGCTTACAATCCAATGTAAATGATAGATATCAATAAAACTTTTTTTTCTTTTAAATTGTTATTTTCAATTCTTAATTGCATTTGAGTGTGAAAAATTATAACAACATAAAGTACAACACCTCTTGAATTATCTCGAGTGTACACAATTTGGCCAGTTTAGCGAGCTCGAGTTAACTTGAGCGTGCACATTAAGGGGTTAAATCTATTATGACTCCTTTTAAACTCTTAAGCATTGAAGCATGCCCATAAAAGAATCATTTTGCAATTTTAAGCATCTCAGTCTTAATCAACTACATATTTTTTTCTACTCTAATCAGGTGCTCTTTATTTTCATTTTGAATAATAAAACGCATATAAATTTCATCATTAAAGACTGATGCCAAGAGTTAACAGAGTTACTACAGTTCCTGGAAAACATAAAAAGCTCAAAGAATTTGAAAATCATCAAAATACTGAGAAAATGTAGAGATTTTAAAAATTTATTCTTCAAACTAAGAAAACTAGGGAAAATGAAGGAGTTCAAAGAATGGAAAAAGAAAACTACCCTTACTGCCAACTATGCTAGTTAAAAATTTTATAATAAATACTTTAAAAAGTTTTTTATTTTTCTGTAAAAAGAATGGCAGCATTTCAATAACTATATTTGGAGCAAATATATGGCTTAATAAATACTGATTATCTTTTACAAAAATAAAATTCATAATTTGGAATTCTTTTCTTCTTTTTTTTTATTATGCATACTTTTTATATTATACTCACAATATAAAAAAAATTTTTCGCATAAAAAAAAGATTATTTACAAAAGTGTGAATTCAACACTATGAACTACTTAAAATTTTAAAAGTGCATAGTTCTGTGTTTCCTATGCTTCTACTTAGAAAAAAAAAATGTTGAAAACTCAGGGATATTTTCTTTTTAATTTGTGTAGCAACTTTGGTTAGTAATTTTTCAAAAGTGAAATTTTTATCTTTAATTTTATATATTTATTTATCTATTTAATTCATGTATCATCTCTACCATAATGAAATGTATTCATAAGAAAGAAAGATGCATTTGCAGATGTCTGTAATTTAACTATTATTCTTTCAGTTTGCTTATATTCATCTGAGGGTGGATTTTAATTGCTTCATTGTAGAGAAAAATATAACAAGTATCATTATGTTAGGACTAAAAATATCATGGATTTATTTAAAATAATATGCCAGGAAAAATTTCTCCCAGTAGTTATAATGATTTATGTTAATTCTTTACTTCTGAAAGCTATTTCTTCTAAAACACAAAATTAGAAAGTATGAGTGTATACAAATGTTTTTTCTATAACTATTAAACCTCTTTTTTTTTATAGGGCCAACTTTACGTCTGAATTCTGAAATAATAAAAAAGACTCTGGGACCAACAGCTCTCTTAAGGTATGGATTATTTATATTCATTTAAAGTATCAATTTCAAAACTTCAATATTTGCTACTTTGCAAAATATTTTTAAAAAATTCTTTGTTATTTTAAATTGAAAATTATCAATCATACATATGTGTATAATTAGTAGCAAACTTGCATAGTTAATAACAAACATAATGTAAATCTTTGTAATATACTTTCACTAATTATTTATTTCTTAGTTTATGTGTGTGTCCTAGTTCCTTTGAATCTTTGAAGTGAATTGGTTTTTTTTTCCATACTTATAATAACCATATTACCATATTAAAATCTTGCAAAACTTGAGCAAATTTTCTGCCCATATAAAGTTTTAAAAAGCCAGTCTCCTCAACTTTAAGGGGACAAAAAAGTTAAAAAGGATAAGATTTCTTTCCTCTGTTTTTTGTGAAGTTTTGCTTTCCTGTTAATATGTACAAATTAAGATAACTTGCTAGAACAATTAATGTGGTAACCAGAACTCCACTCAGTTTATTGTTCACTGTGAAATTTTAATGTTGTAAAACAGGAAATTTCAATTGTGGAGTCTGGTCTGTTATAATATATATATATATATATATATATATATATATAAATCTTTAAAATTTCTAAGTAACTTTAGTGTAATTGTGCATTAAATAGTAAAATTGTAGCTACTTTTTTTTAACTATAGATTTAAAAAAAAAAAACAGTGAAATAAGTTTTATTAAAATTAGACAGTAGTTCTAATATCGGAATTTTTGAACTAAGATTCTGGTACATAGTGTCACAAATAATTAATTAACCATTTTTATTTAATTTCATCAAAATGTTCTTTTAAGAGGCTCTTTGGTCATAGCATTGTATTAAGTAATCATACATTTAGCAGCATGAAAAAAAAATATTTGCTTTATACCAGTAGATTATATTAGACGTTTTATGGTAGGCAATTTAGTTGAGTTAATGTGTGGGTGGATCTTTTTTTAAATCAAAGTAAGCCCTTTGATACAGAGTTTGTAGACTCCTTAAAAACTCTTTAATCTGAGATATTACATAAGAGTCCTTAAACCATTAATTTTCCTGTTAGATCCTTAATTTTTTAATAGCAGTCTAATTTTGCAAAATTATATTGCATGGCCCATTACAAAATGAAGGTTCAACAAAATATTTTGATCCTGCCTTTTTTTTAGAATGTTCTATTGCAGAAGATATTTTGGGAGAATTGTATGAAAAGGTCAAATTAGTAATTATTTTTAAGCTTTTTTGTGTATGGATAGATGGTCCTTTTGCCAATTCAAGCCTTTTAAAGATTTACAAAACAGATGCTTTAGAAAAGGTGTTTGTAATGTGCAAACATTGGTAGTTTGGAAATGCAAATGTACATGTATTGGTAGTTATATTTTCCATGTTTTTTTAGTAATGTTTTTAAAAAAGAGCATTCTCTACTGATTGGGGTATTTCTGCAGTTTCATTTGGGCTGAATTAAATATTTAAAGATTCTCTTGCAAGAGACAGTTTAAGGAGAATTTCAAATATGAAGCAACTTCCTGTAAAATTTAGTAATTAATGGAGGTAAACAAAATTATAAATCTGAATAAGCTTTTGTTAATATTAATTTTCTATCTGGGGGAGTTGGAAGACTGCTTAAGATAGGTTTATGATTGGAAATATACAATATTCACATTCATACATGTGCATATGTATATATCTATATGCATACACTAGTCAGTATTCTTGACAATATCAAAGATACTTATGTTTTAGCTTTAGACAAAATAGACATTATATATAAAATCATATCAAATATTAATCTGAAATATTTCAGTTAATATTTTTCTCTGTTTTCAGTGCTAATGAATACAGGTTATGCAGCTGGCTAGGTCAACAGGAGGACCAGCACAAAATTGTTTTATATCAATGTGATTCTTATTTTTCTGTATGGAGCCAAAGATGTATCAGACAAGCTGATTGTATTATTATTGTAGCTTTAGCAGATAATGAGCCAACTGTTGGAGAGGTACTTTTTCTTTATTATATGTTCAAATTCTTAATTATAATTTGCTTATATATATATATATATATATATATATATATATATGTGTGTGTGTGTGTGTGTGTGTAATATATCAAAATTATTTAACTTTAATATTTCTTCAAAAACCTCCTCTCTACTGTTCTAATTCATTTAAATCTCTTTCCCAGCTTTTAAATGGTTTAATCAAAGAAGTATTTTCCACTTAACATTCCTTTCTGTCATAAAACTGTAAACTTTCTGTCTATACAGCAGTTTCTCAGCTGTTGGCGAAACATGGTTTCACATTTTGCTGATATTGCATTTAATTCGCTTATTAAGTTGTTTTTTACTGTGGGAAAATTCTTTCTGTCTTCACTCTTGGGTGCATCTCTGTTCGATCAGAATGAACTCTGTGGTTTTTGGTTGTATGTTGTCCAGAAGATTGGATGTGTGTTGTTGCCGCTCTGGAATAAAGTTTAAATTAGACTTCTGCATTCTCTTCAATGGCGACCTGACTGCATTTTTATTATTGCTAGCTATTGAGCTTTCTCCTTGTGAAGGAGTTTTATAAAAAATGGATTACATATATATATATATATATATATATATATAAGCAAAATATAATAATATATTTATATATTATTATTTATTAAATATATATATATATATATATATATATATACTGACTGCATTTTTATTATTGCTAGCTATTGAGCTTTCTCCTTGTGAAGGAGTTTTATAAAAAATGGATTACATATATATATATATATATATATATATATATATATAGATATAGATATATAAGCAAAATATAATAATATATTTATATATTATTATTTATTAAATATATATATATATATATATATATATATATATGTATATTTATTTATTTAATATTGTAATTTATAGTGCTTTTTTCTCAGGGCTATAAATATTCTTAATTTTATTGTTTTGTGTAGACATGATAATTTTTTAAATTTTATTTTATTGTTATTTATTGCAACAAAATACTTTGCTTTGTCTAGTGTAGTATTTAGAATTAAATAGATAACAATCCTGTCTTCATACACAAAATATTTTCTTGGTCCTTTTTTTTTCAGTTTTGAAGCTTTAAATCATTATTTGAATGTATTTCTTAACTTTTTAAAAGTAATTATTGTCAGGGTGTTTTGCCTGCACTTTCCAGAATGAAGATAAAAGTGTGTATCATATGTATTAAGAGATAAATTCTTATTGTTTTAAGTCTTATGTTTCAGAGATACTGCTTATTGGATATTGATATTGTCTACTTCAATTTCATGATGTAAAAAAAAAAAATTTAATTTTATGTGTACATATATATAGTTGGTTGATTGAGTGCATTACAGTCTATTGTTTTGCTAAACAAGGGCTAATGAAAATGGAATCTTGTTTAAAACCAATTCTGAATGGCTACGAACATTCATACCTATGGCAGAATTCGAACCCATATACTCCAGTACTGAAATGTAATGCCCTTCCCATTTGACCATTGTTTGGCATGTATATATAAATATAACTAGTTTTTTATCTGTAATATTTTAATGAAAATGTAGCCTATGTAAAATTTTAAAATGCTTGAATATTACTTAACCAATTTCACTTTTTATTTTTAAATTTTGTTTTTTTACTGTTACTACCTAGAACTTTGGAAGCAATATCTAAAATTTGTTCAATTGTTAAATGATTTAGAGTTTCTATGAATTTGTTACTATTTTTCTCTTTGATCATTTCATGTTATTTCGAAATTTTCAATTTCTATGTAATATTTATGCTTTATTACTTATGTATAAGTAATTATTTTTTATATTGTTTTTTTAAATATTTAATGGTAGATGGAGAAAGAGCTTGAACATTTTGCTGTTCGCACTCAAAAGGAATTAGTTCTCCTTCACAGAGATGATCGCATCAAACCTCGTAACACTGTTGAATGGCTTAACATGCGTTCCTGGTGCTCTTCACATTATCATATTCGCTGCCCTAAGAGAATGTTCACAAAAAAATCTCCTGCACGTTTAGTAAGTTATAAGCATTAAATTAATTTTAGAACATACTTAATAATTTTTGCCATAGATCAAAGAAATTCATTTTTTTAATGCTTCATACTGAATACTTATTGATTTTACTGTAAAACTACTTGCACCAGTTAA